>JASVER010000071.1:4716643-4763877 GCA_030449065.1 Oceanodroma leucorhoa | reverse complement strand
ATTCCTTGTTTTGCTTTGCTTGCGTGCGCGGCTTTTGCTTTCCCTATTAAACTGTCTTTATCTCAACCCACGAGTTTTCTCACTTTTACCCTTCCAATTCTCTCCCCCGTCCCACCCGGGAGAGAGTGAGCRAGCAGCTGCGTGGGGCTTAGTTGCTGGCTGGGCTTAAACCACAACACCATTTAAATTGTATTTTTAACTTTTTCAGAATARCTGGTTCAATTCTGTAAGTAAAATATGAAATTATAGCACCTGCCCTCTCCCAAGCAACTAAACAAGCTAAGTAACAATTTACTGGCTAAGGGAACTCAGCCTGTCGTTTGATTGTCCAGTAAGTGCCTTATGTCATGCATCTTGTCCTCTTTCTTTTAGAGCTGAGTCCACTAAGTGGCAGACTGAATGAAGTCCACATGAGGCCATAAGCAGCCTTCAGATACCTCCCAAATTAGACACTTTGTTAGCCTATTTGGCAACAAGATCTGCAGGAAGTAGCACACAAAAGAAAAGAAAGAGTCAAGTTTATGGGTTTAACCTCCTACTTAACAGTTTTGAAAAAAACAAGCAGCAGTCATTTAACTGAACAACTTTAACAGAAGCAACTGGAGTTACATGAGCACACCTGACCTTAGATGACAGTACAGCAAAGGTTTCCTTCTGCCAAAAGCAGCCTGTCATATCTTTTGTATGTCTGTCTCTGCAGATCATTTCAAGGTCTACTAGCATGCCAGCTTCAAGAAAAGACAATGCTAGTGGGAAAGTTTCATCCTGCATTAAGACAGAGGAAAAATATGCTCCTCTGAAAAGTGAATCGTGAGTAGCACAGTGGGGGAATACTGCTCCTGAAAATACTTATCTGAATCTAAAGGTGTATTGTCAGGAAAGCTGGAGAGGGTTCAATTCAATAACGTGAATCTTCAAAATAAGACAAGACACGTTAATTTACCTACAGCCATCTAATCCACCTCTCAACATTTAATGCTGATCCTCTCCCTCCTTGTTAGCCTTCCCTGCTTTGCTGGCCTACAGGGAGTCCAAAATACTTCTCAGCTTTGCCAGAGCAGGAATGCACTATTGCACCTTATGTTGCAAAGCAAGGCCAAGCAATGCAAGTGACAGCAGAAGACCCTCCACAGTGCCTTCACTGTGCCTGCTGCAGTGGTTCCTCTCTTTTGGGAGGTTAGCAACCCACCCAGCACTGCGCACTGCTGCACACGGTGTGGGAGCAGACATGCTCGCTAAATGAAGTTATTTGCAAGCTTGTTTGCAAGTCCTTCCACTGTTCAGAAAATACTGCAGCAAGTGCAAAGAGGAGAGAAAGAGACTAGACGGAGTGAAATTAATCTGCCGCTGACAGTAAAACTAACCAGGGCAGGATTCCTTTCTCCTGCTCACTTGAAAATATGTATTTAAGAGTTTTGATCTGTTCAGTCAAAACAAAGAGCAGCTAGGGGACACATATGGGGACAGCGTGTCACAGCACTGCATTTGAAGTTACTGTACAGCATGATTTACCTTGATGAGCTGATTGTTCTTCACATAGTGCAAAGTGTTTGATCTGTTGCCACCGGCAACAACAGGGGGGTATGCCAAGATGTCAGCACCACGAGCCCGGCATTCGAATTCAAACTGGAATACCAATTCAGAGAGGAGGAGACCGTTAGTGCTGATTCAGGTGATTAACTGCCCTGGGGCTATTATAATTCATGTCCTACAACTGTTTTCTTAATTTGTACAACACAAAGTGAAACTGGAAATTGAGTTCACTAAATGAAAGCAGCCTTGAAGGTTTTCCAAGAACACTGGAGAAAAAAAAAAAWACAGAATTATCCACTTTTCAAGAGAGTGTTTTAAGCCTGCGTCTGGTCTCATGGAAGTTCTTTCTGGTACAAGCTGTTCAATACTGTATCAAACATGCATTATGTTGTCATAAATCCAGGTGAGGATTTGTTCTTATATAAAGTAATGCTCTTAGTTGCCATATGACTGCGAATTTTCAAAGATCCTAAATGTCAGCATGACAACAGTCATGGATTTTTTTGTTGTTGTCTTTTAAAATTACAAAGTACCAGCATATTTACAGCAGTATCTATTTTCATGACTCTGTTGAACTAAGATTTGAAAGCATGCACTACCTTGATGTCTGAGGGAAAAAAAAAATAGGCATTGTAAGCCTCAAGATCTTTACCTTTCTTGAGTGATGAAGTTGATGAAAGCATGGAAATGAATAAACTTACATCTGTAAAGACCCTCTATATCCTCAACATATTAATAATGTGTCTTTTCTATAATTACCAAAACCACATGGGACAGAACACTCCAGGATGCCTACATGTAGTAAAGTAGGTTTTACAATCCTGATCTGGAGTGAAAAATTGATCTGTAAAATACACTTTAATCAGAACAATTTTCTTTACAAGTCAGTACTGCTGCTCAGTGCCATGTCAGCACAGGCCCATCTATGTCATAACAGAGGGTCAAATCCTGCTGATGTTTCTCAAACAGGCATCTCACTGCAACTCCTTACCAAGTGTGCAGGCAAATTAGTCCTTATTTTGTAACTGAGAGGCATCTACACTGCTTCAAGATAGCTGTGGTAATCTGATATAGTAAGAGGCTAGAGTCAAGAGAAGCAGGCTTTACAAATAGGTGTTATAACTACTTGAATTCTGTACAATAGAACTCTACTATAGAATAAGGTAATAACTATATCTCTGATTGTTTAGCAGATTTTATATTTAAGTACAGTAGAAAAAGACATCAACAGCAGATAAACTTGGACAACCGCTACATTCCTTCAATAAGGGTAAGGGAAGTACAGCTGAAGAATTCCTCACACTGACCTTTCCACACGTCCTAGGAACCGCAAGAGTTGGGTGAAGGAGAAATGTGCTACAGTGGGAGGCACCATATAGAGAGATCTGACATTTCTAGTTTCCTTGAAGGATAAACAACATCCATCCCTTCTATCGCACCTCCAACCACGAAATACTCACCTTTGCATACAGAAAGGCTTCATCCACTGGGGATTTGCTGGCAAACATTGTCTCTGTGAAAGCCTATGAAAAAGAAGGGCCTTTCAGTTAGTAAAGGAGCGTGAACTTGAGGGAAGTTCTTTTTTTTTTACCTGCTGTTTTTTGAGGAAGGCCTAAAATCAGCTGGCCCAAAACACAGGAACCAGAGGCAGCTGAAAATGCAGAGTGCTGTCAAGACTAGGACCAATTAAGCTCTGTTCCCCGAGAAACTGTGTTTAGGGGCTGACTGACTCTAGTTTTTGAAAAACAATTAGATGATTGAAGCTGATCCCATGGGTTGGCATTTTATGAGTTGTCTCACCTATGGGTTCCCGCAGGTATAATACGAGTACCTTACGTAGCTTTTCCTTTGGAGAAGGACAAGCTGTGCCTCCTCTCTTTTCTATTTGGCTATCTATTTTAATAATATTTACAAAAACATAATTGCATTTGAGGTATCTGTCAGATTTGTTCAAAATTGGCCAATGAGGTCAAAAGGTATTTGAGGGAGAAGGAAGAATACGGAGACATACACAGGCAATGTGTTCACAAAAATCCCATTTCCTCAAGATCAACAGCATAAATGGGAAAGAAAATGGCATGGGGAAGGAGAAGGGAAGCTGGGAAGAGAGTAAAGAGGCCACCCCTGTTCCTGAATAGATATTGCTTTTAAACAAAGTCTAACAGCCGCTGGCTTGTCTTCACTGGAGTTACATTAACTGAGAGAAGCTGGTAGTCCAAGCAGTCTCCCTGTTTCTCCTTGTCACATGGAGGGAGCTGAGCCCAGCTGGTGGCTGAGACACAGCAGTTCAGTAACAGATTAGACCATAGCTCAGTTCAGTAAGAGATTAGACCAAAGCTATCCTTCCAGCCCATGTCACCCCACCAATAGTACTCTCCCCTTTCTTCTTTAAAGGAATGCACTGGTTCATCTGGAGAGCACACAACCCCATACCTCTGCTGTCACCCGCCCAGCTATCTTCATCCTTTCAATCTCTGCAGGAGATTTGATCAGCCGAAGGTTTTGCACTAGATGTCGGATGCCCTGGATGTGGTTTTTGTTCCGAGCTTTTATCTCAGCCAGGGGCTGCATGTAGTCAGAGTGCAGCTCTGTATGCACTGGTTTTGTCAAGTCGTACCAAACAATGTTTGACTCACCTGGAATACAAAACAAAAGCTGACACAGACAAAAATAAATGTAGAAATGTCCTCCCCATACTGAACAAACTCATTCCTCCTAAACTAGACCTGTTGCTATTTTTGAGAAATTAATTTCCTCTGAATCTGCATTTACAGACCATATAGACACTTTCACTGTCACCGGATACTAGCAATCTCTTCAAAATCTGGAAGATTACCAATTCATAGCATGTAGATTTGACAAATCCCCACTYCTATGCAAACATTGGGTTTTACGATCATCACTGAATATATGTATCTTGCACAGATCCATTCAGAGTTTGCATAYCAAAGTTGCACTTGTGTAAGCTAAGTAGCCATTGGATTGCAGTGGTGCATGTTCTGAATTGTTCTCTCAATTAGCCTGTCCCCCCGATGCAGTAAGGCAATTTACCTTTTACTCATCGCATGGAATCAGGGTCATTATCAACTATGCTTCAGAATATCTTTGGGGTACAACTGCTTATTTCAGCCATTCAGAGAAGATGAACTTACTGAGGACAAACATATTCACCTATGTGGAAATTTATTTAGAACATCAGAGTTAGCACCCACATTCTTCCCACAGGAGCATTTTAAATGGGAATGAGTAGAAAAGCCATGCTGAGTCACAGCTAATGTCCACCTAAGCCCTCCTTCTTTGGTGACAGTAGCCATTAGCAGGCGCTTACAAAGTCTCTAAGAAAGTGGGCATTTATGAAAGAGTATTTCCCTTAGCACACTCTCCTAATTTCTGGTTTCTTAATTTCAAGGCTGCATCTTCATAACAGTGATTAATTGTTTTTCATGGACCTCTCCCCCATGGAACTAAAAACTTTTGAATCCATTTATACTTCTGATATTCCAAACCTTCCATGAATTATCTACAACTTAAAACTTAAAAGGTGTCAAAACCTGCCATGTGATCGTTTCATTTACTGTTCCCTTTGTTTCTAAATTATGAAAAATAGCAAAAAATCATTCCTGCTCATCCTCTCTGTGCTTTCCATAACCATACATATCTCTCATACCTTACCTTCCGTTTTCTCTTTTTCAAACTGAGGTTTGTCCAGCATGTATCTCACACACTCCATAGTTTTGATCATCCTTGTTGCCCTTTCTGTGACTTTTCTATTTTCAATATAGCCTTTTTTGAAACAAAATAACTAGAATCCGAGATGGTATTTAAGACTCCAGAATTCACTCTATTTATTTGTGTAATCCCCCAAGCATCATGGTGGGATGACTCACACAACTGGAGCGCTGCAATGGATGGCTACAAACTCTTCAGAAGGGATAGCCATGGAGGGAGAGGCGGTGAGGTAGCCCTGTGTGTTAGGGAGTGTTTTGATTGTCTAGAGCTTAATGATGGCGACGACAGGGTTRAATGTTTATGGGTAAGAATCAGGGGGAAGGCCAACAAGGCAGATATCATGGTGGGAGTCTGTTATTGACCACCCAACCAGGATGAAGAAGCAGACAAAATATTCTACGAGCAGCTGGGAGAAGTCTCACAATCACTAGCCTTTGTTCTTGTGGGGGGACTTCAGCTTACCAGATGTCTGCTGGAAATACAATACAGCAGAGAAGAAACAGTCTAGGAGGTTCCTGGAGTGTGTGGAAGAGAACTTCCTGACATGGCTGGTGAGTGAGCCAACTAGGGAAGGCGTCCCACTGGACCTGTTGTTTGTGAACAGAGGAGGACTTGTGGGTGATGTGATGGTTGGAGGCCATCTTGGGCATAGCGATCATGAAATGATGGAGTTTCCGATTCTTGGAGAAGTAAGGAGGGGGGTAAGCAGAACTGTCACCTTGGACTTCCGGAGGGCAGACTTTGGCCTGTTTAGAAGACTGGCTGACAGAGTCCCTTGGGAGGCCGTCCTGAAGGGCATAGGAGTCCAGGAAGGCTGGACATTCTTCAAGAAGGAAATCTTAAAGGCGCAGGAGCAGGCCGTCCCCATGTGSCAAAAGATGAGCCAGTGGGGAAGAAGAATGGCCTGGCTGAACAGAGAGGTTTGGCTGGAACTCAGGAAAAAAAAAGAGATTTATGACCTTTGGAAGAAGGGGCAGGCAACTCGGGAGGACTACAAGGATGTCGTGAGGTTAGGCAGGGAGAAAATGAGAAGGGCCAAAGCCCAACTAGAACTTCATCTAGCTACTGCCGTAAAAGACAATAAAAAATGTTTCTATAAATACATTAGCAACAAAAGGGGGGCTAAGGAGAATCTCCATCCTTTATTGGATCCGGGGGGGAAACACAGTGACAAAGGATGAGGAAAAGGCTGAGGTACTTAATGCCTTCTTTGCCTCAGTCTTTAACAGTAAGACCAGTTGTCCTCTGGGTACCCAGCCCCCCGAGCTGGAAGACAGGGATGGGGAGCAGAATGAAGCCCCTGTAACCCAAGGGGAAATGGTTAGCAACCTGCTACACCGCTTAGACACACAAAAGTCTATGGAGCTGGATGGGATCCACCCAAGGGTACTGAGGGAGCTGGCGGAAGTGCTCACCAAGCCACTTCCAACCCTTTATCAGCACTCCTGGCTAACTGGGGAGGTCCCAATTGACTGGAGGTTGGCAAATGTGATGCCCATCTACAAGAAGGGCTGGAAGGAGGATCCGGGGAACTACAGGCCTGTCAGTCTGACCTCGGTGCCRGGGAAGGTTATGGAGCAGATCATCTTGAACGCCATCACGCGACACATACAGGACAACCAGGCGATCAGGCCCAGTCAGCATGGGTTTATGAAAGGCAGGTCCTGCTTGACCAACCTGATCTCCTTCTATGACAAGGTGACCTGCTTAGTGGATGAGGGAAGGGCTGTGGATGTTGTCTGCCTAGACTTTGGTAAAACCTTTGACGCCGTTTCCCCCAGCATTCTCCTGGAGAAACTGGCTGCTAGTGGCTTGGACGAGCGTATTCTTCGCTGGGTAAAAAACTGGCTGGATGGCTGGGCCCACAGAGTTGTGGTGGAGTTAAATCCAGCTGACAGCCAGTCACAAGTGGTGTTCCCTAGCACTCAATAGTAGGGGCCAGTTCTGTTTAATATCTTTATCAATGATCTGGATGAAGGGATTGAATGCACCCTCAGACCACACAAGTTGGGCGGGAGTGTTGATCTGCTTGAGGGTAAGAGGGCTCTACAGAGGGATCTGGACAGGCTGGATCGATGGGCCGAGGCCAATTGCATGAGGTTCAACAAGGCCAAGTGCCAGGTCCTGCGCTTGGGTCACAACAACCCCAGGAAACGCTACAGGCTTGGGGAAGAGTGGCTGGAAAGCTGCCTGGCGGAAAAGGGCCTGGGGGTGCTGGTTGACAGCCGGCTGAACATGAGCCGGCAGTGTGCCCAGGTGGCCAAGAAGGCCAACGGCATCCTGGCCTGTATCAGGAATAGTGTGGCCAGCAGGACTAGGGAAGCGATTGTCCCCCTGTACTCGGCACTAGTGAGGCCGCACCTCAAATACTGTGTTCAGTTTTGGGCCCCTCACTACAAGAAAGACATTGAGGAGTTGGTGCGTGTCCAGAGAAGAGCAAGGAAGCTGGTGAAGGGTCTAGAGCGCAAGTTCTATAAGGAGCAGCTGAGGGAACTGGAGTTGTTTAGCCTGGAGAAAAGGCAGCTGACGGGAGACCTTATCGCTCTCTAGAACTACCTGAAAGGAGGTTGTAGCGAGGTGGGTGTTGGTCTCTTCTCCCAAGTAAGAAACAATAGGACAAGAGGAAATGTCCTCAAGTTACGCCAGGGGAGATTTAGATTGGATATTAGGAAAAATTTCTTCACCAAAAGGGTTGTCAAGCATTGGAACAGGCTGCCCAGGGAAGTGGTTGAGTCACCATATCTGGAGGYATTTAAAAGACGTGTTGATGTGATGCATAGGGACATGGTTTAGTGGTTGACTTGGCAGTGTTAGGTTAACGGTTGGACTCAATGATCTTAAAGGTATTTTCAACCTAAACGATTCTTTGATTCTACGATAAGCACTTGTCCTTTTTATATTGTCATAAACCTTCAGCTTCATTTTATAATGCATTTAAGTTCACCCTGGATTATAAGTATTGAGGCTACATGGTGATGTTAGATGCAGAAGAACATGTCTAAAGGACAGCAACGTTCGTATTTCAAGAGTAAGTCAACATCTAGCTAAAAAAGGCGAGTGGACTAACAACCTTCCTGTGTGGATCATTTTCCAAGTCTATTATGAATAAAATACCTTCACGTTTCTTATACTTCATCTGGTTCTGTCTCTGTCAGCAAAAAGATATGACTAAAACAGTAACATGGTTTGCGATGCTCTCTTGCTTATCCTGTTCCTTACATTTCACAGATGTGCACACCGGCATTCACATGGGTATACAAGAAATTCAGAGGGGAGGAAAAACTATTATTTTCAAAACTACATTTCCATTGGTGAACCTCAAGAAGCTAACAGGAACTTCCAGCTGCCTCTGTCACACTGTTATACCCCCTGCACCTCCCCAAGTTCATGATAGTCTTGAATTGGTGCCACAGACCACCTTCCAAACCCATACCATTCAGACCCTGCAAACCACATCTCATCTCACTTCCCCCTCCATTTTTTGTTACCTTTCAGCTTGGCCACCAAGTGCCTGAACTCCTCGATGGTGTAAGCTTCATCTACTCCTGTGAGAGCAATTGCCCCATCCGTGCCTGATCTGGGCCCATCCCACAGCTCTCGGCTGGGATCTCTCCGGGGCACAAAAAGTATGGATTTGTGGGAGGGCAGCGCTTTGCCAGGAATGCTCTGCAGCACCAGGATGCTGTCAGGCTCCTGGAACCCACAGAGGTACAGGAAGTTAGTGTCCTGGTGGAAAACATAGGGGATGTCATTGCTCATGTAGTACGTGGGGTTGGATAGCAGAATCACTGTGTGGTCCAATCCRTCCCAGACATGGGCTTCTTTCTGGATCAATGCCATCAGTTTGTGTCGGCGAAGAGCATATTCCACCTGCGACAATCCTGGGGTTACCTCTCCTATGAATACAGAACAAATCAGATTGAGAAATTCAAGGCACTCGTGATATTTTACTAGTCACATGACTGATTCCTGCCTACTCCCCGATGCCCTTCATATACATGACTTCGTTGTGGTCCCTCATTAGCCTTTCCACTGCGCTCTCATGCACCTCTTCAGCTTCCATCCCTACAGAACATCCTCACTCAATCTGCTCCTCCACCATGCAAAGACAGAAATTTATTTTAACAAATCAGATTTCCTGTTATGTATTTCTGTGCAAAAGCAGAAATCACAAAACCTGGTAGATTTAGACAAACATCCAAAACAGATGGAGGTTTTCAGAAAGACATGTGAAAAAAGCGGAAGGGACAAGGCAAACTGGACTTTGACTGCTGAAAACTGATAGGTTTTATAGCAACTGGACATTGAACAGAAGATTACCTCCTGAGGCTGAGCATTAATTTCCTCAGATAAAGCTAGAATGTCTATTCAAATACACACTAAGTCAACTCATGAAGTAACTAGTTCTAAACCATAAGGGGCGGATTGAGTGTCACAGATACTGGGAGATCAGGCAGAAACACAGAGGTTGCAGCGTCTAACCAGTCACAAGATTCCAGGCAGAAAGAAACCATGARCTGCAGGCTGGCGGCAGACTCTGATTAAGAGAACGAATCTTCTCCAGGGCAGATGTAGCTTTTCTCAGTAATTAACAATTATTTTTCCAAAGTTATATACTATATTCCTAATGACTCTAACTAAACAAATGATCTCTTAGATGAAAGTACATTTTAAACTGCTCCAGTCACGAAGGATACAAAGTACAGTGATCAAGATACCAAAACCAGACTGAAGTTGAAAGAACAACCAACAACAGCTTAAGTATGTATTTTTAAAAATGTGAGACTCCTTAATTATGATTTAAATTAATACCTAAGCCTTAATCAGTACTTCGGCTAATACCCTATTTTAACATAGATTGCATTTTCATACTGTTAATTTTCTACTTTCATAATCTTTTCTTCCTCTTTAATGTATTACACAGTGACAATTTTAGAATAAAAATCAAAATTTGACTTGTACTGTAAGTGGATTCTTGCATGGGTGGGGTGGTAGGAGGAAGTTATATCCAGAATGTTTTGCCTTGACAAAAGAGAGTTTAAGAAAATCACATATGTTGTATTTGTGTTAAACTTTACACGTTTTCAACATCATAAATCCCCAACACCTATTTGGCTTAAAAGTTGTGGRTTTTTTAAGAAAAAACCAAAACCAGCAAATTTGTTTTACTCTGTAAATCTAGAAATGACAAAGAACACAGAAACTGTTTTAACGCAATCCGACCCCACATTTCTGCAATATTATACTGCAAATTTCCTATGCTCCACTGCATTCCAGTCAGCTTTCTAACTATTGCAAACAGTCCAGTGAAGTTTAGAAGCTGCAGTAGGGTGGAACATGGGAATCCCATTTGTCTTCTGACTGCAAGACCTGAAAATTCTCTTTGCCTTAAAGGCATTTGCTTTTTAAAACAATAATTGCCATAAACCAATGTTGTATTATTTTAAAGAAAACACCACTCCTTTATTAAATGGAAAATTACTATGGGCAGCTAGAATTAATCTCCACTGTTTCAGCTGTGAGTACTTTTAAAGTGTCAGCCTCATTTACTGTGAGCTGTTAATCAGTGCCCTGAGCAACCTGATCTAATATTGAAGTTAGTTCAGCTGTGAGCAGAGGGTGGACCTAGTAACTTCCTGAGGTCCCTTCTGACCTGAATATTTAACATATTCAAGTAAATATGTAAGTGCATGGTTATATATTCACCTGTTCTCTCTCTATACCTACATGCTMATTTTCATTAATTTCATAAAACTGCACAACCTCAGCTTCTCTTTCATCACTACCTTCTAACTTTATGGCCACAAGTCTCTTTTTTTTCTTTCCCTCACAGCTTGAATACTCTTCTGAAGGGGGCATGCTTTTTTAGACAATTGGTGTCCATCTCTCAATAAGTCTGTCCCTGATCTCCTTTTCTGAATGACACCTTTATTTTGTGACCCACAAGACACTAGATATGAAGCATTTTAGCAGTTCAGCTTGCACAAAGGACTCCCGCTTAATATAAATTGTATTGTATTTGCAGGACAATGAGCTCCCAAGATGCCACTGCCATGAAAGGTCTGCAGTACTGAAGTCAGCAACACCAAGCACCCTATGAGAAAAAGGTAAAGCGCTAACATGTGAAGCCTATTTTTGGAATCAGTATCATCTCAGACAAGGAAATGAACTACTAAATGTAATTACTGCCTAATGAAGGTAATCATAAACAGCTGAAATCACAGACACCTGAATGATGCAGCAAATCAACACTCTGTCCTAGACATCTCAGCAAAAGAGAGACAAGAAAGAATACCAATGATCGGCTCCTACGGGGCCTGAACCTAACCTGGTTTGAGAAGGTGTGGGTGTGTGAAGGGGCTGGGCTGGCCCAAATACCGGTTTGGAATCTTCTTCTGCTGGGCAGGCTGGATGGAAAATCTTCGGAGAGCACATGACTTGCAAACTAGAGGAAAAACAAATGCACCACRACAAGGTAAAAGACCTTGCCAGTTAAAAAACTGCAGAATTATACTCCAGTCATCTCTTAGTAGCATTCATTCACCTTATATGACATAAATACCCCTCCTTAACTTTTCAATGTGCTGTGTACCATAATAGTTTATGAAACAATGTGCACACAACTCAACTAATGATCACATATTCATAAAACAGATTAAAAGAAATTAACGAACGCTAAACCTGACAATCCAGCAAGAAAACCCAGAAAGTTATGCTGGTTTGCACATCCCAATTTCTACACTTGGTGTTCATGATGCACTCAGCACTCTCCCTCCCTTGCTTCCCTCGAACACTGCAGGGCTTGAAGCACACCACCTGTATATCATCTTTTCTTGACTATGTCTTCAAAAAACACCACTCATCTGGAACAATTATACAGTTTTCAAGGCCTTTCCAGTTCTTTTTTTACTAATAATGCCACAAAGAAACCATCAAATAACACAGCTTTATACAGCAATGCAATTTTTTTTCTGTATGAAAGATACTCAAGAGTCCCTGTTTATTTATTTAACTTACTCAACAGTAGCATTAGCCAAATTGAAAACAGTTCCTCAGAAGCATAGTTATGTATCCCACTTCCAAACGCACATACAGCCAAAGCAGGCAAGTTTTAAAGAGAGTTACTAGTGTGCATTTGGGAGCTGGGGGTGTGCACAGTAAGACAAAAACTAAAAYTAAGTATCATTGTAACAAACTTTACCAACTTTGGAATTCTCAGTCACAGCCTTTTGCAGCTGAAGAAATGCTTGTGCCTAGATACAAACCATCAGACACATGGAAGGAGATGGTAATCAGTTTCCTAACATCTACCAGCTGACGTTTTGGAAACTGGATCTCTTTCATGTCACTTACCATGTGCCTACTACAAAATCAATTCATGCTGCCATGGCATTGCACTGGATTCTTAGAACAAATTGTAATCAACTCTTCACTAGCATAAGCAAGTATAACACAAGCAGAACAGCTGCAGAACAGGGAGCTGAGACTCAGAGACTTACAGCAGAACATACAGACTGTGGATTTTCTGTGGGAGCCAGTATGATTAGCCACTAATTGAAGATTACTTATGTATGACAACTGATAGTCATAACTTAAAGCATTCACTATGTGATGATTGACTGGAGTAACAGTCTGGAGACCCAGGCAGTGAAATATAATTACAGGTTTTTGTGCAGTTTAAAAAGAGAGGGTTTTCACTGTTTCTCTCCACCTACGCAGAAGACAAACAGGATACCTTGCAACGAGACAAGAGAACCCAACAGGCATTAAATAAAGCAATATTTTGAAGACAGCAAGGACCTTTCCACATCATTGCTTTATTTTTCAAATAGTAAACCTTCTTCCCTCGGATTCAACCGTGACTGGGGCTACGACTCCGTTGCCGGAGAGAGCCGCTTTCCCGCGCCCTTCGCACCCACGGCGAAACGGAGGCGAGGGCGGCCTCACAGCCCGCCCGGCCCCGAAGGCCGCCGTGCTGCCGGCGGAAAGGAAAGGCTCTAAGCGGCAACAACGCTTAGCGTGCCCCGGGCAGTCAGTTATCGCAGCCCCGGGGTCGGAGGCAGCGCAGGGGGCTGCACCGAGCCGGGCTGCACCGGTGAGGTGAAGTAAGGCGTGTGGGGGAAGAGGGAGTCTCTGACCTGAGAAGCCGCGCCAGCCCCTCACCGCCGCGACAAGCCTCTGCGCCGGAAGGCGCGACATGTCCGAGGGACACGGCTAGCGCGAGGCTCGGCCGGCCGCCCCCGCCGCCCGCCTGGCCCCGGCCCCCCCGCGCCGGCCCGGCCCGCGCATGGCGGGGCCTTCTCCCACCGCGGCGCCGCGCGCTGACACCATCAACGAGCGCGGGCGCCAGGCACCACCCCCCGCTCCCCGCCGCCAATGAGCGGCGCCACGCCGGCTTAGGCGCCCGCGGAGGCCGCCTGTCTCGCCCGTAGGGGAGACGCGAGGAGAAACCCGGGCCACGGCGGGACTCCGACAGCAGAGGGAGCGGGGCGAGCGACAACACCGAGCGGGGAGAGACGCCGCGCCCGGCGGGACACAGCCGCTCGGCCGCCACCTCCGCTTCTAGAACGTTCCCTCCGCTGCGCGGCGGCGGGGCGGGGCCAAGCCCCGGGGTGGGCGGGGCCCGGCGGGCGAGGGCGGGGCGTCGCGGTAGGCGGGGCGGGCTGGAAGCTTCCACGGCGCCGCGCGGCGGTTGGGGAGGGAAGCGAGAGAGGCCGATCCGCCATGGACTCGCGCAAGCTGAGCGAGCTGCGGGCCTTCGTCAGGCTCTGCAAGCAGAACCCGGGCCTGCTGCACACCGAGGAGCTGGCCTTCCTCCGCGAGTGGGTGGAAAGGTCAGTCACGGGCCGCGCCGCCGTTGAAGTGGCCGTGAGGGGAGGCGGCGGGCGGGGGCGTGTGGGGGGGAGGGGTGGTCTCGCGCGGGACGCTGGGGGGGCGTGTCTCGACCGCGGGGAGTGGGAGGGGGGCGGCACGTGTCGGCGCGTGGCCGCGCTGCGTGGCCGGGAAGGCGGGCGGGGGAGGGGGGCGCGGACCGTCGCCGCTGCGGGTCCAGCCCGGTCCTGTCCGGCGGGTCTTCGCCGGGGAGCGGCTCCGGTGCGCTGCCCCCTCCCCTCCCTTCCCGCCTCAGGGCGCGCCGGTATTACAACTCGAGCGTTAAAAAGACTTGTTATTTTTTGTTTTGTTTTGTTTTTTTAAAACTCTGGCTATTCCCGTTGCAAAAGCCTGCCCCCCGGCCATCTCAGTGGCTCAGCTTTCCAGGCTGGAAAGCCCCAGAGTAATACTTACCGAGCTAATTCTCGCATTATGCAGCAGAGTTGGCTAGCCTGTCTTAAAAGGAGCCGAGTTTGTGGGGAGGTGAGTGGCGTTGATTTACATCCTCGTACCCAAAAGCATAAGATACCTGACAGCTTAACACGTGGAATGGTTCCTGGCCAGAAATGTGTTTTGCCCCTTGAAGTTTCATGTATCAAGTAGTTGAAATCTTGCTCCCCTGTGAGGCGCTGCAAATGTGTGCTATTTACGCTGCACGTAGTCTTCTGTGCGTGTGTGGCCTGTCGTATCAGATGCTTCTCAATATAAAATCATCCTTGGGTTCCACCCTGAGCGCCCAGAAACACCAGGTTGGAAGGGTTGAGGTCCTTTGCTGCTGGCAGAGAACCCGCAGAACCCCTGTATTCAGCTAGGGTACCTCTGCTTGGCTTTTGTAGCTACAACCCTCGCTACTCTGAGAAGTGGGGAAAGTCCTTGCAGATACACCTTTTATGAAAGGGGAAGTTAAAAGATTCTGTCTAATGACAAACTGAGATTTGTTTTAGAAAATTGGCTTTAAATTTTAATCTGAAAGTATTTTAATTGTACTTTCTGCTGTATAGTACTTGTAATTAGTTGAAAAACTAGTGGGGATTTGTGTGCATATATATATAAGTATGGGCATTTCACAGTATGTCATATAATGAAAATGGCTACAATGAACTATTTATTTGACGTTTTTTACAGTGGGGTTTAAACTTTTTTATGCATCTGAATATTAGCGTGGTTGTAAAACCACTCCTATTTAACTTCACTTGTTTTTCCAGTACTGATAGCTGCATGTATGCCTAGGAAGGAGATGTATGTCTGTTTTATCATACTGCAGGTCTTTAGTTCCTTTTGCTACTRTGTAGAAGACTTCAGTGCCTCACACTAGATTACTTAAATTCTTCTGTTGTGTAATTTTGAAGGTGTGAACAGAGTATTTTGGGAGGGAGAGGAAGAACACTGACTTGGCCAAAGAAAGCGTTAGAGACTGGAAAGGTGATCATCTGATTTCTGACTTTCTCCGTGTTAATGGGGAGTGCTCTAGCTTTCAGATTAGTTTTTAGAGTCTGTGTTTGGTTAATGGAAGGGTGCTTGTATTATAAGTATAAAAATTAGGTTTTGAACTGTGGAATGTTTTTTCCATGTAATGTCTTCACTGGATTTCTTTATCTCAGAAGTTAAAAAATATTTCAGAGTAGAACCTCTTAAGTTTTCTGGTTTTCTTTACATATTTGAACTAAATATTTGGGTAAGTTATACACTTGGATATTTGGAGTGGTAGCCAAATTACTTTTCATATCAAACTGTCTGGAAGTCTGGTGGATTCCCCTCTTCCCTTCCATAGTAGTGCTGTTTGCAGTAGGACTGTTAAATGTGTTTATAGGGTCTTCCCATTCTTTGGAAATTGCTTCAAACTTAGCATGGCCTGGCTTCAGGTGGAAATAAACTTGATGAGTCTGATATCTCTGTCAGGCTTACCTGTATTAATCTAAACGACATAGGTTTAGTCACCAAGGTAATGTTGTGAGTGATTACAGAATAGTGACTAAATGATACTGAAATCCATCATTAAATTTTTCAGCTAAAATTCTGATGATTGATTTGATTTTTTTTTTTCTTGAAGCTAATGATCCTAGCTTAAATTATGTTAACTGCTTGTAAAGCCAGAATGGGATGCTTTATTTCTGACTAGCTGTTAATATTGCATCAGGAACCTTAAGTCTTACCTGTTTTCATGCACTTGTAATCTTCTAACCTTTCTTCTATCTAGCTGTTGTATTTAATTTCTATATAGATGCTCTCTGTATAGAAAGCGTACACTAGTGTATGATTATGTTTGGAAAGTGTTTTGACTTCCCTTTTAGTCATGCCTGCTTTTTCATAATTGCATAAAAATACAAATATTTTTACTTGAATTGTTGTGAAATGAGTCCTTAAAGGGAACATGTTTCAAAAACCTGCAATTGAGCAAAGAAACAATAGCAGTCCTTAAAGCACAGAATCCCTAATGCATGAACAGAGCTTTTTGCCTTTTTTTTGTTGTTGTTTTGTTCAGATAGATTTTGACTCTTTTGAATTCTTGGTAATCCAGTTTCTCTCTAAAGATAATTTTGCTGTCAGTGATGAAAGTGGATGCAGAAATAACAGTTGCAGTTCTTCCAACAAGTCATAAAAGCAGCACTTCTCATCCCYGTGATGAGTGGAAGTATGGAGTCCTGACAACTCCCAAGAGTTGTTACTGGAATTGCACAACTCTGTTTTAGCACAAAGGTTTAATTTTAAAATGTTTTTGTGTGTGTGTGTGCGCTATTTACACAGTTCAGTACCTGCCTTCTCCTACAARTGTGTCTCATATCTGTATACCTTTGAGGTTAAATACACTGCAAACTTTRCGTATCCTTGCTGTGCCTTCAATCATTGTAATCAAATACTGTTTTAAGGGATGATTTTAGAGTAACTTGCTTTTGAATTGTTCTGGGATTGTAACTCTAGATTCAATAGAGGATAACTGGATAGTAAAAGCACTTTTAAGGACTAGGCATGAATCTGTTTAGCCTTGGCAGTTCATGAAATAGCGTATTTTAAAATGTGTATGTAYATTGGTTAAGCATATCTCATAGAGTGTTGTAAGCTTGGATAGTTTGGGGGGGAATGTGAAGAGGGCAGAGGAGACTGAGCAAGTTGTTTCAGCCTTGAGATGATTCAAAGTGTCAGACTTAAAACCGGCTATCTTGAGACTGATAAGTTGGAATTGCTCAAGAATTTGATTCCTGTGKTTTTTTAGCTTGAGCTGTTCTTAAATACATGATTGGAAGCTGGGGATGTTATTGACCTTTTTGAGTTAGAGGGTTCTCAGTCTTTTTCCGGTAAGCCGGGCTTTGAATGAGTCTTACTGTTTAAAAAAAAAAAAAAAGAAAGAAAAAGAAGAAAAAGGTGTTGCCAACAAGCATTAGATGGATCTTAACTTTTGAGCATTGTGTTACCCTGGATATTAGCTATTAGCACTAGTAAAATGCTTCAGAATTTGTAGTTTCCTAGCAGAAGTGAAGTTCCAAGGCTCCTCTAGACAGTTCCTATAGTCCTAGGAAAAATTATTTGATTTTTACAAACTCATAGAGAATTATATGACCTATTGTCAGCCTACAAGGGTAAAAATTTAGGAGGAACAGTTGCTACATGTACTGTGTTTTTTGCCTAGCTCTATAACGATTTATCAGAGTGCAGTTGTTTAGTCCTTGCAGTATAACTTAAAGTAATGTCAAYGTTTCAGGGGCACATCTAGATTTTTGCAATAGCTTCAGAAGATGCCTTTTTTTGTAACTTGTGGTATTTTTTCTTGGCAGTTTATCCTTGTAAACTAGCAGTCGTGTAGTGCTGTTTGCTTGCCTTTTGCTGCAGGGCCTGGTGCCAGGACCTGTCAATCCTGCCACCTCCTCTTCCCTCTTCTACCCTCTCTTCCCCCAATTCATCCCTGTCCCTGTCCCATCCCCCCCATCCAGGTTTGTTTTCAGCCAGCTTGGGGCCTGATAGTGAGATGGTGCTGGTGACAGGAGGGAGGAAAGGGGAGAATGGGACTGCAGCAGCCTGACTTAAGAAGCTGTAGGATCTCATCCTTAGGATATAGTTTTATGTTGCACTAATTCCTGGAAGCAGATAGTCCTGTTTATCTTGCCTGTGTGCCCACTTCCTTCTCCTCTCCCCTGCATCACGTATAACCAGTGGTGTGGGGCCCCGAGGAGTTGGTCGAGCCTGTTGAATTGATAGAAATGCTTTTTTTTCCCCTTTGGAGTGTGTATGGCCAGAGCAATTGAAAACAATCAGTAGATGGGAATGCGGAGCAGAGGACGGATGGGAATCGTAGTCCTTGTGGCAGCCTGCCGCTAGATATGATCAGATGTTATACGAAACAGTTGGAGAATTCAGCCTTTGCTTATTTCTGGCTGTTRACCAAAGTTGATACAATAGAGGAGTATATTCTATATTGAAAGAATGCTGTCTATACAGAGAATGCTCCTTAACTTGTAGCTAAGGAAAGGCATGAATATTGCAATTCATAAGAGAAATTAAATTGTTTTCTAGGCAGCAATTTTTTAATTGCATAAGCATTTTAGGCCATTAGGGTTCTCTTAACTTGTTTGACCTCTGTTCCAAAAATAATTTTAATTTTTGTAATATCTATAATAATAATATTTAGTTTTGACTTAAAATATAAGTTACGTTTTAAGGAGAAAATCCATTTCAGCCAAGGAGGCAGCTTTTCCATGTGAGAAAGGGTGGGTGGGTGATGTGTGATGTGCATGAGCGCAAGTCACAGTGGAGTTCTAGGTGAAAGAGCCAACAGACACAGTGTGCGTTATGTTACACTGAGAAAAGCATGGTGGATGTGTGCTTTTTATTTCCTGGTTTTACAGTGAATTGGGTCATGGTGTTTTGTGTCACAACAAAAAGTTGAGTTTATCAGTAGGATTTGAATCAATAAAATACATGTCACTTTATGATAATCTTATTGTTTTGTTTTTTCTCTGTTTTGCTGAAAAGCATGGGAGGCACAATACCGCCTGCTCCAGCCAATGCCTCCACAGAGGAGACAAGTAAGGTAAGATATGAAGAATTTATCATTAAAAACTAACATTTGGACTCCCTGCAAAAATTACTGAACAGGAGAAGGGAAAAAATTGCTGTCACTTTTCGCTCAAATAGGGTGGGTGAATACGCTAGCATGAGTGAATGTGACAGTTCAGTCTGAAGCCTGCCCGTTGCATGATGTAGATGACTTGCCGTAGATGGCTTCCTAGTTTATTTCAGCTGTTTTCATGCTCCATTTCCCTAATCCTGAATGCCTGATGTTCTGTGCAATGCAAATGCCAAACAAAGTCTTGATTTCTTTTTGTATGTTCTCGCTGTTTGTACACCTCTTCTGTTCATTAAATGGATTAAATTATAATCTTTGCATGAGAAGAAATACTAGCGAGCATTATAGGTAGTGAATTGAACAGTTGAACTATCAATTTTTTAAGGCAGTATTCTTGAAGAGTTTTTTGTTGGGTTTTGTTCATTTGTTTTAAGGGAGATAATAAATTTGGCTTGTATATACTTATAGCAGGGTTTTCCCAAGCTTGAAATTCTTTTGGAAAAAGTGGAATTCTTTTTTTTCTATTTAACAAGACAGTGGGTGCTGGGATTACTGGCTAGTTAGAAGTGTATGGAGGTACTGTGCATATGTAGTGAGTACAGTCTGTGACACTGAATATAGAGACAAGCAGCTTATGTCTGTGATAAAGCAGGATGTGCTACGTTATGGGATTCAGAGGAAATTAGTTAGAAGTTGATAGGAAAACATTTGAAAAAACATTCAAAGTATGTATAAGTGGCAAAGATCTCTGACCTTGGCAAATGGAAACAATAATCTGATCATTGACACCAGCTTATGGTTCACTGCTAAAGGACCTTAGTTTAATAGCATTAGATTGAGAGAATTTTTGATCCAGAGAATGTGCAAGGAAAGGCAGGAAGATGGGAAGGGTTGGTTAGTTGCAAAACTGGTTCTGAATTGGGTATTATCTGGATTATTTGGTTTTGATTATTGAATTGCACAATTTGAAGGACAGGCTTTACCAATAATAGAAGTTCATAAGTCAAAATTTGGGCTCTGAATTATTTGCATAGTGATAGACTTAATCTGAGAGGAGGGAAAAGGAGACTTATATTTTAAAAATAAAACAGTTTAGCCGTAGAGCAATCTGATGCTTTGAAGATTAATTTTGGGTTTTCTGATGCATTTCTGTTTATTAGAGTGGGAATAGAATGTCAGTCAGAAATAATGTAAGCTTACAAATATATTTTTCTTTCAGGGCAAAGCAGAGGAACATCCAGAGGAGACAGTTAAATCACCTGAACCAGAAAGTGAAGAGAGCGACTTAGGTGTGGAAAATAGATTACTTTATCACATTTCACCAATTTGAACATGATTCTGGAAATCCTCTCTCTGTTTGTAGATGGAGCTTAATCTTGCTTTTTGTTTTTCCCCCAGAAATTGACAATGAGGGAGTGATTGAACCAGACAATGATGACCCTCAAGAAATGGGAGATGAAAATGTGGAGGTAAGCACAATATTTTCAATGTCTGTGGCAGTAGGAAAGATAGRGAGAGGTTTTGAGTTTAGTCAAGGGTAGCAGCTGAGGGGGGATGAGTATTATATTAGCTAGGTAGCCAGCTGTTGTTTTGGCTCTTTTTCTCCTAAATAGAAAACTTACTGGCYTAAAGCCACAGTCTTTTCTTATTCAAGGTTAGAGTCCATCAAAAAGTTCAGTGAGGAAAATCAGGTCAGAAAACACCAGAAGATTTGTCAAAACACCCATGAAAACTGGATATGTAGAAATCTGCCATTATTCAACTTATCTTTTGAGCGTTTTCTAGCTAAAAATAATGGTGGCTAATGTCTCCAGGCTGAAAGCAAAAAGTTGTATTTTTTTGAACTATGATTTCAACACAAATTAAAAACAAGATTCTGGAATCAGAAAACTGGAGCTCCCTTCTTTGGCGCTGTCTTAACATGGTAATTCTGGCCTGGACTCTACAGCTTTTGGGTTTTGTATGTGTTTTTCATTTTCTTTATTTTCTTAGGTAACTGAAGAGATGATGGATCAAGCTAATGAGAAGAAGATTGAAGCGATAAATGCTCTAAGTGAAGGTGATAATTTGTTTTTAGTACATATTCAAGGACATTAGGTTTGGTTCTCCTTTTAAAAAAAGGAAGTAAATACCTTGGACCATTTTGAATGCTTTCAAGGAAGAGGAAACTCGCTTTGGATACCCAAAACTGTCTAGAATATGAAAGCTTATTTAAGTACTATCCTCCCAATGTAGCTATAGTTTTGGGCAGGGCAGGAGGGAATGAGGTACTGCAGCATCTTAATTACAAATTGATCGTTATAGTACTTCCCTACATTTTATGATTAGTGTCTCTAGTGGTTTGTCTTAATCCAGTGAAAAGCTGTGTAATGAAGAGGTGACTTCCTATTTGACTGCATACAAAGTTAAATGTACAAATTTAACTGGGAAAAGTCCCTCCTCCCCTCCAGCATGAATTTTGGAGTTTGTACTTCAGTAACATAGCAAGAAGGATAAATTGATTTTCCTTTGTTGATAATGTTCCATTTAAGAAGTGCCTAGAGACATAACACCCKGTAAGGCAAGTTTGGCAATTTGGATATAATTTCATTGCATAATGATTGAAACTTTACTTGTACTCGTATTTAGGTGAACTTCAGAAGGCTGTCGACTTGTTCACAGATGCTATCAAGCTGAATCCTTGTTTGGCCATCTTGTATGCCAAGAGGGCAAGGTGAGTCATTATAAACTAGTGATTTATGTTTCTGCCTGTTCTGTTATTTTCCTTAAGGAACCTAAATATAATGGCAACTTGAGGATCTATGTAAACTTAAACCACATGAGGAAAAGAGAAAAGTACCCTTCRTGCATTTTCTCTTATGTGTGATTAACCAGATGTGCTGAAGCAGCCATGTAAAGAATCTTGATAATAGATTAAGTAACAGAATGATGTTCCAAAATGCATTGTGGTAATATGGCTTTTGGTAGGTTAAGCAAGTATAATGCTGGATAACAAACACTTGTAAAATCTGAAGTTTATTCTGGGATTAAGATGGTGATTGAAATCATGTCCTGTTTACGTGCAAAGTTAATTGTGGATCACGTGAATTCTCTCCTGTTGTACCTGCTAAATGAATTCGTTCACTGTGAAGTAGACTTGTTTCTGTTCAACAGTCCGACATTTGAACATGACACACCTATTTCTCGAACCCATTCAATACCCATCTTGCTTCTAATTACATCTACCAGACTGCAGATAATGCATTGGGAATGTTGTCAGATCTGATGTGTGGAAGCCCTAACTTCATAATACACAAACATATTTATCTTCCAAATTCTTGAGGAAGGCTGGGCAAGTATGGGTTGCAGAAGCAGAAGTTCCCACAGATTTTTTTTTTTCTCCTTTTACACAAAAAAAACACTAACCATGGATGATTTGATAATTCAGTGGATTTTTTCCATAGCAAGGTATAATCCAAAGAAATGTTCAACTTTTCATTACTTTAATGTGATTAATTAGTGTCCCTTAGCTGTTCCATTCTAGTACATCTTAACTGGTACATGCCTTGCTGTTTTTTCCTTTCCATATAAAAGTTTTTGCATGTAACACCACTTGTGTACCTTAATACACTGTTGTTGTTGTTGCCATCATAGTATTTTTAAAACCTCTTATAGTGCCATATCTTCTCAGGACTGGGATTAGCAATGAAAAATAAGAGTGTTGGGAGAAGTTTAAAAGTTACCTCAATATGGTCTATTCTAGAAATAAGCAAACAATATATTAGGAAATTGTAAAACCTGCAGTGTAACAGCAGTGCTGATCAAGTGCTCTGAGTAATCCACCTCTCTGGTGGACTTGGGTTTTGGTTCTGGGGGGTTTGTGTGTTTGGGAGACTAGGGGTTTTGTGCAGCCAGCAGCATTGGAATGTCTCTTATTGCTGAGGTGTAGCTTTGAGACAGTTTCCTGACACATTGTCCACCTGTTTGTTTCTAGAAGAAAATGTGTGACTTTGTGCTTGCTTTATAACAAGCCTTAATGATGAAGTTACTTACAGGCACTCTAATTGCTGATAAATTGCTTTCAAGTAGACGTAAAAGGGCAGAAATTCTGACTTGGAGTATCCTGAATATCAAATACTTCTGTCAATTCAGGAATGGTTTTTAGTGTTTCCTTTAGAGATTTTTAATTTGAAATGCCTGAACCTCCTAAAGTATTGCCCTACTAGTTAATCTGATATGCTTGTGTGTTGTAAAATTTGCAGTTATTTCACTTAACTGGCAAGGGATTGGGGCTACTTTCTGGGTTTGTGTTTTGTTTTGCCTCTTTAATTTTAATGACTCATCTCCTATCTCCTTTTGTAGTTCCTGATGATTCTAGCCATTGATCCTTGTAGCCTGTATAACAACTCGTGCTTGCTTTGTCTTACTGTTTTAAAGACTATGTAATATGGCATGCATAATATTATTGTTATTTTGTTCAAACTGCTAGTTGCCATTGGCTATAGACTCCAAACACCGTGGAATTGAACTGTCCTTTGCATTTAGGTATCCTTTGCATGCACTAAAGTTACTCTTGCTGGCAAGACTTGAGTCTGAACAATGAATGCTTTCACTTCTTGCTAATGATACACCTACAATGGTGGGGGGTAGAAACTAAATTTCAGTGACTTCGTTATCAGTACGAAATCTTTTTGAACTCAACTCTTCAAATATATTATCTCACTAGCTTGCCTGTTAGTCATCCAAAATTATTTCCAGCTTAAGTTAGTAACTTGGTATTTCAATACGTACAATAAATGTTCTTGTTCCCACAGTGTTTTTGTGAAACTACAGAAGCCAAATGCTGCCATTAGAGATTGTGACAGAGCCATCGAGATTAATCCTGACTCGGCACAGACCTACAAATGGAGGGGGAAAGCACATAGGTAATGAACTGCACCTGTACTTGATATTCTCTTTACTTAATTGATGGGAACGGTTTTGTTTATGCATTCTCTCCTCTATGGCTCTGAACTGTCTGTCTTGTACCTGAGAGCAGTAGCCATGAATCAAGAAACCATTGTGCTGAGTGTATGGCTTACAGGAAAGAAGGGAATTTATGAGTAGTCCTTCTGTCACTGTCTTTTTTTCTCTTTTTTGTGGGTTTTTTTTTTTTAAAACATATCTTCTAATGGCTTACTGCTGTTCTAAATAGGATTTTCTAATAATTTGCTAAAGATTGTGAGTTCTAGGACTGTGGGTTTTATTTGTTTGGAGGTCTTTTTTTTTCACTTAGTTCGGTATAATTCTTAAACATTTCTCTGCTGCCCGTATTCCATTAGATCCTAGGGCTCTTTTACATAGTAAATGAAACTGCCTAGTTATTAAGGGAATCATTTGTTGCAATTGAAGAATGTTATTAAGCAAACAGTGTAATTATTTAAAATGACATTAGGCCAATGTGCATCCCCCTCCAACTATAGTTAAAGTTTTCTTTGAAATGACAATAAATCAGCCAAAAAAAGAAGGTGACACTTCTTACGGTCTGTATAGAAGTGGAAGGAGTAAATGCTAATAGAATTTAGGAAAAAAAAAAAAAGCATTTTAAACAGTGTTCAGACAGTAGTTTGTTAATGTCTGCAGTTTTAATAAACGGCGTAGAGCCTAAGAGTGAGAAGACTGGAGCATAGTTTGGATTAACACCTCTGTCTCTAAGCAGAAGTGCTTTTACCATTTAGGAATACGACCATTTGCTTAAAATTTTTGATTATCAAGAGTTTGTCTAAATGAATGGTTAAGAAGTGCACACAGTAGCTTGTATGACCTCTTCAACTAAGACATCCAGTTAGCTAGGGTGTTTGAGTGCTGAGTAAAGAGGGTCCACTTAAGCTTGAGGTAGTAGTGGTGTGGACTTGTACAGAACACTGAATGTGTAGTTTTACACTAAACATGTGCCTAGTGTGCAGAATATTTTTATTAGTGTGCTTCATGTGTTTAGGTAGGGTACCTTCTCCCTCTTAGACCCTTCTTGTTTATGGCAAACAATGACACTAGCTGACTGAGGGTTTTTTTCCTTCATTGTTACAAGTAGAAGTTATTGTAAGGGTATGAAGCAAGTATCCTCTAATGGCGTCGTAGTATGCAGGTTACAGAAAACACCATGATTATTAAACTTTAAACTTCYGTAAGTCCATATAGCTGCAGGTAAAAATACTGAATGCCGCATGGTTGTAGATATTTTGAAGAACTATAAGAGTTCAGTTTGCTTTTTCCTTCTGAATGTTGGTGTCTTCTGAATTCCAGACTTCTGGGTCACTGGGAGGAGGCTGCTCATGATCTTGCATTAGCTTGTAAACTGGATTACGATGAAGATGCTAGCGCCATGCTGAAGGAGGTGCAACCAAGAGTAAGTGGGGAGGCATAATGGAGACCCCTCCTCTATTTGTTTGAGTGCCATCGCTGCCTTCAAATTCTTCCAATATGCGTTGTCTTGTGGGAATGTGTTCGTGTCTCATCTGACACTTCAAACTGAGTTTATAAATACTTCTGTCTTCAATCACAGCTGTTTATGGTTGTGTGTAGAGAAATTGAGTCTCTGGGGCTGGGCATGTAACCGAACTATGACATAATATGTTCCTTTTTAAACTCTTAATAGAAGAATCTGAAGCAGTTGAAGTTTGCCAGGCATTTTAGAATCTAKACTAAAAACATTCAGAAGAGCAAGAGAACACTGATAATGGATTTTTTTCAAGATGTTTCTGAATTGATCAAAGCTTCATCCTAAACACGTTTTACAAAGGAAGCACTCTTTGCTGTGGTTTGTACTTTCATTAGTCTACCCCATGAGGGCAGCGTAATCTCTGTAAGAGTGGTTTTCATCTTTTCTCAAGTGATTGACCCCAGCATTCTTCTAAGGAAGAACTTTTGTATAAAAMCCGTAAGACCGTTGATAGCAGGCTTTCTTTTTCATCTGTTTTGCATATTCCTTTAAAGTGGTTAACAGACCACAGATTGCAGCTGTTGCATTATATTGGGTTTACGTGGCAAGGCTGGGGGGAGGTGGACTGCAGGGCTGGCCTCTCGTAAGAAGAGACGTGCGGCTGCCCCTGTATCAGACGGAGCCAGTTCCAGCTGGCTCCAAAACAGACCCACTGCTGTCGAAAGCTGAGCCAGTCAGTGACGCTGGTGGTGCTTCTGTGATAACATATTTAAGAAAGGGTTAAAAAATGCAGTGCAACAGCTGTGAGAGAGAGGGGACTAAAGAAAAAAAATACGAGACAAGCAACCCTGCAGATACCAAGATCAGTGAAGAAGGAAGGGGAGGAGGTGTGCCAGGCACAGGGGCAGAGATTCCTCTGTAGCCCATGGAGAAGACTGTGGTTGAGCAGGTTGTCCCCCTTGAGCCCATGGAGGTCCACAGTGGAGCAGATATCCACCCTGCCCATGGAGGACCCCACGCCAGAGCAAGTGGATGTGCCCTGAAGGAAGCTGCAGCCCACGGAGAGTCCACACTGGAGTAGGCTCCTGGCAGAAACTGTGGCCCACAGAGAGGAGCCCACACAGAAGCCGGTTTTCTGGCAGGAGCTGGAGCCCATGGGGGACCTATGCTGGAACAGTCTGTTGCTTAAGGAGCATATCCTGTGGGGAGGACCCACGCTGGAGCAGTTCTTAAAGGACTGCAGCCTGGGGGAAGGACCCCCATTGGAGCAGTTTGTGAAGGACTGTATCCTGTGGGGGGGACCCCATGCTGGAGCAGGAAAAAAGTGTGAGGAGGAAGGAGTGGCAGAGGCGCAGTGTTACAAACTGACGACAGCCCCCATCCCCCTGTGCTGTTCGGGGTGGGGGGAGGAGGTGGAAGAGTGGGGAACTAAGGAGTGAAGTTGAGCTTTGGGAAGAAGGGGAATAGAGGGAAGGTGGTTCTAGTTTTGTCTTTGTTTTTCATCATCCTACTCTATTTTTAATTGGCAATAAATTAATCTTCCCCATGTTGAGTCTGTTTTGCCCATSACGGTAGTGGATGAGTGATCTCCCTGTCTTTATCTCAAGCCAGGAGCTTCTCCATCTTACTTTCCCTATCCTGTTGAGGAGGGGGAGTGAGAGAGCAGCTTAGTGAGCATCTGGCAGCAGCCAAGCTTAACCCACCACATGCATAAGCATTCCTGTCTCTAATGACTTCAGCTTTCAGTTTTCCTACCATGTCTTTGCAGAAGACACTGTCTCCAGCAAAACAACAATGGAAACCATCTTACAACCTATTAGTCTTCTGCGTTGGAGACTGTTGATCTGTGGTAAATGTAATTAGGTCTTAGGTCTCAACCTTTTTCATAAGAGGTATACTTAATGCTTGGCTGAGGGGGAACCTTTTATTTCCCAGTTAATCTGCCCATACACAGGAACAGCAGAGTAAGTCTGTGATACATTGATGTGTAGTTGCCAGCTGTATGGGAATTCGTAGCTCAAGGAAAAGTGTATGATCTTTTCATGGGTGAATTTTTATCTTTAATGTGAAGATGATACRTTCACCTAATGTATTCAATTCCAGCTTTCCTAGCACTTTTTAGTTTGTAGCGCTTTCAGCTGAAGGTCTGAGTCAAATTCTAAAAAGGCTTTGTTCATTTTGAGAAATATTTAGAAACAATGAAAATCAAAACTTTGGAAACTCTTTATATTTCATTAAAAAAAACCAAAACAAAAACAACCAAAAAACTTACTTCTCTCATAATGAACTACTGAATGGCCATAACATCAGGTTCTATTAACACGTACTGCATTCAGTATCAGTCAGTCTTGCTGCCTGCAGTGTGCTTTCTCTGGCAGATGTACTTCAAGAATGATGTGGTATGGAATTAGTATCTCCTAGCTAGTTGCATCCTACCTAGTTGTATCAAAACTTTACTACTTATAAAATTTCTTTGTTTAAAGAGTATTCTGAAATAACAGAAGAGTATCCATTGCAGTAGTAGTTAGTATCTCTGTTCTTGAACCTTGATTTTGCTATGTTTTTTAGTTACAGGAGTGTTAGAGGGTAACCATCATACACAATTTGTGAAATTATGAACCATTTTTTGCAATGCTATATAAGGATACATTCTGGTTTCAGGAAAGCAGTGCTACAGTTAGTGTTCTATTATAATGAGCCCTGAATGAGGAGCCTTGGGGAGTTCATTGCTAACGATCTTCTGCTGGGGCTGTAAATTTGATAGACTTGAGAAAAAGCTAATAATAGGAAGCAAACTTTCTCCCCACCAGCCCTTTCTTGGTTTGGTTCAGGAATTCTTTGGTCTGCTTATGTCTAGCTGTATATGCTGCATATATTGCTATCTGGAACAGCAATAACACTATCTAAAAAGTGTGTGTGTGCAGGGGGAATTATACTTCCTGGTTTTGTGCCAGTTAAAATTCCCTTTTCCAAGGCAGTTGCTGGTTTTAGCCTTGAAGAAATTAGTATTTCAGCATAAAAGCACGAAGGGATGTGCAATGATAATGTGTTTAAGTTCTAACTATGGTGCAAGTCCCAGAGCTCTATAGCAAAACAGTATACTAGAGTGCATGTTATGGTGAACCCAGTTAGGGCCGAGTATACATGAATAACTGATTGCCATAGAAAGGAAGTAGCAAATGGCTCCTAAATCCAAGGGGCTTTTAGGATGTGAAGTCAGATCTTATTTTTAAGAACTGGTAAAAGCAGATGGCTACGCTTACATGTGTTCTGTATTGAAATACGTTGTGTGATATGCTAGAAATGTATATGAAATCTTGGTATTCTACTGTAACAGGCTCAGAAAATTGCAGAACATCGCCGAAAATATGAGCGGAAGCGTGAAGAAAAGGAAATCAAGGAAAGAATGGAAAGAGTGAAGAAAGCACGGGAGGAGCATGAGAGAGCACAAAGGGTGAATACTTAGGCTTTAATATTTCTTAATAATTTGGAAAGTGTCAGTTATTTTGGTTAAAATGAATTGCAGAGAAGAATTACTTTCATTTTAAATCTTAGAATTAAATTTTAGAGAGTTGATTTCTGTCTTGGTTACTTGACCAATAATGAAATCTGGAGAAGAGGGCATTGTACTGCATCTGCTTTTATTGCTTATGACAAAACCAGGCTGTGGAATCTCTACTGACCCTGTATTTCAAGAATTTAGTTATTGTATGACTGTACCAGAATAGTTTTCCCTTAAAGTACTTATGTCTCCCGAAGTGGGAGGTTTTAAATTCAGGATAATACTTTGCTTCTCTTCCTCGCTTTCTGACACAGTTTGCTTGCTTTTTCTTCATGCTTTGCTGATATATTTTAATATGTTGAGGGTGAGAATTTGTTCCAAAAATGTAAGTTGAGGAGCTAAAACAAATCATACAGTTCATGTTCAGTAAAAACATACTCTGCATAACTTCAGTATGTTCTTGCAGATAAGACTAGACATGACTATTTCTTGTTAGTGGTTTTGTACATAGTGGAGTGCTTTCTTTACTGCGATAGCCTACCTGCCTGAAACAGTCTCAGCTATTTTTTTTTTCCTAAAAATAGTTGAGCAGTAGAAAACAGGCTGCAGTTCCATTGCTTTGTGTGGAATGATGTGCTTTCATCTGCAGGAGGAAGAAGCAAGACGACAGGCAGGAGGAGCTCAGTTCGGTGGCTTTCCAGGTGGTTTCCCAGGTATTTTATTTTTAAGCACCAATAGTTGAGGTAGAGGTGACTGTTGTTTCCATGTGGAGTATTATAACCACAGTTTTTATAGCATTTGTTCTCAAGACAGAGAGAAAAATATTTCATGAAGTTTAGAACTTGTCTACAAATAGCTCTTTGAGCAGTAGTGGGAAGAGGGATGGGATTCTTTCTCTTAAAGAGGATTGATGCTGGGTAGCAAATAGAGGGAAGACAGAAACCAACAATGATGGATAACAGAAAGAAAGGATTTAGGTCTGAGAAAACAAAGGTGCAGTATTTACTTAATAATATGTGATGAAAAACTAGTATAAAAATGTTTTCTAAATTACCCAGGGTGCCTTGGACCCATTCTGCTTAAGAACAATTGCTCTGAAGTTGAAAATTTGGATTGAATATTAGGGAAATCTGTGCTGGTTGCAAGCTATTGTTGATCAGAATAGTTTCTCAAARGAGGTAGTGCAGTTTACCTTAAAGAAAAGCTGTCCTTGAACAGTTCCACGAAAATCGGGCTTTCCATGTTATTTTTGGGTACAATAAATTGGGGAGAAACAAGAGTAAGTACTAATGCTCTTGAAGATTGAGGTGTAGTTGAGGTAGGCTGCGTGCATGCTCCAACCACATCAGCTTGTCAGGGGAACCAAATAGAGACCATATCTAGCCTGCTCAGCATAGCCAGGGTAGCTGCTGATAGAGGATTCAAAAACAGAACCTCAAGCATTTTGCTTCAGGGATTTTTTTTTTCTTTTTTCCTTTGGTGGTACATTTTTTTTCAAACCTAAAGTTCCCACCAAATGTGGAATGTGCCTGGGACATACTACTACTGATCTGCTTTTGCCCTGAATTGTTTACCCCAGGCATTCAAACTCCTTACGTTCCTGGGCTTGAGACCTACCTGATTTAAGTTAACCAGAAAAATAACCTGACACTCATTACAAGCCTTCTATTCAATTGGGTTAAAAACATGGATGAAATAAGATGTAGGTGAAGACCCTGCTTTCCATTCAGTGGACCAGCTGTAGCCTTATGGAAGACATGGCTTTAGAGGTGTGGCAAAGGAAGTATGTCTTGGTCTCTCTCAGTGAGCTTCCTGTATAGATGAATTAAATGTTTTTCATCATGCATTCTTCTTGTCTCGGGTTTTCAGGTGGATTTCCTGGGGCTATGCCTGGAGGTATGCCAGGAATGGCAGGTATGCCAGGTCTCAATGAGATTCTCAGTGATCCAGAAGTCCTTGCGGCCATGCAGGTGAGTATTTGTTAAAATCAAAGCTAAATGTTCTGAACGAGGGAAGAACAGCACCTATGAGCTAAGGGAAGGAAGAAAGATGTGACCTTCTGGATAGCAATGGGATGCTTTCATATTTCTGCTGTGAAATTCTCTTCTTGTGTGTGTGGCACCAAACTGTCTGGAATCAATGTTAGCTATTTTTCAAACTGATGGGAGCTTAACTAAAGATGACACTCCCCCCGCCCCRTACTCGCCTATGATAGGCAAAACTATGTGCTATATAGAGTTCTTCATCTCTTTTGAGTCTCTTGAATGGTTATTTTCCACACGGTATAATTCACTTGTTCCTTTTTTGAATGCACACATATTGTGGCAAGATAATTATGCACAAACAAAAAATGATGGTTAATATTGTTGCAACACAATTTATTACGATAATATTGAGATAAGAATTGCCTCTCTCTTAGGGGATTAAGTGTTTGGTTTTTGCCAGAGGCAAAGTAGTATCAGAATAGTTCTGCATCTGACATTTTCTAAATTCATGTTCAGAAAGCTTAGTTCCTCAGTGGGCTCGATTAATTGCTCAATTAATTAATTGCTCAATGTAATGATTACTTTTACACAAAAAAAGTATTCCAGCAGATTAAATAGAACATATCTGACAACATCAGTTTTAGGGGCAGGTGGACTAGGAAAAATCTAAGCCATATAGTTATATTTGCGTACTAATATGATCAAGTATAAAAGTGTCTTGTTACTTTTTCTGGATTGCTGTAGTTAAACTAGAGTTACATGTTGTTCTCAGCTCACTGAACAGCTATGATCCCCATCTAAATAAAAGCATCGCAAGGGACCCTTATTTGGTATACCCTGAAATCACAAAAAAGGCATCACTTTCCATGCAGGAGTTCATGCATTCCCTTAATGGTTGCTGTTGTTTGGAAACACACCTTTACTTAGGCTGCCACAGTCAGCAATGTTGACTTGCGTGCAAACCATCCAAAGAAAGCCCATGACTTGTAGCTGCATTCATTAGCTGGCTAATTTGTGCTGTAATACAGGAGCTTGAAATTAGACTTGCTGAAAACAGAGCTTTGAGGTGCAGCGAAATATTAAGCGCTTGCCACATGCCCTTAAGAAGGCTCCATTGCATGCTGATTATATAAACCCCAACATATTGTAGGACTCTGTTGCAAGAATGTGTGTTGACAGTGTTTTCTGTTAATGCAGGCAGGCTTTAACATGTAGAACCTGCCAGCAAAGCCTTGAGTCTCTTGCTGACCTCTTTGTATAAACTTCACATCTAGATATGATTTATTCAGCATTTCACCTATGTCTGCACTGCCTTCTTTTCCTAAAATGTCCAACTGACTATGTTGTGGTCCTCTCTGAATTGGCAGTGTAAACTCTAGTCTTAGAAGACAGTAGTCTCTGCTCAGTGCAGCTACGGAACATGTTGACGGATAATGGTAGTGGGCAGCTATTATTTTGGTTATCTGAGGTGTTACAAAAAAGTCTGAAGATACTGAATCACAMAAGTCTCTCCCAAATCATTAATCTTAAGATACTGATTTAACTGACAGTATGTAGAGGCTTTTCATAGTGAGGAGTTACTGCTGAAACTGGAGTATTCTGAGAGTAAAGACCTTCTCAGTCTCTTTAGACTCAGTCACTATTGTCTCGTCATCTTTGAGACTATTCCCCATAATCTATCACTGAAATATGCCTGAGTCTGTTAACATCTCGGTAAACCTCACAASTGTGTGCCTGAACGTGAGCTAGATTGAACTGGGTACATGTCAACTTCAGCTTGTCATCTGTCGAAGCAACCAAAGAACCAGATACGGCTGCCTATGGACATGTTCATAGAAGTTATTGCTCATCATTGGCATAAAGATAAGAATCTCTGCAAACTAGTATAAAAACTTTCTTGATGAAGATTTCTGGTTCCATTACTTGAAGATTTACTGTCTTCAGGATATTTCCTTTTTTCTTTTTCTTTTTTTTTTTTTTTTTTTTTNTTTTTTTTTTTTTTTTTTAATTGTGGCAATTGTGGCTGATACTAGTCTTTTACGCATAAAAGACTCAAAGTGGCAAAACTTCTATTGCATTTCTTTTCATAGCTTCTTAATGGTAGTAGTTGTGACCTTTTGCAATGACTTCTAATGCATGTTATTTTAGCTCATTTGCCCCTAAGTTTTTAGTCTCCAGAATTGGCTGAAATTTTTGTGTGTGTGTTTCTCCTATTTTACTATTTTGGCTGTCTGGAGGGCTCTGTAGTGCTTTCTGTCTTGCATGTGCAACTGCTTTCTCTGGACACAACGTGATATTTGTGTTTTGGAGAGCCATCATGGGTCAAATATAAGTTCTTTTCAAAAGAAGTGGTGTGTAAGATGAACCTATAGATTCATTATTTGACATGCAGTCATATGTTAGACCCAGACTTCCACCAAAATGTGTAAGCTGGAAAAAGGAATAGTGATAACTTTTTCCTTAGAAGTATTTTTCATCCATCTGCAACTAATGACTAGAGCATTAGAAAACTGAATGTTTCACTAATGCTGTTTACACAATGGTTCCCATTCCACCTTATGTACCCACATTTCCATAGGGAAATATTTAGTATCTTCAGTCTTAAACTTTATTCTGATAATATTGCTCATCAATGTGAAACGTTTGATGTGTTAAACATTTTTATAAACACAGTCTAAGGGTGAGGGCTTCCAGAGAGTTGCACAAGTACAGAATAATGTACTTGCTGTGAATTTATAGGACCATAAAACACGTAGCATAAAATTGGATATTTAACATTCACTTAGGTGTGCTTTGACACAAACCAGTGACTAAGCTTACTTAGCTTTTTGTTCTGGATTCATATACAGGTGAAAACGCAGATTTAACAACATGACACGATCTTTATAGTCATGTGCCCTATTTTGAAATCTGAAATTCAAGAAGTTTGAGGTTGTGAAAGTAATCTTTTTTTCTTTGCATAGGAATCCTGTAAAGTGGAGAAAATATATCTAGTGTCTGTTTTCTGAACTTCAGCAGTCTATTTTTCACAGACTTTGCAGATTCCCTTTTGTGAGGGAGACAAAACACTTGTAAATCCTTGTAACAAAAGATAAGACTTGACTCTTGGTTCCCAACATGTATAAAACATGACTGAACCATATGGGTGATTTCAGTGGAGTCCACACCTACCAAATGCAATTTTGGATCAGACTTGTTAAACAGCTTTTGTCTGTGTTTGATGCTAGAATAGATACGGGGGGGTGGTGGTGTAGCAGAGACAGCTTTGAGGATACCAGTTAGGTTTTGATGGTTTCCAAAGAATACATCTGCGATAGCAGTAGGCTAGAATTCTGGGGAAGATTGTATCTTTCAGTGAAACTACTTAAATGTGCTAGAAAGAACAGCAAATGAAATTACAGCTGATGCAGATGATTTGTATTGGACATAATAAACTGCTTGCACTTTAGCTGGATTAAAAAAAAAYTTGAATCTTTGCAGAAGTTGCTTGTAATGGAAACCTTTTTCCAGGCTGAGATGTAAAATAGGTCTATATAGATACATTAAAGGGYACTGTTCAAAACATGCACATGTAAAATGAGTAAAAACAATTCTAGCTTAATGGAGGCCAAAGGTGTACTAGAAGTACAGAAAAAGGTATTAATACTTCTCATACTAAATAGAGAAGATGAAGTTGGTATTCTTTTGACCGCTGATGTTAATGTATATGYGAATGTATTTATTAACTGCAACACAGTAGTGTGATGAGAGATAACAAGGTTCTCTTCCAGTTGTGATTTCTCAGAGGAGGTGGGGAATGACTCAGAATTAGATGCATTTTTAAAAGCCAAACATTGCCACATCATCTGCTCACAGTCCAGCAGTTTAAAGTTTCTGCTGCTAGAAGGAACAGAAGTGAAAGGGATGAGTAGCAGCTATTGCTCGGARGAGGGTTATCCTATCACACAAACATAGAGCTCCTGCCTCCTTCAAAATGCATTGGAAGATGCCTGAATAGAAATAATCCGGTAGGTGTAGCTGTGTTTGATGGCTCCTGTTTTGGGGAAAAAACTCTTAGCCCCTTTTTCACACATTGAGCTATTACTGTAACAAGTTCAGTAATGACTCTGGTGTTTACTGATGCAGCGTTAACAGCATGAACTGTATCATTGGGTTCTCTTTTGAGACCTCTTGCCCAAAACACTAATCTAGTCTTGTCATGTGAAAAGCTGAGCAAAACTAGATTTGTGTTGGAACCACATAATCACTAACTTTTGTAGACTTGTTTTATAAGTGCCCTAATTTTTTTGCTTTTTGTCCTGCAGGATCCAGAAGTTATGGTTGCGTTCCAAGATGTTGCCCAGAACCCAGCAAATATGTCCAAGTACCAGAACAATCCCAAGGTCATGAATCTCATTAGTAAATTGTCTGCCAAATTTGGCAGTAAACCATAATTTCCCTGGTTCTTAAAAATCATATCTGAATGGGAAGGATTGGATTTGGCTAACCAGTGTTGCAATAAAACAAACCATTGTACCTCTGATCTTCTTAAGAGGAGAAACGGGGTGTTCTAAGGAGAGCTGCTCTCTAGCCCCAAGCGTTGACTTTATTCAATGATTGGTTTATAGCACTCAAATTGTATTCAGATGACCTAATTTAAACCATCCCTCCTTGTCCAAGAGTTGCAACCTTTTATTACAAGTATTACAGACAGTTTCGTTTGAATGAACGCTCCTGTAAGAAATCATAATACTCCAGGAGTGTAAGATAAAAACCTGCTGTTGTGTTATTTTGGATTTTTTTTTAATTACTCTCAGTGAGCAAAGAGGAAGGAACTTCAACAGTTGAAGTCTGTCTTAATCCCCTTAGGACAGAAAAGTTGGCCTAGTCACAAATAGAAAAGATGGGACAAGTCTGAAGAATTAACTGGATAAAGGAATTGTCTGCAAATGCAAGTCCTTATGTTTTTTTTTAAATGGGTGACTGACTTTATATAGCTATTAAAATTACCAGTATAACCATGCTAGCTAGTTACACACTGGAACTTCTGGCAATACTGCAAATAATGTAATATTTTGATCACCACAGCTGTGCAGCAAAGATACAGTCCTATCCTTTGCACAACCTGGCATGGAGTACATATTGCAGAGGCCACAGAGGTTTTGTTACTTGCTCAATTCTTGTCCAGCACCTTTACGTAACATTTTATTTATCAGTCTGGGTATGGGAGAGCAGCTTACTGTCCGTGCTTGTGCTCTTGTCCTTTTCCGGTTGGCAGGTCCTCAGCTGGTTGCACTCGCCCTTCCTTGGGGCCATGCTTACCAGGTTTCATCTATTTGGAAACTTTAGGGAAGGAATCTTGTTCCCATCACTACCTCTGTCCCACTGAATGCAAGCCATCCAGAACATGTAAATGCAGAGTTATAAATCAGTGAAGGGGAGAATACCCAACAAAATTGCAGCTCTGGGTTCTGAGTCGGTTTGAATCCTTACATGCTTACTGATTAAAATTTCTTGGCCAAAGTCCTGCTGTCTGTTTAGAGATGATGACTCTTCCTTCACCGCATTCTGTAGTCTTCCATCTTTTCTTGTATCCTTTTCTTTAAAAAAAACCYAAACAAAACCCAAAAAAAAGCAAAGCAAAAAGCTGTTGTTGTGGTTTCATACTTCCATGTTTTTGAGGCTTGTGGTACAGAGGAAAAGATGAAGTAATTGGAGCAGACAGAACATTCTTCTAACACTTGTGGATTAACAGCATGGGTATCCTTGAAGCAGTGTCTGTGCTGATGATGTTCAGTTGATTTGTCTACCAATAAAGACAGTTGTTGCTTCTGTTTGTCTTAGCTAAAACATAATCTTTCTGTGGAAAAATGACCATAGTTACCTGTTCACCACTTGAGTCTCAACATTTGTGTTACTCTTTTGTAATTCTGTATCTTAAGCCATACCTGATGTTACCATTTTTAAATAAATCTGGATTGGTGTAGGAACTCAACAACAGTTGCAAAAARTAAATCCCCAAATGCTTTTTCTCATACTAATGACCCTGCAGAATGAAATGTGAATCTTTTTGCTTAAGAAATATAGTTCTGAATACTTCTCTTAGCCTTTAAAAATAAAGTATGGTTTTGAAAAATAAAGCTTTTGGGGTTTGTGTAACTTTCTGATAAAACCTATTTTGTTTAAATTAAATGTGGAAGTGCTTCAATTAAACTGTATATATAACTTGTGTTTTAAATTGGAACTAAATGTTTAAGGGCTTGTCTTCATGACCAAATGAACTCAAGTTATGATTGAGTGTTGCTGTGTGCCTGGCTTTTGGTCATGCTCTTGATCTCCTGTTCCCAAGAGGAGATACTAGAAGTAGTTCACCCCTCAGTATAGGCTGAAACTTGGCTTCTTCATTCAGGCTGGTGCATATGTGCTGTGCATGAATTAGAACATCTTGAATTTATTCCCTACAGTTTCCTGTTACTCCATCGTAGCTGTTTGTGTCTGTCTACTAGTCAAAAGTAGGAAGTTACTGCTAGCTAGTAGAAATGGTTATATCTGTGTCCTGTCTGCTTGCTTACACATCAGTTGCCCTTATTGAGAGCTGACTGACTCAAGAAAAGCATTCTCCCTAATTTTGGTGTTAGCATTAGTGATCTAGCYGAATTCTTGTGATCCTTTGGGAATGCACATCCTGTGACTCCCTCGGTGTGTGTGTTTTTTTGGTTTTAATGTTATCTGGTAAGTTAATTGAGGACATGTCTGGACCTCATCTCAGTTCCCAAAGCTGGCATGTGGACATCTGTTCAAAACAGTTTAGCTGCTTAGAAGTGCAAGTGCAGAAAGTTAACTGCCCGGGAGATGAGCAAAGATTGTAAGTTCCAAACGTGGGATATAAGTAGCTATATGAGGAAGTTATTATTTTGTTGAGTGCTTGCTCCAGTATTTACTGGCAGCTCCTTCAGGTTATTTGCTTCCATTGCAGCACAGAGCAGGGGTGGTTCCTGTAAGTACGGTGGCAGTAATCAACTTAGCTGACAATTTGACTCTGAAAACACCTGAGCTGCCAGCGTGTATGACTGGTTTAGCTAGCACAGCGTGGCATCTGAGGTGCTGACCCAGGTTCAGGTGTGCATTTCTGCCATTTGAAGCCAGTCATGTACTGCGCTGTTTGGCCAATCCAGTGCCACAGATTAGATGACCTGGTCCGCCAGAGAGTGTGATGATATACCTGCAGTTGACTGGTAGTAAAGGCTCGTAGTCCTATTGCACTGTGTGTGTGAGTCTAAGTGACTTGTCTGTCCTCTCTGTGGTTCAACTGCTGTCCCAAGGGAAAATAGGAAATGTCGGGTCAGATGCCACTTCCAGTCTGTAGACTTCACAGTGAGCCCTGTTGCATAGTAATGTGGAGAATGCAAGGCTTGGTGCCTGTCTCATAATTTACCAGATTTTTTTTTTTTTTTTAATTTCTCTCGCTTCAGTGTTGGGCTGTGAATAAAAGCCATTTGTCAAAGTGGCTTGGTTTGTCTTTGTTGGAAGGTAGTGATCAGATGGGCAGGAGCCAGACTGTCTCAAAGTTGTATGAAGGCAGGTGAGACAAGACTGGGCAGAGCAGTGATAGGCTGGAAGCAGAATGGGTCAATAAACGAATATTAAAAAACACTGCAAAGGTAAAACCATGTAGTTAGAAACAGCTTGTTGCAAGTGGCCAGTAGTAATATCTGTAATTTAAGATATCTGTCTTTAAACACCACTTTGTTTTTCTTGTTTGTTACCTTCAGGGACTTTGCATAAAGCTCGTACAAGCCACACTCTCGTATATGCCTGTACATCCCTCTTCTGCGAGATGTAAGAGCAAACAATATTGTTATGGGAGCTTGTAGCAACTACTGTCTGAGCAGAATCCTTCACCCGAAGGGATGGGAGGTTGTGAACCTAGCCAGGGTGAGCTGGAGCCAGGTCAGCTTTGGCATGTACCTTCCTGTGGATCGTGGCATACTCCTAACTGGAAGTGTTTGGAGCCCCTTTGAAATCCCACAGGGCATCTAGGCTGAGGGGTACTGCAGTGCTTTCAGGGTTATAGGGCAAGCGGGTTATGGGAATAGTGGTAGAGGCTAGAGGGTTGCTTCCTTTCATTGGCCACTGGGTAGTCTGATAGTGGCTGGTATCGGTACAGAAGTGGATTGGCATCCTTGAGCGGGAGGGTGATTCACTAGGAAAGTGGTAGCAGTATCTTCTTCTGATGTCTAGAGAGAGGTGTCTCRTGACCCTTAATCAGAGCTTTGCAGAGGTGGGCCTCAACCTTAGTTCAGACATGACGGAGTGAGGGCAGCATTGTAAAAAAGTAATTCTGGATTACCAAAGAGCTGAAAGGGAGTAAAAATGGCAACTTCCAACTGGATGCAGAGACCACTACATTGAGTACTACAGGACAAGTCATAGGCAGTCAGTAATATGATACAAGCAAATGCAAATACAGGGGAAGCAGGAACAGTTTTAATGTGACAAAGAAATGAAGCAGGTCAGGTGGTGGGTGGTGGATCTGTGCCATGGAGCAACAAAAAGATTCGGGTGACTTTGGGCTACAAATAGTTGATCACCTTGTGAATCGGAGCTTAGGTAAGTCACGTTCTCCTGGTGTGGCCATCACAAACAGGAACTTCATGTGAGACAAACTTTCCTTCACCCCCTGCTGACTGGAGGTCCTATTGAATGTAAATACTGAGGACTTTCCTGTAAATCTGAATCTTGATGACTAACCAAATCAAGATGTTAACTTGCAATCTTGCTAACGAAGTGTTATTACTGTACCTGTCTTTGATGTACAAATACGCTTTTGAAATGTATATTCTAGATGGATGGTCTCAGACAAGCTTGAGACCTTGTCAATAAATAAATGTATTTGCAGAATGTGTTACGACTCTTTTTGTAAAGTAAGTGGGTAACAAACTTTGGCACCTTTGTTGCTGCACACATTTACTAAAACCAGGATTTTTTTAATGTACAAACATTTCAGTGCCTACAAGGAATACAAGTTGCTACTAGGTGTAAATAACTTAAATGTGAAAGATTACAGGATTGGGGGTAGCAGTTTATCTTGGAATTTCTTTCTGGAGTATAGCAGCTGAAGCAGTCAGATGGTAAGCATAATTTATATAGAACAAAGGTATTCAGAAAGAAAAGGTACTTGTTTGTGAACTATCAAGTAAATAAGGAGGTGAGGTCTAAATCAGTTAATAGTAAAGGGAATTCCATTATTGAATAATAATACTATTATTGAAATAATAAAATATTTTAATTTAAATATTCCATTATTGCATTATATATTCCATTATATTCTATTATTCCATTATTTAGTTTTCTAAATCTAATGTTCTCACTTTGGAGGGTAAGAGTTTCTAGAAATGAGTTAGTTTGCATCTTGCATTTCAGAAAGAAAAGCATCATAGCAGAAAATCAGAACAGTCACCTACCAACCAGTGCAGTGTTTGATAAAATTACCTTTTAAAATAGGCTGAAGGTACAAGTTACTAGGAAGTCATCAGAATTAGATGGAAAAATACCAAGGTATTATATTGAGAACGAAGTGGCTGAGCTGCTGCCAACKGCACTGCCTCTCATTAGAGAAAATTCATGCTGAAGCTCAGCCACTAGTCTCTAGTTCTCATCTGGAAAAAAAAAAGCACCGAGTGCCACCTGTGCTTTCTTATTTCAGATTTTAAMAAAAAGGATCTAAAAAAATGGGTTATTGTGAACAGTTTATAAGGAAAAATGAACACAACTGTTCTAAAAGAAGATTTGCTCTAGCTTTTTTGTGTTACCCCAAAATAAGGAAAAGTGCTTGAGAAAAACAGATTTTCAGAAGCCATTTTGTAATCCGTGGTATTTTTTCTTCAGTCTCTTGTGTGAAAACTTTTCAAACAAAAGAAATAAAAATCAAAACTGGAATTAATTACTAGCCTTTTTTGGAAAAAAAACAGAAGACCACCAAAATGTGCAATTAGAACAGATGTTAGACACTTATCAAGTGCCTGGGAAAAAAACCAAACACCAACGCACCAAAATTTGTGTTTGACAATTACTTAGTCCAAACTAGTAAGGCTGTTGAGCAAGTAGTACAATAGGAGATTAAATTTAATAATGGCAAACGCAAGTAATTTAAACTGAAAAGCATTTCAACTTCTCTGATGTCGCTGAGCCCAGATGAAGCACATAGGGAAAACCCAGAAGCATTCCAGAGGCTCAGTCAAAATCTGTTCAGGCAAAACGCACAGACACATGTACTTAAGAAATAGGCTTTTTAATACGTTTGTGATTACAATCCTTGCTTCTGGAATAGGCAGGTCTTTCCGCGGTCTTATACTTAAGCCCAATCTTACCAAGTTTGTGTGATAAAACATTGCGCTACTTAATGAATTCAAATTGTCAGCACATGCAGTCTCATTTGTCAATCTCTAGTTGCTTTAATCCATGATGCGCTCGAATTATGATCCAGTTTATCAACCTCTTCTGAAAGATAAGTTTTGCAACAGATTCAGAAAGTCCTTTTGAAAGTAGTAATTAAATCTGTCTTAACATGTTTTCACTCTCTAATGAACTGAATTTCTAAGCAAAAAAAGGAGATGTGCATTTCTAAATTTTTTTTTGTAAATTAATGTTAGAACAAGGAGAGTAGTAGGGTAAAATTGGTTTAAGTTCAGAGTTCATCTTTTATTTGCTAAGGTAAGACACAGTGCAGAGGCAGTGAATTTTACCTCTGGAGTCATTAACAGTGTCCTCATTATTTGTCATGAATCAGAAACAAAGCTGTGGGCCGGCCAAAGAAAAGCTGTCAAGGTTAAAGTTTCTCAAGATCTGTTACCTCCTTGTACAGGATCTACAGAATTAAAATTACGCAGACAAGAAATTAATAAGATGCAGTTCGTGTACAGAGAATGTGTTCATATTTGTAGTTACTTAACTTGGTTCACTTCTAGGTTTTCTAGTAGAATTGACAAATTTGAGGAAAAGGAGGTAACCTGGGCCTTCTGTCCCTCAGTCCCTGCACATGTGTGTTTGCCTGGAGACCCGTTGAATATGCGGCATTTCTGTGAAGACCCTAAGGCCATGTCTTCATGAAACTTTTTATAGGCAGGTTCCACTTTTTTCCCTACAGAACACACTGATATATCTTGTTTAACTTAATCTGTAGCGTTTCCATCGTTTTTCTTGGACAGTTTCACTATGTYTGTATGTTCCAACAATAAAGTAAGTTGGTTTTGGAAGATTGCAGTTGTTGCGTTACCTGTTAATATTCTSTTTTGCAATATATACGGGGCGTAGTGTTGTATTAAAAATGTTGTTAAATAGAATAGTAGTAGTATAGAATGATTTGGGTGCACATTTACGGTGGAAATCCACTCTGTAGTACAAACTGACATAGTGAAAGCTTCCCTCTGCACAAGAGGGACAGAATCACAAAGAACAGCAGTAATGCAAGTGAGCTTGTGTCCTGCTTGAGGCGTTTCTTCCAAAAGTACATGTACCTGGTTGTGAAAGTCACTTGGCGTAATTGTTCCCTGGTTTTGTAAAACCTAAGCTGCTCCTGGCTGCTTTCGTGACAGGAGATAGCCAGTGAAGAGTGTGCACCTTAATTCTAAATTAAGGTTTCAGTCTTTTGCATGTATGGGGGTGTCACAGGTGAATTATTAAGAGAAGTCATCATTGTGGGGTTAACTGAAATGGTTTTATTAATGACTAAATGATGATAAAATGATAATTAATAGATGGTTGAATGAAAATTAAATGGTAATTGAATGGTTATTAAGCAATAATTGAATGGTAATTAAACAGTGATTTGACAATGATTTAAATTATGATTTAAATAATAATTTAGACTGCGGTCAAACACTCTACTGCTTACTAATAATTAAGCTATAGCTGRATATATATAAAATTGCCGCTAGCATACAGTATACTTCTAGGCCTAACGTAAAATGTCGCTTACCTTGTTATAGATATTAGACGCCGGGTAAGGGTTCTCTCAATCTCGAGGATTAACCTTGAGAGGCATCCCTGCTCAAGGGGGAGATCATCGCCGAGCAGCCCACTGCCGTACAGGAGAGCTCAGTGGGCTCATGAGGGCTACATATATTTATAGTGTAAAGTGATTGACTCGTAGTCAAACCCCGTTCTGGTGTATGTGCGGTTGTGCAGCTGTAGCAGTTTTAGTTTTGTCCAGTCCCAGCTCAGGCTGGTACTGTTAGCGCCTGGTAAGACATGGCCTAAACTCCTTAGTTCCTGAGAAGATATGGCCTAGCACAATTCTCAAGGTTTGCACAGCGGGGCTGATTTCAGTCAGGCCTACTTGTCGGTGATGCCTGAACCAAAGTTCTGTTCACTCAGTTACAGTGGGTACATCTGTCACAGGGGATCTTATTAAAAAAAAAATATTTATTGGGACTACCAGCGGTATCAGCCTTGCATAAACCAGTTGACAGTTGTGGCCTCTTAGGTTGCTGGTGTCAGCACCTAACGTTGGAGCACAGGGATGTTGGAGCGTTGCACTGGAAGAATKTTTTTCTCAAACTGAAATGCTCGCCTTAGGCAGAGTAGCCTGTGTTCCTTATAGCCCCCCTCCCTCCCGAAAGATCATCAGATTTTCCTCACAGAAGGGTAAATAAAGATGAATGCTCTGGTATTAGGCCACCTGATGAAAGAATGTCTTCCCAAAAGGAAATGGCTTATCTGGCTGTGTGGTGGTGAAACTCTTGGGAAGCGTGTAATGTGCTAACTGCCCTGTCCTTGTTTAGGTAATGGATGGTATGGTGATTCCTACCACAGGTGTAAGCTCTAGGAGCTCTTGCAGCTCAAGCAACAGGCAGCTGGAGAGTTGTGGTCAAAGAACTAAGAACTGCAAACATGAAGAACAGGTTATGCAGTTATTTTCTTCTGTTCAGAAAGGGAGAATGAAAGATGGAGTAACAACAGAAAAAAAGGAGCCCAGGAGTAACATGATACAAAGCTAAGGACAATTATAATTCTTATCTTTAATTATATATATTTTTTTTAAGTATAGATGAAGGGAAGGATTGTTAACACAGGCAAAACTTTGAAGCTGTCTGGAAACCAGTATATGACATGAGAATGGGGAAAAAAMCCAGGACAGGAACAGACACAGATACCATCCCAAGTGATTTTATTAATTGTGACATGTCCAACCTAATTTAATTTCCTCAGCTCCTTCCTACCCTTGCAGAACCTCTTCTACATAAAAGGTTAAGAGGACCCTATAGGATTCTTGACATTTTCCAAACTGTGCATTTAATAGTCTTGTCACTGGGTGCCCTAACTAACTGCTGCGAGCCGTGGCTACCCTGTCCTTTGGCCAGGTACCCGTGTCTAGTCCCGTCCTCGTAGCACTTCTTACTCCATGCCCAGCCAGCAAAGTGAGGGACGAGCCTGGAGGTGCTCTGGCTGCAGGCGCTGGGCAGCCTCTCAGCCGTGAAGGCAGAGAGGGAGTAAGAAGAAAGGGCTTATGGACTGGGGAAAGGAGCGAACAAAAGAGCTGGAAAAAGTAACAAGCTTGATTGGTCCACATAGAATAAGAAATGATTGGCTTGAAAAAGTGTTATTTTAAAAGATACTGGACTTTAGGTACAAGGAAAGGGGCTGAAGTTAGAAAAAGCGGAAACAGAATGTTAAATACTGTCTCCTTATAAATGCTTATGTTAAATGTTTGGGCAAAGGAAGCTGGTGGTGAAAAGAAAAGGCATTCCTGTACTTTCACAGGAAGGAACAATGGATTTCCTCAGTATTCCCAGTATCTACCCTAATTCTGTATTTTTCTTAAAGCCACAGCAATTATTCTAAGCTTCCGTGAGGTAAGGCCTACTTGGTGCAGAGAAAAAACCTGATGTACAAAACTAGATATATAAAAAGCACTTCAGATCCGTTTTTCCAACCTAACTGCTCCTTAGTGCCCCGGGTTTCCATTAACGCATTCCCCCCCAGCTTCTCTCTTACAGCTAGGTGCTAAAATTCCCCGCGCAACGCTTTCCCGAGCTGTCCCTCCACCCCTTCCCGTGGGTGCTCGCAGGCGGGCCGCCTGACCGCCCGGTGCCGCTCCCACCGGCGGCTCCTGCCCCGCAGCCGCTGCTAGCCTCCCCCTGGTCCCCCCGCCCCCAGGGCGGCTGCCGGCGCCAGCCCCCACCTGGCGGCTGAGGCGCAGCAGCGCGCATGCGCCGGGCCCGCCGGAGGGAGGGGCCTCTGGCGGGGGGGCGGGGCGAGGCGCCACGTGACGGGAGGGCGGGCGCCATGGTGGGAGTGGGGGCGGCCGTCGGTAGCCTGGATCTCGCCGGCGCGGCGGTGCAGCCGGCTCGGCTGGCGGCGGAGCCCGCCAGAGCCGCGGCGATGTCTTCCATCGCCTCGTACGAGAGCCTGGTGCACGCCGTGTCCGGGGCTGTGGTGAGCAAGCGGGTCGGGGCTCGCGCGGCGGAGCCGTTGCGGGCGGGGGGGAGGGGGCGTCTCCTCGTCGGCGGCCGTTGGCGGTGACGGGGCGGAGGGGTCTGGCGGGTGGCGTGTGCCCGGGCKAGTGGGGAGGAAGGGCCGGAGGGCGGAGCGGCCGTGCCAGCTGGGTGGGGGGCCCTGAGGAGGTGGCGGGCCGCCTCAAGCTTTTGTTTGACTGAGGGGCCGCCGGAGGGCCGCGCCTGAGGGGCGGCTTCCGGGGGGGTGCGGAGGCGGGGAGCCCAGGGCAGTGCGGGCGGTGCCGAGGCGTGACCCTTGCGCCGTGCCCAAACCCTTCGCGATCACACGAAGAGGATGTGGCGTGAGGGACTCCCTGACACCAAGCCTCGGCTCCGCCGTGCGAGCAGGCTCGCAAAGCCCTAGTTTTGCTCCTCGCTAGTTTTGGATGGGGGATTTGATAAACCTTGAGGCTGGCTCTCCTCCCGAGCAGCTGGAGCCTCCTGTGAACCCAATAGGAGCTGCAGGTGTTCTCCCTTAGAAAGTGAGCATAAGCATCTGAAGTTGGGCATCAGATTAACTATGAAAATGTAAGCCTCCCAGAAGTTAAGGTAGAGGGACAGCACCTCAGCTGTGTAAAGTAAGAGTTGTACTAAGCATCCACATTATGCGTTTATCTTATAAATACTTACAAGTTGTGAAGGGTGAGGTGTTAATTGAAACATGAAACAAGCACAATGCAGCTAAAGGAGGTTTGTATAGGTTATTGAATTAAATTTTTCATATGATACTTGTAAATTAAAAAGTAGTGTTTAGTTTCTGTAGATTTCCTAATATCCCCAGCCCTTGAATGAATGAGTGCTAGCTCTGTAAATAGCAAATCAATCCTGTCCTTCCAACAGATTAAGAATTTTAGCAAAATGTAGCATGTTGGACCAGACATTGATGGATTTCAAGCAAGCTGATGCAGCTCTGCTCTTGGGTTATTCCAGACTGGCAAGAACACCTAAATATGTATTTTAGCAATTGCTGATCTACTGTTCTGGCAAAACTTCCTGTTCTAATTTGAGTCCTTAAAATGACTCGCAATGTCTTGCATAGGATGAAAGTCACTAAATGTTGGTGAACAATAAAGGCTGATTCTCAACTGCCTGCCAGAGAAAGCAAAAAAAAGACTCTAACGGTTGTTTTGTCTTTATCATAGATAAACATGGGAATACTGTCAGCTCTTTAAAGTGTTTTAAGTCTGCTTATTTATGCATCAAAGGCAATGGGGATTTTGTTTCCTCTTTCAAGAAATGGAACTCTTTCAAATGATCTCATTGAAATACTGCTCTCTCTCCTTTTGCTGGTGTACAGAAGTTGGTAATACTTTCTAGCCCTCACTGTTAGCTTCTCGCTCTCGTATACAGATCACTATAATCAGGCTATGCTCCTGAACAAAGTTTGTGGTGTGAACCAAGCTTAGAAATCCAGCCAAAAACTTAAAACGCGTGATAAAATGACATCTTAAGTCCCTTGGTGGTGTTAATTAAGTTAATAGAAATTCCCTGTTATATTCAAAGATGCTTGTCTCTCTGCTGCAGTGATGTTGCTGTGCAAGAAGACAGAACTTTTTGGAGCTATTGGACTTCTGTACCCTTGTGACTTCCACTTGTTGTCACAAATATTCAAATACAATTTAAAGCTCTGGAGCAAAAATTTTTTCCTAAAACGAGGTGGCTTTTTATTTTTTTTTCTTTTTTT
>JASVER010000071.1:4448259-4716418 GCA_030449065.1 Oceanodroma leucorhoa | reverse complement strand
AAAAAAAAAAAAAAGCAACCCACAGAACTGTGCTGAGGTAATGAGTCAGAAGAAGATGTCAGATCACAACATGATAATTTTTGTTTCTGCTGTAATATGGTGAAAGTTCATCTATCTTCTAGGTTACCTAGTCAAACCTGAGACGAATAGTTTTGCGAGCAGCAAAAAAATCAGTGCTTGATTTCCTGTGAACTTTAATTGAATTACATGACTATTTTTTAATTCTGTAGCTATAAAGTAACCTTCCCGTTACAAAAGCTGTAGGAATGAGAATTTTATAGGAGTATTATGGCAGTAGTCAAGCTGTTTTGGTTGACTCTGAATGTTGGCTGACAACATGTTTTTTTTAATATATATATATATTTTAAATTTTTTATTATTACTATTTTTTAGAAAACCAAACTTTAGGCTGTGGTCCTGCACGCCTCCTCTTGGCAGCAGTCACCTCAGGCCATTTGTTYTGGCCACTTACTGCCACCTCTTAGCTACTGTATAGTTGTTTATGTGGTGCTGTGGCTGATCAGGGAACTGATCTGACTGAAGAAGTGGCCCAGTGGAAAAAGTTATTTTTCAGCCAGATTAGTTTCCTTGCCTGCATCATCATGTAGGTGCCCAAAAAGTTACACCACCAGAACAGAGGAGGCAGGGATGCAAATACAGTTGACCATTGGTTAAGCCAGTTTGTACCTGTCCTAGTGATCATTCGGCAATAGCAGGACTTGGCTTGGCAAACTGCGGAGGTTCAGCACCGACAGGGAGGTGGTGGGAAGGCAGATGGTGAAGCCTCACCCTTTCAACAGCACAGGGTCATATGCTTTATTGTATGTACCTGCAATCAGTAATATGAGTTACTTTCCCTACTGGTCTCATGTGATTCAGTAAGGGATATGAGCCCATCTCAAGAGTTTTTGTGGGTGGGGAAAAGGCTGGTCCTGCTCATCCCTCTCCTTTCCCTTACTTCTAGCCATGAGATCCTGTCTCCTCCATATGATGCTTCTGGCAGTCTTCCCAACATGTAGTTGAGTTGTTCCRTTTATAAACCCAGGAGAAAAGTAACTCTGTTTTTCTGAGTTTATTTCCTTCAATTTAGCAAAAGGAGGGGAGAGGGTACAAATTATCTTTTATTGGCAGTAATGTGTTAGATCAGTTGAGTTATCTCATGACATTCTGTTGAGCTATAGCTTCATGTATGTTTTAAGCCAGTTTTAAGAAGCCTGTAAGGCTCACCGTGTGAGAGTTGTTCAAAACTGCGCCAGGGGAGGTTTAGTCTGGACTTTAGGAAGCATACCAAGAGGGTGGTCGAACACTGGAACAGGCTTCCTAGAGAGGTGGTCGATGCCTCAAGCCTGTCAGTGTTTAAGAGCCATTTGGACAATGCCCTTAATATGCTTTAACTTTTGGTTAGCCCTGAATTGGTCAGGCAGTTAGACTAGATGATCGTTGTAGGTCCCTTCTAACTGAAATATTCTATTCTGTACCTTGTGTCCAGCCTTTTGTCCTGTGTGCCACTACCCCAACTATTTCCCCATTTCCATTTTCTGATTATGAGTGCAAGTGTTTGTGTTGCTGTATGGTAGCTTGCATTGAGAGTAGGATTCAGGATAAATCTCACTTTGGGAGGATGGAAGTGGGATAGATTGAGCAGGAAAAGGCTGGAACTTGTAATGACTGTGCAGTCTTGTGGCTGTTTTGTGCATAGGTGTGTGTAACTGTGTTCTAAGTTGGCTTCAGAGTTGCTGTAATGCAGCTGTCATCAGGAGGTATATATTTTGGCTCTTTATGGCCCTTCTTTCTGTGCCAGTACTAGCATTCTAACTGAAATTTATTTTTTGTAAATTTTCAGTCAGATGGGTTCATTAATCCTACTTGCTGTCCAGCTGTGTACACAGTAGGTACTGAGAATGAGCAGACACTGGACAAGTAGATGGGGAGCAGAACCAACCCTTTTGGCTAGAGCCCAGACTAAATGGGTTAAAATAACCAGGTAATTATGGCCAAGTGTTTCCTTTCGTCTGCTACCTGGTGTTATGAAAACTGGAGAAACTTAAGTCTTGTTAAGACTTCAATCAAGAGCTGTCTTAGTGAGGAAACATCACCTGAAAAGTAATCCTCTGTTGTTGGTTGTAGAGATAGGTCCAAGCAGCCTGCTCAGGAGCTGCAATGTTTCCAGAGGCAAAGCTCACTTAAATGTATGGCATAACATAGCTGTAGAAAAGTTCAAGTCAGACTGTGTAATGTGCTTTAAACACAGTGCTTGTCTGACTTGTGGTATCCCAGACCTTCCCACCATTTAAACGGTTTTCATGGCTACTACCGGAGTGCTACAGCTTTAGCAGCCACCTGATGCATTTAATACTACTCTAGAGTGTTAACAGGTTTACACAAAGCCAGGGTCTTTTTGAGTTAGATGTGCCATATTAATGGTAGAGTACTAAAGAATGAAGAAGCTGAATGGTGGTGGAGAGAGAGAAAGAACAGCTGCTCGATAAGTGCATTTGCAAATACAGTATTTAACCCTGTTGTAAAGGAGTGTGGCTCCTGGCTTTTCCATTTAGAGACTTTAATGGTTGGATCGCACAGGCAGTGAAGAGTGTGTTGGAGTCATCAGATTCGCTTCTGGTGAAATCTAGGTCATGATTTAATTCATTGTATGTAATTCATGCCACAGGGGGTGTCTTGGTAGGCAGATCTTTATTGCCTAAACTGGAATTTAGTACAATGCTAGATTAAGTTCTGAAAAACTTGTACTATCAGTTTTTTAATGAACAAAAGTGGTTTTTTTTTTTCCTTAAGTCAAAACAAGGTTATTGTAATGCAATGGTTGCTTGTGTCATATTCTAAAAACAAACAAAAAAACAAAAAAAAACCCAAAAAACAAATTGGGTACTGAGGCTAATGGGAGGGAGAGAAAGTGCAATATGTTTGTCTTCTGATACCCACTTTATCAGCTCTCAGACTTCAAAAACTTTCTCTTTGGGCAAAAAGCTTATAATGGTTTTCATTTTAGCTTGATCTAATACAAGAGAAAAAACTTGTTTTGTGAGTGTGGGACCAAAAAACACTTCAAAAAGACATCGTTACGTATGGAGTTTATCCCCTTTTTAAACTTATTCAGTACACTGGTTTCCGGGTGAGAAGTGAAGAGCTACAGAGTCTGGCAGGCATCTGTACAAGCAACTGATACACTATATAGCCAGTTTATTTTGTTTTTCAGGGCAGTATGACTGCAATGACTGTATTTTTTCCTTTGGATACAGCTAGGCTTAGACTTCAGGGTAAGTGTCAAACTCTAGTTTCTTTGTACGATGGTGTTTCTGTTCATCTTGGCTTGGGTACTTGTAAGGGTGGTTGTAGGGGGACCTATTTTGCATGAACAGGAATCTTAACATGTGTAACACTAACACAATTTAAACACTAACACCATTTTTCCAGCTGAAGGTAATTCTCCCTTTTGAAAGTATTGGGCAACCTTTTAATTAGCTGAAAAGGCTGTGTGATGTGTGGCCAGACATGGCTCTTAAATGATTATCTAAGACCAAAAAGAAAAAAAAAGATGTGAGGTTACACAGGGTTACATTTGTGTATTGTTGCTTTTGGCTGCTGAGAACACTTCAAAACACAGGGGCAGTATCATGAAAAATTAGTCTAAAGTTATTCCTGAGAATGGTTTGAAGGGAAAAGTCAGGGTTAGAACTGGGAGTAGGAATGTCCAATAGTTACAAAAATGCGATCTGGGTATAAACTTTATTGTTCTAATGCTCTGTCTCCCAGTCGAAAGTCACGGAATCACCAAGCATTTTAGCACTGTGACTAAAGCGTTATTAAGAACTAGAGGGAGATCATCAGCCACATCGTCAGAAATCTGTGGTTGAGAAATTAGCACTATATTGCTGTTGAGCAGCTTTCAACGCAGGAAAACTCAGTGTTTTGGTAAGGCTTAGCTGTTTGCAGATTAACTGTAAGAGATTGCTCTGCTAGTGGTGCTAATCTGGAGTCCAGGGTACAATTTTGAGGCAGGCTAGTCTCTTAGTTAAGGTGAACCTACCATCATGTCACAACTATCAGATTAGGAATTGGTAACTGCAGATACTCTGGTGCACAACAGAACCTGCTGGTCTGGGGAAGAATAAAAAAAGGAAGTAGCCTTACCTAGCAAATGAAAATAAGGAGATGCTTTCTGGAATTCCTACAGAAGTAGGGAACGTCTGTTCTTCATGAGGAAGAAGAAACATGCTCTTTTGGGCTATGTTCAGAATAGGAAGGGTAAAGAGTTGAAGATGAGTGCTAAAAATCAGAATAATCTAAAAGTTTGATTCTTCTGTTTTCCAGTTGATGAGAAGCGGAAGTCTAAGACAACACCAGCAGTCCTATTGGAAATAATCAAAGAAGAAGGCCTGTGAGTAGATACTAATTTTCCTCTTGTCTTCATATAGGCAAGCTCTAAAACTGATTTGAATTTGCTGTTAAAGTGGAATAGTTAGCCCATGTGGATGCATTTTTACTTTGAATTAAAATGTCTTCATATAAGTGTGATATGACTTACATAATCTTATGTGTTTATCTTTAGCTAATTCGAATTAACTTTCTTGAGCACCTTATGCAATTGAGCTGTTCAGTGATGTAACTGTGCCTCCATTAGGGAGGTAGCTGTGCCTCGTCAGAAATTCAGGTTTGTATGGAAACGTACCTTCATGTACTTGATAAACCAGCTTTGTCTGCCTGGATTCTTGGGTGTGTCCATTTCTCATAACTAAGACGAAACTCTTGGGCAGCTGAGCCACTTTCAAGAGGAGAATTGAGACATGTTTCCCAGTTGGAACTTTTTTTTCTCCTCCTAAGCATGTGGAGGTAAACAACAAGTGACTCTTCATGCTGACAAGATTGAAGATCTATCTAAAAGCAGTTAACTTTCAGCAATGCTGTACTTTATTTGCCCCACAGTCTGAGCTGAGCTGGCTGGGAAAAACAGTTGTATGCGTGTCCTTGTTACAAGTATTTTCCTAAGTGAATCCCTGGAACTCTCATGTAGACCAGAGCTTCCAGGACATTAAAGCTAACAAAAGTTTAGCTTGGCCAATAATGTTCTGCCACCTTTGAACTTGAGCAGTTGGCAGTTGTATGCACGAGTACTTCTCAGTCAGTTGGTGATTTCTTTTGTTCATGTTCCTGCGTTACATTTGTTACATGAGGGTGTCAAGTAAATGTCAATTAAAAAAAAAAAAAAAGAAAGAAAGAAAAAGTAAAAAAGAAAAATTAAGAGGTTAACTGGAATGGAGAGACTGCAAAAGCAGTCATCTTACTTTTCCTGTGAAACAGAAAGATCAATAATTCTGGCAAGAGGTAAACATTGTTTCTTCCAAAGGCCTGGCTAAGCAGTGATACTAGTTGAAGAGATGTGTCTGGGGGGGAAAAAAAAAAAAACAAAAAACAAAAACAAACAAACAAAAAAAAACCAACAAAAAACAAACCCCACAAAAAAACCCCCAACAAAACCCCACAACAAATCCGAAGTCCGTGATGTGAGATCATAAACATCTTGTTCACATTAGTTTGTAGAGTCTTTTCTCATGTTACACTTCTGTGAGACTGCTTTTCTCATCTAGATGTAACATAAAGCAAATAGGTTTAGCTAATGGACTTCCTGTAGAAGTTTATCAAACAGCTTTGCTTTCTTCCCTGCGCTTTCATCCTTTGCTAGGTGATATGAAAGGTGTTAACTGGTGTACACTGAGTTCTTCTCAAGGTTGCAGTTTGGAACACAAACTTAGGTTTTGTGTGCAGAAGGATTTGTATATGAATTATGGATGCTAGCACTGACAACTTAAGTCATTAAAATAAACTTATGTTTTTTTTTCATAGTTTCATGTTCTGTGCTGTAAGATGTTTCCTTTGAAAATCGTCATCAGAAATTCTTAATAAATCAAGCAAAACCAAACTAACACTCTCAGTTAGACAACATGGTCCCTAGAGGGTGTTTCTCCCTTTTTTTTATTGGCAGCACAGAAGAGAGAGGTGATGCAAAAATTGTTTTAAGTCTGCTCATGACTAACAGTATAGTCAGTTAATTTGTAATTGTAACGGTATGGTTAGCTAAGCCTGTAGCTTCAGAAACAGTCTTAATGAAGTGGTGTACTTCCAGCTACGTGGAAGGGAGAAGCACTTGATGCATGCGAGATGAAAAACTAGCATTTACATCGTAAGAACAGTCAGATGCAGATGCTGCGTTTACCAGCCTTGCATCTTTTATGGTCTCCTTCTTGGGGATCCTTATATTCTGTGTATTCCCAATATTTTGATGAGTACTAAAGAGCCTTCATGATTACTGCTGGTCGTTGAGGAGATTTCTTATGCTCTTAACACGATACCAGTTCCCTACCTGTCCTGTGCAGCTTCAGTGAAGGGTGCATATAATTAACTTTTCTTGGATGTATTGTAGAACATGCTGGGGATGTAGGACAGTTGTTGAGGTGTCCCTGTTTTACAAGCTCATCAGGCCTGTCAGAGAAGTAAGCCTTGTTAGTTAGCTGTTACGAAATCATTCTTAAATCAAGATAGATTTAGATGATACACAAACAATGACAATTATTCACAACACCTGAAAAATAAGATAGCTGTGAATCATAAGGGGATATTCAACTTTTCGTCTGTGTTTGATCTAGTTAAATTTAAATAGGTAATATCTTTTTCTCACTTACCTGACTGATTTGCTGTAGACTTTACTGAAAGGCATTTATTAGAAATTTCTGCCACCTGCATATCTCATGCCCCAGGTTGCATCCTTTGGAAAACTCTCCTTGGTGGAGAATATTAATTTCAGTAACTAGTCTTCCATCTTTAAATTTTATGTAAGAATCCAGACATACATTTTTTTTCTTGCATCTCTTTACTGGGGTGTTATTTTTTGCATTGGACTGACAACTCCGTTTCTCAACAAAGATGAGTGTTCTCCTCGTACCTTGGTATGTTTTAGTATGTGGTTTGAACTGACTGTATCAGTCTGTATGTTAACATATATACTTCAAACATATTTTTTTATGGTACAGTCAGGAATTTAGTATGGTATGATTTGTTACCATTAATGATAAAGACATATCTAATTAGTATTGTATGTAGTATACAGTATCGTATCTCTGGGACCCTCCACCAACATGTAAAATCAACTAGATCACATAAATACTTTGCCGATCCTTACCATAAATTTTTCTTCTCCGTTAGGTTGGCACCATATCGAGGATGGTTCCCTGTTATCTCCAGCCTTTGCTGCTCCAATTTTGTTTATTTTTATACATTTAATAGTCTTAAGGCTCTCTGGGTCAAAGGTCAGCATTCAACCACTGGAAAAGACTTGGTTCTTGGGGTTGTTGCAGGTAATACTTAAAAACCTCAATTTCATCAAAAATGTATTGTTAGTATATTCTACCTAATGTTTTTCTTTATGAAGTCCACTGGAGGTCACACTGAGTGCTTACGTCTCCCACTGTATGCAGACCTGCTTCGTTGTACAGCTCTGTTTGATGCTCTTCTGTGTCCTCCCTGCCTCATAAGTAGGTGCATAAACTGTTCCTGCTGTGAATTCTGGCACACAGCACAGTGCTGTTGCAGTCTAGTATTTTATTTGTGTCTGGTGTGTTGTTTACCATGGTATGTAAGCGTCATCTTTTAGATGTTGAAGACAAGTGGCAGGGAGAGGTGGTAGTTTTTTTCAGAGGGAAAGTTACATGCCAATTCTGAAATATTTTTGATTAGGATAAGGAAGAGCTTTTAATGTAAGGGTTTGGGTGCCATTTTTCAGACTTCTTTTTGGGTCGTCAGCTGAAAGTGACAGTCACTTCCTAGATATATGCAAGTACAGTGGGAACTTTATGGGTTTTTTTAATCCCTTCCTCTCATGTGGATGCTACAGTGGCTTCTTTGAAGGGATGATGACACTTAACAGCTTTTCTAGCAAATCCAGTGTGAAAAATTACCACTGTGTGCCTGTGTTTGCCTGTACTGTTCTGCAGGAACAATTGCTCATGCAACCTCACTGAAACAAACTGGTTTTAAAAAACCTGCAAAAAAAAAAAAAGGCCTGGGATTATTTGGGGGGTGGGGTGGTGGTATTTGTTTACTTTTTGCTAGTTTCCTGTACTTTCAGTGTGTAGGCAGGATGAATGGCTGAATAATTGGGGGAAAGTAAGGAAAGAAATTCTTAAGTTGGCTTAATTGCTGGGGGAAACTTTCTTATCATTATGTCCTGGAACAAAGGCTACAGGAATTAGAGTAATAGCTTGTCAGTTAAATGACTTCTTCAATGTCCATAGTTTATATCCTTATAATGGAATAATATCTGGTGTAAACTGAAAAATTCCACTTGAGATGTTTACTAATTCTCCCTACCCATCTCTCATTCCTCCTGCTGGTAGCAAATACAGATTGGAAAAATATATTAAAAAAAAATTACCTTTCCAATCTGGAAAATATAAAGCTTTATGACTTCTCCTTTAACTGAGTCTGGGTGAAAAATTACAAGTATATTGTGCTCTAACGCGTTACTCCGTATGTAATGGTTAGGAGAGATTAATGTGGCTTGCCTTTTCTAGTGCTTGATTTTGCTCAAAACTTTTTTGAGAGCTAATTGTAGTCCTTATGAAGGATACTGAAATATAGTTATGTTTATATTCTGCTTTTCTGAATCCTCTTAAAGGAAAAAAAAAAGAACAAACGTGCAATGTGGGTAGTAAAGTTTCACCTTTTTCAGATTTACTGTTCTTGATAGTGATATACTGTGTCCATCTCAATATAATGGAATAATTCAGTCTGTCACTCAAACTCTTACCAAAGCAACCAGTGTGGAAGCAATTGTGATGCAGAAATACTAATAAGAAAGACCAAAAGGTTGTTTTTACATAGTTTCTTCAAAGTAACTGCCTCGGACATTACTGAACAGGGAAGACCTGTACCAGGTCTTGCAGAAGTAATGTCACTTAATCCTTCTCCCTGTTAGTTTAGAACTGTACTTTGCAATACCTCTTTGTTGTAGCCTTATGTGTGTTTGCCCATTTCTCCTCCCCCATCCTACTTTCTGATACTCAACTTTCAAACTTTACTGTTGGGGTTTGTTACTGTGTGTAATCTCTTGCCATTTCTAAGCCTCACTTAAAGTGTTTGCAGAATCCTGTGTTTTCCACCTTAAGTGTACGTAGTGACTCTAGAAACTAGATATTATTTTGGCAGTGTAGAAGCTCTGTTCTGGTAATCAAGCTGCATGCATTTATCTGTTTTGATCTCTCCTCATAAAATAATCCTTCTAACCTTATCACTCTGTTTTTTTTCTGAAAGTAGACAGGCAGCAAGTCGTCATTGAGTGAAGTAGGGCATGACAAAATAGAGTATCTTGTGCTCCAGTTTGGTGTAGAATGCAGCAAAGTATAAGTTCACTTAAGATTTCTTCAACATATTCATATTTAGTGTGTTTTGTTGTTTGGTCTTGGTTTTTGTTGTGTGGTGGTTTTTTGGTTTTTTTGTGTGTGTTTTTCTTTTTTTTCTAGTTTTGGTGAGGAGTAGCAGAGATGTCTTCCCACTGCATGCAATCTGCTGACAACTAATTCATGGTGGATCTGTGGGGGGGGGATACATGAAGTAGCTTATTACAAATTATCAGTTTACTTTTGCCGTTATGCAGTGTTAATTTTTCCCCCTCTTCCTACCAGTAATTTCAGTAGTGTGTGAACTGGAGTAAAAGGGGATAAGAAAACATTGAAATCTTCTGGTTCTGGCTGATTTTCTTTCTGCTGTGTTTTGCACTAGGTGTAGTGAATGTCCTGTTGACCACTCCTCTTTGGGTAGTGAACACACGTCTGAAGCTGCAGGGAGCAAAATTTAGAAATGAAGACATTGTACCAACCAATTATAAAGGCATAATAGGTAAGCACTTGTTTTTGTCTTCAACCAAAGAGAAGTTCATTAAATGAAATATATCAAGGACTCTGAAGTTCGAAGACTTTTATTCATGTAACCAATTTCACCCTGGAATCTCTATGCTTCCCTATCACTTTGTGATCATTAGTTTTACAGGAGACTGGATTTGGCCATTTCTGTTGGTAATTAAGAGTTTGTAGTATGCACACCTGTAACTAAAATACCTTTTGCAAAGGCAGGTATCTTATCAAACAAATCCTGAAGTAGTACTGAACCCAGTGAGGTGGTAGCTGGCAGTCTGAGTTTGGACAGATAATCTGCAAATTAAACTTCACTCACCTTAATCTCTTAATCACCCACATGTTCAGGCTGTCTTCCTTTTAAAAATAAATAAGTAAATAAATGTTGTTTTGAAGAAGGTTTAGGAGACCTTACTGTTGATGCTGAGCTTGTACCAAAAAGAGCGGGGTGTCTGTGGAGATGATAAGCTTTGTTTACTTTAATGGTGATGTGAACAAGAACCTCCTTTGTCACTATTTTTTTTTCCATTAACTTCCAGATTAGAGTGGAAGATAAAAAAGTCTCATAAAAGACTGCAGTGGGTTTTTATACACTTTGAATATTAGGCTTTAAGTGTAACTTCTCTTCTACAGTCAGAATTTTGTACTCAAAATTTTAATGATTTTTTTTTTTCCACCTTCTCAGATGCCTTTCACCAGATAATAAGAGATGAAGGAGTCTTAGCTTTATGGAATGGTACTTTCCCCTCCTTGCTGCTGGTCTTCAATCCTGCCATACAGTTCATGTTTTATGAAGGCTTTAAACGGAAGCTTTTGAAAAAGCAGCTGCAAGTGAGTATGTTTTGAGGCCAGGTGATGGACGTGCTCTGTTATAAGACAGGTTCTTTGACATGTGTTACTTGAGCAAATTCAGAAATGTAGGTTTGGTTTTGGTTCTTGTACTTTTGAGGTTTTTTTTGAGTTAGTGTATCTTCTAAAAAAGACCCATCATCGTGAAGTGAGACATGAATCTTTCATGTCCCTAGGGAAGATATTCCTGTGATGAATTCCTCTTCCTGTAAAAATAAAACTGCACCTCTTGTCCACATTTGTTTAGATTTTGATTTAAAGTAGAGATTTCAATTCTAATATATGTATGTACATACAGACTGTTTTGAAGTCACCTCTTAACCCTTTCTCCAGTAAATCAAGTATATTGAGCCTTTGAAGTATCACAGATTTGTTCTGAACCTTGTCATTTTAATAACAAAATTTCCTGAAGCTCTCATTTTGTCAACATCCTTTTTCCAAGGATGGACGCTAGAACTGAACATAGCATTGCAACCATACCTCCCCAATTCTCTAAACAGAAGTAGAATCACTTTTCTGTGCCTGCTTTGTAGTCCGCTTCTTTTTCTTTATTCTTTTTATTTTTCTCTGTACCCGATATAGCATCTCACCTGAACTCATGTTCCTTTTTTGTTCTAGCAAATTGAGAAGCATTTGTGTTCCATTTTAGGATAATGTCATAACATATTATATGTTTAAGCTGCAGTGCTTTGCTGTTAGTGACTTTAGAATGCCTTTGGCTGTATTAAAATGTTAGACAATAACGATATGTTACAAAGCCATCTTGTTTTTCCTCAAGACATAGTGAAATAATTTTTACATGAGATTTTGCATCATAAATGAGGCTTGGGTTTTTTACCATCTTTAGTCAATACTGCAGTTGTAGCACTCTATCTGTGCCTGACGAATCTATCCAGTTACATTATGGATAATACATTTTTTGAGTGACTAGCTGAGCTTCCCTCTGCATTGTTATTTGTCTGTTGGCTAATTGCTATATTTATTTCTTGTGTTTCTTTTAAATTACTTAGTTCTACCTTAAATTAGGGCATGTTTTGTCCATGATCAGTGGAGAGGGAAAATACTCTTTTTCTCCTAACAATTGTCTTTTTTATATTGGACAACATTTTTCTTCCAATTTGATCTTTTCCTGATTGTCTTAAATATATCAGATTGACTCTTTAAGATGTGCATGTGTGTGCGTATTTCTGATTGCAATCGACATATTTTGCAAATTTGGAGCATGTTTTTATATGGGCATCTACTTATTTTCAGTGATTAATTTGCACTGTTAGACTGAGATGCACTGTAATCAGCTTAAGCTATAACAATGCATGTGGTGCATCATGGAAYATTGTGGGCTTTGGAGGTGAGGCTGGGCTTCCAGCAGGTGTTCTTAACTAATAGGGGATAAGATTTTTAGCCTATGTCATCAAGACTAAAATTCTGCCTGATAGCGTAGTGATTATGTCTCAGGATTAGCGAGTGATGTTCAAGGAGCCTTTCATTCCTTTTCACAAGTGCCGTGTGACTTGTTAGTTTAAATGTTGCAAAAGCTGAAATGCTTATTGATTGATGGTACATTTAAATGCTACTTCCTGATCTTTTGTTTACTCTTGGTGCTTTAAATTGGTCTAGTTGTATGGCTTTATCTCCACTATGTTTTAGTAACCTAGTTATAGTGAGAAATGCAAAAGCTTGTGAGCAGGTAGAAGTTACAAATAAACTTTAGTTGTGGGAAAGTAAGTTGGTTGAACTATGATTAACTCTTTAAAATGAGAAGACCTAGAGACTTCATTAAATCTTTATGCCAAAGATACTTAGATAACCTGGTAGCAGGTACCCAGGCAGTACAGAATCCTCAAACACATAGGGGTAACTGGCTGTTTTAGTACTGTGTGGAAGTAATATGTTCTTTATCTATTGAACAGCTCACATCTTTGGATGCTTTTGTCATTGGTGCAATAGCCAAAGCAGTTGCCACCACGCTGACTTATCCTCTGCAGACAGTACAGTCAATTCTGCGGGTAAGTAATAATTTCATTTCAGGGTAACTGCCTCTGACTTGTTCTGTATAATGCAAGCCATGCTCACATGGCTTGTTTTTCTTTGTGTTAATGAACCCATGATTTTGGGAGCTCCTTTTGGGCAACGCAGGTCGCTGATAAGGATGCCTCTCTTTGATTCTGTACTGACAGATTCTGATAGAACTTGGTATTACTGGTGCACATTTGTTTCTAATAGCTGGTAGGATTGACAACATAATGCATCAATAGTGTCTCACTGAACCTGATGCACCATACTGCTTTTAGGCGTTACAAAAATGTAGATTTACTTCTTTGAATATAAATAGAAAGTGTGTCAGGTGGGAAGTTAAAATTAAGTCCTCTAAACCCAGTTTGTTTCCAGATGACCTAGGGTAATCAAAAAAAAAAGTTCTATTTATAGGTTTTGTTTTATTCCCATGATGGTCTGACCTTGTCAGTAGCCAGAATGTGATACATCAGGGGAAGATGAGTTCCATCATAAATAATATCTTCAACCACTTGCCTGGCCTTGTATGCTAATTGTGGTGGTGAAGTAAACACTTGCATTTATTGTCACTTGCAATTTGTATGTATGCTGGATAATGCTGCTATACATATTCAACGTATTCATGTTGTAATATTGAAACAAGACAAAGTTGGGGGGGGAAGAGACATGTCCATACATAAGTAAGCATATTGTAGTTTAATTTCTGTGCTTTTTAATCTATTTTTGTAAGTTTTTTCTTGATTATTTGTCTAACAGTTAAATATTAATAAATGTTTCCACATGAAATATAATGCTGTTTTCCTAAGTGAGGAGAAGCCCTAACTTGCATGTGTGGTAAAGCCATTATATATGTTCTAAAACTTGTATAAATTTGGAGAATTAGTTGCATTATTGAACGTAAGTCTTCCATGCTAAGGGTATCACTTTTCAGACTTGTGTAATAGGGGATTTTTCTTGTTAATTGTTCATCTGGAAAAAGTGATTTTCATATGAATTTTATAATTATCTTAGTTTTTCTTCTCTCTAATTAGAGTGGACTAAATGTATTTTGATTTTTGATAGCTTGTAAAAAGATAGTTTGGATGCTCTATTTCAAACTAACAAGACTTGAATATATTTACTGTGTGGTTGCTGCTACTTTGAAAAGATGCTGGGTAAAACTTGTGTGCCTGCACAGCTTTCTACTTCACCCTGATGATGCACAAAATGGCATCTGCATTGTAGATGTGTCAGCCACATTGTAGTTTTGTCAGCAGTCATTTTTTCTGAAGTTTCTCTAACTTTTGATGATCAGCTGAGCTAGTGCCTTCATTCAATGTCTTACCCTGTTTTAACAGTCTGGACACTTCTCAGGAGTTAAACTAGTGACACAGACTTCTATTGCTGAAGTGACAGATACAGAAAAACATTTAAGTAAATCTAGCGTTGTTTGGATAAGTTGGAATGTCAGTCTGTTTTTAATTTGTAATGCGTTTTCTGCTGATGTGAAGGAGAACTGGAAGGAAAGTTTGAGTGCTCTACTTTAGCTTTAGCATTGCACAGCAGTGCGGTTTTCATGGGGCCACATCAATGTAACAGCTTCAACCCTTGTTCCTTTCCATGGTTGCTATAGAAATGGTTACAATCTCCTGACTATTACTTCATGTTTTGTCTGTCTCCTTTTGGCTTTTTGAACAAAATTCTTCTGTCTCTTGGTGACAGTGTCATTCTTTAAAAAAAGAGCAGCTCTGGTAAGTTGTGCTGCCAGCTTGATGTACTAACCAGCTGCTGCTTACTCCTCACCTCAGCTGAAGTCAGCTCGTTCACTGCTGGCTTGCCTGAGCAGTAATAAGTTGCCTTTCTGCTAGGGCACAGCTAACCATCAGTGTCCTGGTGGTGGTGGGATTCTTCTCACAGTGGCCCACTGTGGAATAAAGTGGCCTATATGCTACTTCTCCATGCTGGTCCATCCTCTCCCTGTGATGATGGGGAATACAAGGACCCTGTCTCTAGTTCTGCAGTCAGTAGGGGTGACTTCTTTCCCTGTGCTTTATGAAAGAAGTAAAAGCCAGAAACCCTGAACACTTACGGCAAGAACAACAGAAAYGTGCATCTGTGATACCTGTGCTGTCCAGCTCAAACTTGCAATACTTCGTAATGTGTTTTCTAATCTAAAGCTAGCATTGTTATATTCGATGAAGTTTTTGTCACTCACATTAAGTGATGTTAAAAAAAAAGTTATGAACAAAGGTTTAGTATTTTCATAAATAACATTCTGCATGAAGTATACTTTGTATAGTTGTGGGGTTTTTTGGAACAATTTTAGCAGATTTMTACACAAGCTCGATATAATTCATACAAACTTACACGTCATAATTAAATTCTATCACCAAATTAGAAGTGCAGGACTCTTCAACCTTAAACTTTTAGAAAGTTACTATTGTTTGAAAGTTATTAGGGTTCTTTAATGAAGTCTGTACACCTTTGCTTTCAACTTTTTGGCAAAGCGCTTTTCTTGCTTCCATATAATGAACAGTTATCCTGTGTGATAGTGGTAAGCAGCTTCCAGCCTTGCCATTTGGTATGTCTATCTCATTTTCAGTCATTAAAAATACATGGCACTGGTGTTACTCATTATGCAGTGAAACTGTTCTTTAGCCTATGTGTCGGTAAACAGTGGATAAATTAAATTTACCTTTGGAGAAATAGCAATACTSTTCACGTTCTTAGTGATCCTGGGTGAAAAAGTTCTCTTTAAAACTCGAGCCTGTTTTCTCTAGTGTAGAGAATGCTAGTCCCTTTGGGAAATCTTCTGCAGTAATCAATGAAGTATTGACATCCTAGGGAGAAATGAACTCACCCCCTCTGATGAACCTTTGCAGTACAAAAATGGTCTGATGGTGGGGAAGAGAACGAAGCACCTAATCCTGGTGTAGTTTGGAAGCCTATGAGTAATCTGGGCAGTGACTGGCATTGTAACTTGGAACCCAGTTAGCAGGTTTTTTGGGGTGTGACTCTTCAACAATAATCCTTAACGTTGATTTATCAACATCAAATGAGTTGGTTGCTGCTGAGATCGTGGATTGTGAGCACGTATTTGCCTAATAAAGGGAGATTTCCAATAGCATTCTGTTGCTGCTGTTTCCATCTGAGTTCTTAAGACATATAGCAAAGGGACTTGTGTCATCTTGACATTTTCTTATAATTTCTGAACTGCCTAAATCTGCTTGCATACTCTACCTACTGTCAATGGTAATTTCTTACGCCTAAGAAGTAGCAGTTGCCTGAGTAAGTGGCAGAATTCATCCACAGGCAGTTGCTCACGTTCACCTTTCTTAGCACAGAAACATAATACGTGCTTCAAAAGCTCTTTGGCTATGTTGCTGTAAATACATGTGTGGCAACCCTTGTATATTAATAATTCGTAGTTGCAGCTTGCTGACAGTACTATCGACCTGTATCAGACAAGAGTATCAATGAATGCTAGAAAAGCAGTTGCTGAAACTGCTAGTTTAACTCTGAGACATAAAATTACAGCAGCAGCTATCATATCTACTGAAAAACAGTTTGGGGATAAGGAAACGCAGTGAGTAAAAGAGAAGTATTATTTAGGCCGGGTAGGTGGATCAAACAATTTTGGATTCTTCCACAGCAGTTCACATGCAAATGTTTTGCTCAAAGACCATTGCTGGGCAGATAGATTTTGGGTTCAGCTATGCAATCTCAATGTAATAATGGTTTGCAGATGTATGAGGCTTTGAATCTTTGTTAAATGAAAGCTGAGCAAGCGAGAAGGAACTTGCTTTGAATGTCATACCCCTACTAAGACTCTGCAARTTACGCTTTTGAGATCTTGAAAACTGTTTCCTCCAGAGCAACTGAAAGAGAGCAAATATGGCCGTGTGTAACACTTTCTTGGAATCCATCTTAAAACCAAAACAAATTATTGTAGCACATACCGTTTTAATGCTTGCTGTGTAAAGTTCAATAATGTGAACTTTGGCCTGAGTTCTTCACTGATGGCTAGTATAACCTGGAAAATGTTAAAAGAAGTTTAAGATAGGCTCTCCAGATTTTTATGCATGTTTGGGTTCTCTGCCTAGCACCATGGGGAAATAATACAACAAAATGCTCTTCCTTTTTTTCAGTTTGGACGCCACAGGTTGAACCCAGAGAACCGAACACTAGGCAGTCTTAGAAATGTTCTTTACCTTCTTCAACAGAGAGTGAGGTAAGCTTTCTGKTTTTTTCTAACATGATATAGATGACTTGACTATTACTAACATGTTGAAAATGTTGCTGGATCTGACTTTTGTTTCTTTTTGGCCCCCTTAAACTTGCCATTTGAGTCAGCCTGGTTTTTGTAATATATTGCAGAATAAGTACACAAAACCAAATTCTCCTAAATATCTGTACAGTAAGTAAGTGGTGTCAAGGATATCTATAGATACCAATTCATTCACCTCTCATCTTGAAAATAAGCAAGTTTCTTGCACAAAAGACTTCAACTTTCTGCAGAATTTTCTCTTTAAAATATTATTAAACATAGCTGGCACTCAAGACATCAAGCATGAATTTAAGATTTTTACAGTTGTCATTAACTTGTGATATTAATTCCTCTTTGTAGTGTACTGATTTACTTATAGAAGGCTATTCACACTTGTTTTCTTTTTTGTTTGTTTTTTTCTTTGTTTGTTTGTTTTTCCTTCTTAGACGTTTTGGATTAATGGGACTCTACAAAGGCCTTGAAGCAAAGCTCCTGCAGACAGTCCTCACTGCTGCTCTTATGTTTCTAGTGTATGAGAAACTGACTGCTGCAACCTTCACAGTCATGGGATTAAAGCATTCGCGCAGGCATTGAAAAAGGAACCTATGCCAAAGATTATGGGGTCTAGAAAACACGTTCCATTTCTGAGACCAGGCTAACAAAGGGTCCTCACCTTCTCTTTCTTTTTAGCCACCTCCATCTCCATTATTTGGAGAAATTTGGAATACACTCTATAGGACCTGTTGCCATGAATTCAGGGATAGCCCATTCCTTATTCTTCTGTGGACTCACTGTGTTAAACAAAGCAGAGACCTTATTTAAGCACTTGACATGAAATTTTAACTACTATATGATTTGATTGACATTCTTGGCAAGAATGAGTATCTCTCACTATGCTTTCTTGTTTTCACTCAAATCATCCTCAACTATTCTTCTATCTTTACCTTCTGTCAGCAGCTGGTGGGGCTGGTTTCATGTTATTCTCCTTGACCTGTGTTTATGTCACTTCATATTTGGTTCATTAAAGTAATTCATAAAGAACAAGATTTTTGACAAAGTTTTCTTTTCACTTCCGATATGTTTGTGACACAGAATGATAGGATATTGTCCCAAATATGGTGAGATGTCTGAACTGCTAGAATGAACGTTACCAGTGTGTAGGCACGCTGTCTTCTTGAATCCACCTGTTCTGAATTTTGAAAATTTTGAATGCAGATACTGGCTAGATAGGAGGAACATAACATTTTGCTTTTTCAAGCTGAGTAGCTCAAGTTGCGTCAAGAAAATGGGCTTGCTACACAGAAGTACATTCTGTAATCCAGTTCCTTGTGAGAATATGTGAATTCATGCCATGTTCTCATACAGACAGGGAGCAGCACTACCCTATGCTTCAGAAGTGGTATGCCCTCTCAAAAGTGTGCTTTAATTATTTTTCCACTGATCTTCCCAGACACTTTCCTGACCATAAAGCATAAAGGTCATAACTGTTGTCCCAGTTAATGTAAGTGTATATGTTCTTTTTTGTAGAGTTTTGGTTAGTAGTCCTAGGCCACAAAATCCAAAAATATCGTGCTGTGTTCATCATTAAGTTTGCAGTAGGATTGTTCTGAAGAACAGTTTTATATTTGAAGTATTGAGAAATTTCATGGTAGTTTAACACGAAGAATGTCTGGAAGAAGAATTAAGTGCTGCAGGAAATATGTTACTGAATTGCTAAATGGCACCTTTTTTGAGTCTCAATTGAGTCAACTCTAAGTATGAAATTGGAATGCAATTCTGCAGGTAGTGTTGTCTTTTGAACAAGAACAAAAACCTTTACACTGCTTCTTCTAAGAGTATTGGGAGTATCTGTATACAAGAAAAATGCTCTTCATTCAGTGCTGGATGCTTTTCAGTCAAAATTGGATTTACATATGACAAGAATGAAAAAGCACAATGAGCTGTAATTATACCTTGATAGATGAAAAGMAATTTAATGAAAGACTCTGTAGACCTCACCAGTGGAAAAGAAACAATCACAGTCCTGAAAATTTCAGTGAAAATATTCTGCTGACTGAACTGAGTTACCCTGTGGAAAGATAGTCTGCTGTCTTTTTAGTGTTTTTAATGAGAAATTCAGAATCAGTAGTATGGCTCTTAATGAGCTACCTCACTTTGAAATTCCAGCTGTCAGAATCATTGCGGGAAGCTGAGAGGCTGTTGGCTTTATGCAAACGCAAAGTGGTTCTGATGCCACTTTGGCTGAAATCTGTGTGGCTGCTAGAAGCTTTAGTTCAGCATCTCTCAGATTTTTCTGGTCTGTGGCATGAAGGAGCAATTCCTGCAAATACAGAAAGATTCTTCTGGTTGCTTTACCCRTAAGAAGAAAGTAAATGCTTGCTATCTAGCTGAAAAATACTTGCCTACCAGCCAGTGGTTTCAAAGGAATAAAAAAAGTATCTCATTTCTGCAAAAAAGCYGAATACAGAACAATCGTATAGAGAGGAGTGCTGGCCTTTGTGTCTGTGTTACTGTTAAATCTCAAATAGACATTTTGCACTAAACTCTCCACTTGGCTCTACTGACTAGTTGTTATAATGAAACAGTTTCATAAAGGGATGAAAACAAAAGTGGTTGAAGCTGGGAGCATCTTCAGCCTCCTTTTAGTGATAGACCTATGGTATTTAAAACTTTTTTTTTGCTCCTGCATTCTGCAGTGTTGATTTAGACATTAGACTGAATTCACTGAAAGACTACTTAATGTCATGTGACTGAGCCAAACTTGAGATGGCTGAGGAATTGTTCAGTCGTTTGTTCAATCAGCAGGCAAGTGTTCATGTTACRGGTGGTACCTCTGCCTAAGTTTTCTCAGGTGTAGTTTGAACAGATGATGACATTTCCRTTAGAACTGCTAAAATTATTTCAGGCTTCAAAGGCGTATGTGAGTATCTTTGAGATTAAAAAAGCATAATTTATCAAAGCAGACTATGAAAGACATTATTTCTAATCTTGGTACTAAAGTTGTAAGTCACCCATGGTAGATAAATACTGTCCAGAAGCAAAATCATAATACCATAATTTTACTACATTTTAAAATACATTTTCTGGTGTCCCCCTCACAAGCAAATGTATAGCTTCAGGTGTTGTTATAAAGACAAGATTCAGCTAATCTGGCTCTGTAGTTAAGTGATTTCACTGAAAAAATAGTTGTAGGAGAACTAGTTACATGTTTTCATGACAAACGGCACAAAACACACAAGCGTTCTTTTAGACAGAAGTGACTCCTTAATGGACGTGGTTTGGGCATTTGGAGATGGACATGGAGACAAAGTATGAGGTGGTGTGGCACAAGAAGCTCTACGCACAAGTATTTACAATGAAAGCCTCARTTCTGGGCCAGTATGTAACTGCATGTTCCAGTCAAAAAATTGTGTCAATTCACTTCTAGAGAACCTGACAGAAAATATTTTCATCTTGAAGTGAAAAAAGACCTCTTCCCTCTATTATTTTTTTTTTTAATACTATTTTTGAGGGAAGAAAGAGATGATTACGAAGGACAGCAGCAGAGAGGATAGTCTGTCTTAGCCAAGTTTCATCATGGATATTTCTTTCCTTGGCTCAATTTAGGAGATTTAAATTTAAGCCTGTCCTGTTCTTTCTCTTGTCTGCCCCACACTTTGGCTGAAGCTAGGAGACCCCTAAGGCACCTTAGACATTGTAAAGCAGGTGGCTCCTCAGCTATCTGTGATGTTTGGGATGAATTCTGCTCCTATTTGTATTCTAGACCATGCCTCTCATCATTACATAGATTTTTTGCCTGTATAAATAATAGTAAGACAGTATTTCACACATTTTAGCGTCTTTTAATGTTAGTCACTAAGCCTCAGGATAGAGGTTGAGAGCTGATAGGGTATAACATATATTCTTTGTCTTAAATAACGTTGTTGAATTGCTGAATGCTGCTAAATAGCAGTATCTGTTGCAGAACTGGTCATACTTTTCTGGAAGAGAGTTGCTCCATTGTATGGTTTGCCTTTACTGGCTGCAACAAAGAAAATTCTTAAAAGCTGAAAGCTGGCACATACCCTGTGTGGGAGGAAAAATGAGATTTACCTCTAGTCTGTCTGAGAGGAATAGTGTGCTGCACTGCAAAGCTTCTGGTACAGATTAATCCTTCTGTTACGCATCTTATTACTCATCTGCTTAGGAAGGAAAAGGGGAGTGCTGACCCTGCTCCTTGCTGGCCTTTTTTAGTAAAGACAGGCAAACACAGTCCATTCAGATAAAAACAGGTGAACCTTTGAGACAGGAGTATTCCAGCACAGGGGTCTGTTGAAAAATGCAATTCTTGCCATTGACAGAATTATTTTTCCATCACTTGTGAAAAACATTTCTCAACTGATGCGCGTGGGGCAGGAGAGTACAGAGCCGTGGGAGAGCAGGAGCTCTTTAGGAGGCCAGCAGCACTTACGCCTGTGGTTGGGTTTTATGTCCTTTTTTGGGGAGGCAGGGTGTCTAAACCAGTTGTTTTCTTATAATTGTTTAATCACCTAATCTAAAAGGCTGAATTCTGTGTCTGCGAAGGCTGTTTCACATGGAGGAGAGAAGATGCTCTCTGCATAACAGACCTCTCTCTGGTTCTTGCAGTTTCTCTTGCAGCAGAAACCTCTCGCTTTTGGGGCATGCTCCAACGGTGTAGCCTACAGAGACGTCACCAAAGCAAGTTTTCATGGTAAAAACTAACCATGAGAGGTTCCCAGATGTACATTTCCAGCACGTTAATAGATCCTGACGTAGCACTTGCGCAGTGGGCCTGGGCACGGCGGTGCTGTCGCAGCGGTAATGAGCTACGCAGTTCACATCATCCCCTCAGCCGTATCAGCGGTGAAAGTCTTCATTTTTACAATCACTGGCTGAAAAATTGGATGTATATTCTTCTGGAGCTGGAATGGTCTGGATAGGGTTTTTTTCTTGCAGAATACCCYGCTACTTACTGCTTTTAATTTACAGTGTTGCTAGCTGTGATTTTTCAAAGCAGCTGAAGGAAGTGATAGGTGTGTCCAGATTGCCAGGCTTTTTGCTTGGATTTTGGTTGCCCAAATTGCATTAAGGTGTTTAGGAGGTCCCCCAACCATGCTGATATGCTAGGTTGTAACTGAGTCGGAAACGACTTAAAGGGCACACGGTTACTGGTCACATTGGGAACAGCACCTCAGAGGAGCAGATTTTAACAACAGGGAAATCCTCTTCAAAATGTTGTATTTGTAGCTTTATCTCTAATGCCGAATGCTAGCTGAACACAAGTATGCTGGGCTCAGGGGCATCTATGCAGAAGGGGTGTCGTGGTTTAACCCCAGCCAGCAACTAAACACCACGCAGCAACTCTCACCCCACCCCTCCCCAGTAGGATGGGGAAGAGAATCGGGAGGGCACACGAAGGAAAACCCGTGGGTTGAGATAAAAACAGTTTAATAATGGAAACAAAGTAGAACAGTGATAATAACAATGATAACAACAACAATAACAGAATATACAAAGTAGGTGATGCACAATGCAACTGCTCACCCACCGTGCGTCCTGAGCGAAACCGYGTGTCCCAAAAGAACTGTGTGTGCCGAACCCCWGAGCCCCCCCTGCCCTGGTTTTATACTGAGCATGATGTCACATGGTATAGAATACCCCATTGGCCAGCYGGATCAACCGCCCCCGCTATGCTCCCCCCCAGCTCCCCCTGCACCTGGCAGAGCGTGGGAGGCTGAAAAGTCCTGGTGCAAGCACCACCCAGCAACAACCAAACATCAATGGGCCATCGACGAAATGCAGCACCCCCTCCAGCTACTGGGAAGAAAGCTAACCCTGTCCCAGCCGGAACCAGGACAAGGGGCCTGGGATCAAACCCTGCCAGCCTCGGCGCGGTGGGATCAGCCCCAGTTTATCCATAGGAAAACAGATTTTTCTGACTTCACCCAGTGCTCGGCTCACRCTGGGAGAATCGTTAGTGCTTGTTATCCAGCTGTCGTCACAGCRCGCGTTGGTCTTATTCTTAGTAATGGCTAATCTCTTCTGCACGCTTACATCCAGATATGGAGGACRCGGGTTTGGTTTTTTCACGATAGGATTTATTTGAAATTAGAGACAAATGCCAACCAGGCTTTGGCAGGCTTTGCTGTGGCTTCCTTAATGAAAATTGTCGCTTTACAATTCTTGGCTTGGTCTTTCTGATCTTAATCTGTGATGGACAGAAGATTTCAGCATGTTTGGTTGGATTAGAGACGTGATGGGGTCTCGCTAAATGTCCCGTTATCTCTGCTGAGTGATGGCACATGGAGAGGCCTAGAGTTACTCTCTTGAACAAAAAAATCTTCCCTGTCCTGTTGTTCTTAGGAAGTTTGTCGTTCTTTTAATGTCCTTGAGGAGCTGTGGTGACTTGCTGACGTGAAGGTTTTATGAAGCACTGCCTTTCGTGAATGCTGATGTGAAAAAACTAATTTGATGGATTTTTCTCATCATCTTTCCTTGTGCACGTGTCCATGCAGTCCTAAGCCTTGGAGTCACCCGTTGCATACAAAATAAATKTCTTCCGTTCTTCTGAATTATTTCTCCTAGGCTTGACTTGTGGCTGTGAATCAAAAAATACTTTGACACCACAGTTTTATAGTTTTGAGATTCCTCAGATTACATTAGGCAGTGTATGAGGTTTTTATAATTTTTTCACAAGAGAATACAGCCTTTTCTCTCCCTGTTGCATTTTTGCTCTTTCTATAACATTTCGAAAGATACAAGTTAGAGACTTTATATGCTGCTTTCAAAATCTTAAAGTATTTATCAAGACTAAAMCAGAATGTTCCAAGAAAACTGAAATATTGTATTTAGTGTTAGAGGATAAAGTGGGAAAAGTTTCTCCTTTCCTCATAAGCAGGGAAGCGGACAAAGAAATGGAGAAAGAAGTAATAATTCTTATTTCCTCATTGCTTTTCTCTGAAGCAAATACATATAAGCTTTATCTAAAGCTGGGACAGAGACATTCATGGAAGTCTTTTTGTAACAGAGTGGCATGTTGGCCTCACCTTCGAGAACGTGTATGTTTGACCGACCTTTTAAAAATGAAAACTGACTCTGGAGACCTTGTAGCTCCCGTCTGCAAGATGTTAACCGCTCCTGTAGCATGCCAYGAGCTTTCATAGCCGAGTCTAAAACTATATTAATTTGTGAGGCTCAGCACCCTTAAGCTCAGCAACCTGATCGCGCACCTCTTCTCCTTGAGGAGTCTGTTTTCTTCTTGCTGAGTTAGAGGGGCCTCGATCTGGGGAGCCGGGGGGTAGTGCCTGTATTATTCGTATTTTGGGTATTTTCTGTTTTTTCTCTATTTTCGGTGTTTTTTGGTGTGTGCCGGGCGGAGGAAGGTGCCGGACACCGGCAGGTGGCAGCCGAGCCCCGCTTCCCCGCCCCGCTCCGCGCTCGCTGCCAGGGACCAGGCAGGGCAGGAGCCCAAGCTGGGGGACTTTTACGTGATCCAACAGAAATCAAATTACAATCTGAGGATTTTGAACCTTAGCCTGGAGGAGGGGCAACCCAGAGCTGGAAATGAGGATAGGGTCAATGCCATTCTGCGTAGAAAAGCTGCATCCCCTTGCTGGGGGGGGGATGCTCGCTTTCGGACTGTGCTGTCTGCATCATACACTGCTCGTACAAATTGGTGGGGTTAAATTTTTTCCTTGGTGTCATTATAGCATTATAGTGAATTAAAATCCTAGATGAACTTAAGGCCTTTGTTTTAATAAGGGCAAAATTTTTGTTTGATGCCATGTCGGAATGTTAATGAATTGAATGTGCTGCCTATTGCATTGAAAGCTGCCGGGAAAAAATGCTCTAGTTGGGTAAATATATGTTGAAACAAGCAAGGGACAGTTTAGTGGGAAGAAAAAGAAGTAGCCAAGTGGTGTGTTTCAGAGCAAGACATTTCAGAGGTGGGAGTGAAATCCATGGAGTTACATGGAATGGAAAAATTAAGTTGCAAGAAGGAAGCATTTGTAAAGTGGTTGTGGCAAAATGTTACGTCTGAATTCAGGACACCCCAGGGATGTGGTGGGATGGTATTTTTATAGTGCTGTCACCACCACCAAAACCGGCTAGACCATTTCAGTGTAATCTATATTTCGCAGATTTGGCGAGATTTTGCGAGGCAGAGTGAATTACTTGGGCTGGCAAAAGTAGATGTTGTTGCTATGTGTGATTGTTTGCATTTTGGGCAGGTTTCTTACTAGCACCTGGCTTAAAGATATCACTGGATAATTTCACAGTGCCACCAACAGTCATGATTTCAGTCTCTGCTCTCTGGTTTGTACAATTGAGTCCCTTCTGATGAACTGAGCCTGAGCCGTCCTTCCTCTGCCCATCTACAACTTCATCACAGCTCTCATCCTGCCTAAATATACTCMTTTTTTTTTCTGAGGAGTTTGCTTTGTAGTTGCATTAGAAAGTCAGAGGTGAATGAAAGAACATGGCCTGATAGCTCTGGAAATACGCTTTTTCAGTTGTAAAAGCCTATACGGTTTGTAGAGTGGTTGTAGTAATGGACTTCCTTTGTTTGAGGCAACAAATGAAGACTTTGAAGCTTTGTGTTAGGAAAACCGACTCTTTGCAACAAGAACTGTCCCAGGCAGCCACCTCTCCAGTTCAGTCCAGTTGCTTTCCAGAAGCTAGAGGGATTTAGGTTAGTTGCCACAGGGCAGTTATCTAGTATTGTATACACTGGAAGAAATGGGGAGGAAAAGTCAAAATCATCAGTTAAGCGGACAGCACAACTACCGTGAACTCCTTTATTCTGTCCTGACAGATCTTAATGCTCTGTCATTTTCTGTTGATGGAAAGAGGTGTGCGGTTCTGGTAGGCAAAGGAAGGGAAAAACAAAATAGTGTCACCCTGCCGGGGCACATCAGCCAAGGACAGACGTGCTTGTCAAAAGGCTTCTTTGCAGCACTGCTCTACAAACGTAATTAATGTTAAAACCGCATTAATGAATCTTGACTGTCCCTTCCTAGCTGCTTGAGTGGCTAGTGTGATGTGTGATATGACGTCTGAGCATGAAGCTCGGCTTTCCGATGCCACACAGAAAGACGTCTGACCGCCCTTGGCAGGGCTGCACGGCAGAGCCTCCCCAGACCGGGCTCAGCCAGCTGCCCTCAAGAGCGGAGGCACTGGCCATGTCCGAAGGGCTGGCTGTGGCCCACCAGAGCACCTTCTCCTGCCCAGGTCTTCCTCCCTGCCCCTCTCTTTCCCAGGCATCTCTCAGGCACAAGCTGGAGGAATTGCTCTCTGCTGTTTCCTCCCCACAGCCCTCTTTGCTGAGGAACTCCCAAGCCCCTTGGCCAATATATAACCAGAAGTGAACCTGTGGCCTAAGGATGGTGGGTCCCATTAAATGACCAGCATCTGCGTGCAAGCTGGGCCATATGGTAAGTGGTGCATGCATTGCCCAACATCCAACTGGCTCTACTGTATGATACAAAACTGAGCACAGGGCAGTTTGGTCCACGTGAAGAGACCTTGAGTAGCTCCTCAAGAAGGTATGTGGGCTACCAAGCTCAGCAGTGTGGGCTCTGCGATCCTCCAGCCATCTTAGTTTGGTTCAGCCCGTGTTGTAAAACTTTCCCAGGTGTCTCATGCTGTGTGGAAAAGGGAACACATGCTTGATTTTACAGCAAAACATGGTCCTTTTGTCTGTCTTGTGATTGATAAAATGGGGATAACATCTGACCATGCTCCCTGAGAGGAGAGGACTTTATAAAAATAATTTCCTTGTTCAGTGCTTTGGGGTCAATGCAAATGCCATGTGAACATGGCCTGCTTTTAAGCTTGAAAAGTAAGCCGGTTCAACGCAGACTTTTGGAGCAATCACTGCTGACAGAATACCATCGGCTTGCAGAGACGCGGCCAAATCAGGTTCAGGGCAGGTTACAGCAAACGAAGTCCGTCTCTGACAGCTTACAAAGCAGGTACGCTTTCATAACCCTGCCTACCCTGGTGGTACTATCGGCAAGACAGAGCAGGAATTACGGCTTGATGCTCATTTACAGTGCTTTCCTCCAATCTAGACACAGCTGCAGAAAGTCACCTTGTCCACCAAGCACGTAGTCAGAGATGTGAACCCAATGCAGTTCCTGTTTTTTCTAACCACATGTGGAGAGGCTTAGAAAAGGCCGGCTTTACCACGAGGAGAGGCTTTGAGTAACCTGGGATAGTAGTTTAACATCTTTCTTCTCTTAGCCACGATGCAACTTGTGGCTGGGGGAGCGCGGTGAGCCGTCTCAACTGATGGGGGACCTTTAGGAGACCTCCCAAACCTCAACAACTCTGCCCAGAATGTCATAAACCCAGGAATTCCCCCTGTGATGGCTGCTTTGATGAGCCAGGCTGAGTTGTTCAATGCAATCGGCTCCTTCTGGACAGGAGCCTACAGTGTTCCAGCACCATTACAACTGGTAATGATTTATTCCTGCCCTGTCTTGCAAGGAGTCTGGGAAGAGAAGCTAAAAATTACAGCGACTATGAAAGCAGCCTTCCTCCTGGTCTCCTACTGATTGTCCCTTGTGTGATGCTGCCTCTTACAGTGAGTTTATATTTTCCATCCATCGTTGCAGTGATCATTACTATGGAATATAGATAAAAAATGCAAGACAAGGAAGTACAGTTTGAACTCCCCTGGAAAGGTGAGTTTGGCTTGCTGGTCATGCAGAAGACATCAAAGATCTTCTTACTAGCTCTTTTATTGAGAAAAGATGTGGCAGAAATGAGGACAGTCTCTATCGAGCCATTATTTTATAGTTCTGTGCTCTAGTGTTGTTCATTTAAAAGATGCAAACAGAAAAAGAAGAAAGGGCCCCCTTCCTCTTTTTACCGTCACTGTACAAACCCCTTTTTGTCATGATAATAGGTGGAAACCTTAAGCTTTAAATGCTTTCCAATGGAAAGCAAATGTGAAGCTCCTGGTTTAGTTTCCCATGTGTCACTTTGTTAGGATTGGCACTAGGCAGAAAGGGAGGCAAGATACACATAGTAGAAAAATAGTTTCCTTCTCAATGGCTGGAGTTATTTGTGCAAAATAGGGGTGTAATTTTTCTCTCTGCTTTTCAGTCTTAGGATGCGAGTCTGGGGTGAGGGGGAGTCAACTGGCTGAACTAATTCTTCTCAGGAGAGAATTAGTAATTTTACAGAGAATGAGTAATCTTTCCTCTCGTCGTTTTTCATAGTGGACCCAGCAAAAATAATAGGATGGGAGCTAAAAATACTTACGTATTTTTCTTGCGGTCGTCCTTATCTGGACTATCAGAGCACTCAAGGGAGTCGCAGCACTGCAGATGGATCCTTCATAAGCCAAGCGGGTGACTTTGGCCGGGAGTGCCCAGCAGCGGAGTGTCCCCTGCTGCTTTGCCCAAGGCGAGAGCACATGGTCCAGGGTAGGAAACGAAAGACCCGGCCACATGCAGCCAGCGAACGAGTTCAGGCTGGTTTCTGCGCACTCACCCGAGCAGCTGATGAACAGTTTTCATCTGCCCCCTCCCTGCACTCGCTACCGATGTTTCATGTCTGACTTACTGAATCCATTTTCCCTTCCTCCCAGGCTTGCTCCTAAGCCAGGGCAGGCGACCTGGGGAGTCTGTCGTAGAGCGGGGTGGTTTGCCTGCAGATGGGCACTGAGCAGCTCCCTGTCCCTGAAGGGTGGGGGACCATCACCTCTCCTGCCTCCTTCCACCACCATCAGGCAAGCCTCACCCCGAAGGTGGGCTACAGCCAGAAATGTCTGAAAACTCTTAGCACGGGGTCGGTGGTCGACTTCTAAAACTTTATACGTGCATCAGAAAACAAAAGGGAAATAAATCTGTGGCTTCTTCTGGAACACACAAAAGAGCTTGGGACTCTTGTCTGGAGTGAGAGCTGGTCTTGTGAAATTTGGGCTGTTTGGTGAAAAATACCAGATGGCTCCAATTTGTGATGCTGATTGATTGAGAAAAGTTGTGGCATTGGGGTTGATTTTTCAAAGCAAGTACCTCTTGTTCTAGATCAATTCTCAGGCAGGTCTCTGGGTTGAAATCAGACAGCAGCCACCCATGTCGTATTAAACGGTATGTGTAGATCACTGATGCAAAATTCATGCTGGGTAGTTTAAATATTTTTCAAACACAAGATTACTCTCATAATTTCCCTGGCCATTCACATACATATGATTTTCACCCCCCTTCGCAACCTAGACCACTTCTCCAAACATTTACAAGATTAATTCTTGCGGGGATCGGTTGTTCATCAAAGCGGATCGAAGCGTGAGGCAGGTGCCGGCACGCCAGCCCGGCAGTGCGGGGCGGACGGAGCTGGCACAGGCGGGGCGGGAGGTGCCGTCGCTACATCCCTGCAAGCTGAAGCGTGTCCAGACGGAGCAGTCCCCAGTGTTACCGGCCGGGAAGGGCGAGGAATCCAGTTCTCCCTTACGTGAAGGTCCCTGCGCCTCGTGGTGGTTTTGTAAAGCACTTCAGGGCCTCTCAGGGACGAGTTTCGTCCCTTTTGAGATTCCCCAGTGATAGCAGAGGAGAGAAATCCTGCCAGGTTTTGTTTGCATGGGAATGTATTAAGAGGCAGCTGATTAAAATTGATTTCCTGACCATGTAATTGCAGGAACAGGTGAGCCCACGTGTGCCATTCRGGTAAAGCCACGTTATTCTTTAATTCCTGTCAGCTTTTGCAGGCGGACGTGTCCACGAGGGCTGATGACCTCGTGGCAGGGTGAGCTAGGGACTCTCCCGCTGCCAGAAGGAGGTGATACCTCTGCCTTTTCTAGGCCCTTTCTTTTCACTACCCATACTTTCTTTACCCAAGTGTGAAAAAAAAAAGAAAAAAGGCCAAACCAAAATTAAAAAATAACCCCAAATCTTCTCCCTGGAAACATGCAAATATGCAGGAAAGATAAAATAACTGAAAGGCAACCAAAGCAGCCTTTCTGGAGACTGATTTCTAATGCCACCAACAAAAAATCGGCAGTGACAGCCCCTCCCGCACAGGCAGGGATGGTGCCAGGCTGAACCCACAGCCTTGCATTTCATCCCGGCTGCGCTGCAGGCGGGAACCTCCCGGGAGAGAAGGGCCGGGTAGAAGAGGCAGGTGGTGCTGCCGGTCGCCTGTAATGTGAGCGAGCGGCTAATCCGTGTGAAAACCTGCTGCCATTTCTGCCCCCCGCTCGTTCCCCCGCGCACACTGCTGCCATTGCCTGCCGGCTCCTGCCTCTTGCCCCGGAGGCCCTGCGGAGGCTGGCATTGGCATCGTCATCGTCGCTCGCTCCCTTTGCACAATGTGTGGCTCAAAGGACTTTCACACGCCCGGACGCCCACCGAAGGGTATTGCAAAGTATCTGCTGGTAAAATGCAACTGGCAAAACAACAAACCCTTTGGCAAAAGCCCCCTATGCTTTTCCTTCCTCTGCATCTGGTCCATTAGCATCCCTTCCTCCTACAGCAGCTTTGCGATCCACCCCGAAAAGCAGTATATTTAAGTCATTTGGGACCAACAGGGGCTTCGAGGTTTCCACCAAAGACCGTTTCTCGTGAAGACCATTAAGGCAGCTGTCCCTTCGCGCTTGGAGGAACCCCCAGCGTTGCTGGCTCTGCTGCACTTGAAAACTGCAGCAATGTAACGTGGCAAAACCTAAAGAAAAAGGCCCAAAGCCACGTTTAGAAGATCTGGTTTAGAATCATTAAGGTTGGAAAAGACCTCTAAGATCATCGAGTCCAACCATCAACCCAGTACCCATGCCCACAAAACCATGTCCCGAAGCACCTCATCCACACGTTTTTTGAACACGTCCAGGGATGGTGACTCCACCACTTCCCTGGGCAGCCTGTTCCAATGCCTGACTACCCTTTCACAGGCTAAAACCGGCTTGTCTGATCCTCCACATGCCTGGGAATGCAACGTCCCTGGGCGCTCGTGCTGAGGCAAAACCTGATGAAACAGAGAACCTGCTGTATGGGTAGGGGGGCACCGCCTGCCTGAGGTTCTCCCCGCACCCTCACGACACCCCGACCGTGCGGTGCAGGGCGGCCGGGACCCCGTGCCAGGCCACGGCCACGGTCCCCCACGCCGTGCCTGCGCAACTCCAGTCATGTTTGTGGAGGAGCAGGCGTAGGTGGATCCCAGGAGCCATTAGGAAGCTGTGATGAGGAAGGATCCTGCGTGAGCATCCTTCCCTTCCTGCCCTGGCTCCCAGCGGACTCTCCGCCCACTTTGTGCCTGCTCGGTCACCACCAATTCCCCGCTCCTCTGTGCTTGACAGCCTCCTGCCCCTTGCCCATGGCATTTCTCGCTGCCTGGCTGCTCCCTCAGTGCTCTGGGTGAGTTTGCTGGCCCTTCCCGAGGTGACAGCCAACCCGATGGGCACCGGTTATTTTCAAGTTTGGAATCTGACACCGTGGACGTGCACGTCAGCGGCCTCGGCAAGCGCAGATGGGTGACGGGTRCAAACGGATGGGCTGCTTCTTCCGGGCTCTGAAGTTAAGGGACAGGTGCCCCCCTCTCTTTTAGTTGTTCTTAATAATAAAAGCCCTTCTTCACCCGTCCTAGCCATCATTCGGTGCTCCTGGCATTTCACGCCCATACAGTTTTGCTTCCTCCCGCCTCCATCCCAACCCACCCCCCCACTAATTCTGCTTTGAGCTGAAATATTTGAATCTTGGGTAATCAGCAGCTTCATCGCCTCAGGGTGCCAGCAGCCCTGCAACCAGCGAGAGGGATGCACTTAGAGAAAAGGCCGGCTCCGTTTTAGCAGGTGTGAAACACCCTGTGTGCACAAAAGCTGTCGGTAAGGGAGGCACCGTGCCAAGAGTTAGTGCCAGGAAAGAAGGAAACTAAGTCAAGTTTTTGTACAACATACCACTTTTCATTTTGAGTACCCATGTGAGGGTGGGTGGAYGAGAGCCTACGAAGCCCTTCGGAGGAGGTGCTGTGGGGACCGGTGGCAGGGATTGCTGCTCTCCTGTTTTTCCTGTTCATGACGCCTCTGTTTTCCTACTCCCTCTCTCATTTTCTCTCCCTCAGTTAATTTTGTGCCAATTCAGCCCTTCTTGACAGGAGCTCAGGCTGCAGTTTTAGCAGGACCCGCTAGTGCTGGCAGGGAAACACACTGATCTTTTCTCCTGCTGGTTTTCCCCTTTTCCCTCTTCTCAGATCAAGTTGCCCAATGATACCCACTTATCGGCAACAGAAACCCCATCTTTTTGGCGACAGCTCACAGCTCCTGTCATCTCCCAGCCCCAGGGCGGCTGCTGGGACCTGTTGGTACTTCACCAAAGGCAAATTCAATCAGCAAGAGATGTTCAGAAGAGGCCTTCAGCAGTGCCGGGGGATTTGGGAACGGGGAGCCACACGCGGGCTCTGGCCACGGTCCCAGCCCCATGATGGTGACGATGTGGAGGTCGGGACCGAGCCATGGCTGGATTCAGGGGTTCTGCTGTGGCTGAAGGGACTCCTGACCTTGCCCCATGCCTTGCAGCGCCAGCTGTACCTGCCCCCGTGTTGGGATCCATTCCTGCTTTGGGGGACCCTACGGGAAGGCAGTACCGTCACCTTGATTTCTCCGTGGGTGGTTGAGAGTTTCCCAAAAACCCTGTTTTTTTCTCTCCTCCTGATGATCCTGTACCAGGTGCATCCTGGGGCCACCACGGTGGGCGCCGAAGACGTGTCCCACAAGCTCCCTCCCTTCTCCCTCCTGGCCGCAGCTTATGAGAGAGCTGTGCACATCGCCCCGTTCGTCATTCCCCAGACACCGGGAAGGGACAGGGGACGCGTGGGGACGTCCGTGTGAGTGGGATGAGCTTTCACACCTCCATTCCTGAGACTGTAGAAAAGGGGTGCTGACCCAAACATCTCGGGAGCTGCTGGTGCAACCATCACAGAGGCGGCTGGCACGAAACCTGGAGGTGTGGGGATGAAATCCTGCCTGCTCAAATGCAGGGCTGGGGTGGCCGAGGCGCTCCAGGAGCCGAGCTGCTGCTCCTCAGCATCCCCGCCGGCCCCTCGGCCAGGACCCCGCTCCTCTGGCAGCAGCTACGGGCCGGGTCGCCGGAGGGGAACTGCTGGCCAAAAGCAGTTTCTCTTCTCTTCCGCTGTACCGAGGCAGCGGCCACGGGATGGCAAAAGCTCCTCGGAGCAGTTAGACAATAGCAGAGCGAGTTTGTCAGGCTTTTTTATTTTATTTATTGGTAATTTTAGCTGTGACATCACCAATGAAGTAGAATAGTTTAAATCATTTTTTTAACAATAAAAGTGAAGCTTATTTCCCACAGAATTTCCCTTTTGTTCTTTGCTTAAATACTCTTGCTTAAAAAGCCCTTTGGCTGTTATTAATTACATCCACAGTTTTCTAAACAACTTAATCTGTGGAAATTAGAGTTTGTGGGGAGGGCCAAGATCTAGTACATCTGAGAGCAATATTCCTGTCCCTTTTAAACATAATTAATTTGCATTGATTCTTACAGCAGTATGAAAACAAAATGCAAGCTGTACAGCAGAGGATAAAAATACACGCCAGTGAAGCCAAGTACACCAACTGGTGCCGGATTTGCCCTCCCCCTGCCTCCTGGGAAGGGCTGGGTTGCAAGGCTCGCAAACATAGGTGTGGGCAGAAGGGCACAACAATAGTCCTCTGTATTTTATATGGGCAAAAGGACACAATAATTGTCCTCTGTATTTTAAAAGCACACCATCACCACGCCATTAGATACTGTCACCAGCCATTAGAAAGGGGCTAAGTTGCTATTTCTGCTCTCAAGCCACTCTGCTTGGCATATTTGCTTTCAATGCATCAGAGAGTCCTTCATGTCCCATGCGTGACCAATCAAACGATCTGACTAGCGATCCCCAAAATAGGGACAAACTCATTATTTTGTTAAGGAAATCTAAAGCTGAAGGGAAAGATGTGGTTCACCTGTCTGAAAACACTGCTTTTTCAAAACAAGCATGTAAGGTCTCCCCTAGGACAGCGTGTGAGCCTGCTGGAAGGGTGTTACTATTTAAGATTACTTTTGCAACAGAAATTGCAATTTTGGCTTCTTCAAAGGAGGAGAATCAGCACCCCAGCTTCTGTGGGGTACAGAAATCAGCATGTTACCCTGCAGAGCTGCTGGCACTGTAGCAGGGGAATCCCCACCTRTATATTTCTCTGGGCTACAAAGATGCCACAGCCAACGTGTTTACAGTGTTTATTTTTGAGCAAAGCTGCCCACCGGGGTTTTCAGCCCTCAGTCGCTGGCAGAGGTCAATGAGGTAGTGGCTCCAGCAGGCATGTGGCCGGCGCGGATGCTGGTGAAGGGGCCTGTGTCATTTCTCAGTGGCTTTTCTGCATCTGCGGGTACAAGTGCCCACTCAGGGCTTTCGCGAYGCTCACCTATTTCAGCTCGTTTGCTTCCTTTTTTCGCTCCCTGATCGTATCTCAGACTGAGCTGAACAGGATGTCGGCTTTGCGGCGTGTAAAAGGAGAAGGTCACCGTGAAGGCTTTTCCCTTGAAATCTCTTGCTGCCCTCAAGAGCAAACTGTGCGGGTGGGTTTGGGGTGCCAGTGGCACCCCGCGCTCACAGCATCCACCCCGCAGCATGCTGCTAGCTGCGGTGCTCCACCGGGGCCGGGGTCACCAGGGACTGCTGGGGACACCAGTAGCTGAAGCTCTCCAAAGCCACCCACGWTTGGGTGCGGACAAACTTGTCCTCAAGCTCTCTTCCCATAAGGATTTGGCCGGGGCAGGCCAGCAGGCTTCCCCGCCAAGCCCGATCCCATTTATCATGCCGTGCGGGACCGCCGACGGCAGCTGGTTGACATAACAACTGCATTTCCCAGCACTGGAAATAGTGTTTCCCGTTGCCCATCTTTCATTCCTGTAATCCCGAGTGGAGGCTTTTGCTCTGTTTTTGTTTTATTTTCCTCTTGAAGAAGAAATAAACACATTTCTTAGTTTCCTGCTTGGAGCAAAGTGGCCGAGACAGGACAAAAACTGCCTCCGGGCGCCTGCTCGGGGTGAAGGTCGGGGGTGGGTGGCACAGGGTGGCTGTAGACCATCGCCTCAGTTCCTGCCGCTCCTAAATTCACCTTTCTATGCTCTTCAGACATGACTTTGCACAATCAGTAGCCATCCCTCCTCTTACGCTCCCCATCTTTCCACAGTTTTTCCTTGACCTCTTAAACCTGGAAAGCTCTGCATAGCTGCAGCCACTGCCAGCGGCTAGCCAGCCCCATGAACGCCACTTCCAACCAGCCCTCTTGGAGTCCTTTTCTCCCTCTGAGCCTTTGTGCATCTCAATTTTTCCAGTAAAGGCCCTTCATCTCCCTGACAGACCATGAGCTTTGCCCGGTCCCCAGCGTGGTGCAGGGCTGGCACCTTGGGGACCCTCCGGCCTCTTGCTGGCTCCGGGGAAGGCGCCGGCTGCTTTGGCCGGAGCCTCAGCCGGTGGGGATGTTTGCTGGCTTTGCAAGCAACCAAATTTCAGTCTGCTCCTTTTGGAGGGCCCTTAGCCCCGCYGGCTCTTACACACCCGCGCTGCGTGCGTCCCAGTGCACACCGAGCGCTGGTGCCGGCGATGCCGTGAGGGAGCTGCAGCACCCGCAAGGAGCCCTCCTCGCTGGCAGCCTTTTAGCTGTGTTTTTATTTGAAGGTATAGGAGGCAGGGCATGGCGGCCAAACCATTGCAATCACATTTGTTTCCCCCCTGGAGAAACTTCAGGCTGAGATGAATGGCTTCAGCTTGCAGAGGGATGCAGACAAGGGGTTGGAGAGAAGTTGTATTTTTTTATAACACTAACTCTCAGTGTTTCAGGAAAAAAAGGCAAACAAGCTCTCAGATCTTGACCCCAGGCTGCAGGCAGCAATGTTGGTCTTGCAGCACACAAGAAATCCCCCAAACATCCCGGGGAACTTCTCTGGCAGGTCTTGGCGAGCTGAGATCAGCGTCACCCCCTTTCCCCGGTTGTTCATTCCCCGCTTCGAGCTGTCCCAAGCATTCACGTGGTCAAACAGCTCACGACATCCTGCCTCACAGATTTCACCTGGTTTATTTTGCATCTGGTGTCCCCTGCTCGAGCGCTTTGTGTCACCCACACAGCAGCTGGCCAGGGCCAGGGCAGGGGCGATGCAAGGACAGGAGCAAGTGGGGCCACCCTCACCCCCGTATAATCCTCACTGAAGCCTTTAATGAGCCAGTGCAGGGAGCAGATCTGACAAAAAAGGTTTTCTGTTTGTTCTTTTAAAGACCTGCTTAATTTTATCTTATATTTTTCTGAATTCTACCTACTCAGACTGGTTGCCCATGGGATCAGATGGCAATGTTGCCATGGATGGCACAAGGGTGGTCAGCAGGGTGGCTTCTCTCAGTGACAGAGCTCTCCTGCCAAGCGGAAGAGGCCGGGGGACCATAATGCCAGGAGGAAAGCCAGTTTATGAAGGAAAGACTAATATTTTCATCACCAACCAAACTTCCTACCTGCAGACTAATGGACGGCAGCACCATCAAGCCTTCACTGCTTTGTTTTCCCCTGTCTCCATCCAACAGAAACGGACTAGCAAATGCAATTCTTTGAGTGTTGCTAATGTAATAAAACATGCAGGTCCTCAAATGCAAGGACAGGGGACACGGGTCGGGGAGGACACACAACAGCCTAGAGGTGTTTTCCTGGCCACAAATGAGCTTAGACCTGAAGCAGTGCTTCTCCCCTTCCCAAACAACGGGTGACTGGGACCAGCTCTTCCTGGGCTTTGCTTGATGCAATTGTGCCTAGAGAAGTCGGAAATGGCTGGGGTCATGGGGACTTTATTAGGGCCTGTTGGAGAGGTTCCTGCTCAAACAAGGCATGTAGGCAAGGGCCGGCTGAGTCAGAGCTGCGGTAGAGGCTGCAGCCAGCAGATAAAAGGTCTGCATCACCAGGAGCTGTCAGAATGAGTGTTAAATTAAGTGTAAGAGAGACATACTGTGCTTAAGGCTCCATTTACTGTTCCTTTTCACCACGAAAGTTCACACTCAAGCTTTTACTATGCCCTCAGCTTTTCAACTGAGCTCTGACTATCACCGGCAATTTAGCAGCAATATCTGCATGGGGTTCAGCCCACGTCCATGTGTGGGCAGCTCTTTCAGGGCTGTGGTTGAAGCGAGTGGTGAACTTCAAAAGGACAACCACATGCAACAACCTATTTCACCAAATGAGTAAGCAGAGCTCGGGCTGCAGGAGGCTCTGAAGCGGGGGCAGCCGTCAGCTATGGCGGCGGTGGAAAGCCCAAAAGCCATGTAAGAGGAAGCTGAACTGCAAGTAGAATTGGGGTCCGTCTGTGGCTGTGATTTGAGAGAGAGGTTTTATTAGGGTGTAACACTGCGGGTGCCGTCCTCTTCTAGGAGTTTTTGTATTTGCAAAGCGAATTTACCAGTGAAATCCTGTGCAATGACTGTTTCCCTATTGCTCTTGGAAACTTTACCTTTCACCGCTTCTTTCTGCCCGTTGCTCATCAGTCTCCTCAGTGGCATGCAGAGCTCCAGGTGGTCTCAATGAACTCATTTCCCCTCCCTCAGGTTTCCCCTGAATGTTACCGCAGCTGGCGGCTCATAAAACTGCTCCTTCTTTAACACCAGAAGCTTTCAAGGGAACCAGCTTGCTAAGACCTGAAATTTCTGACACAGAGGAAAAATTTGAAGGTGAGGAAGGGCACTTTCCCAACCACTTTTGTTTATCGAGTAGTGAAAAAAGTGGGGGCAGAAAGGCACCCCCCCTTCTTTTTTTTCCACATGAAGATTATCTCTGAACACAGGAACAGACCTGGTCGGTGGAACAAAGTGGGGCAACCACGCAGATGGGTTTCCTTTGGCACATTTGCTTTTCCCACCTCAAATGGTCATCTGGATAGCCTGTGGGTGTTCGTCTGGGGTTTCCAGCCCTGAGCAGGCTTCAGGATGCCTGGACACACCACTACGGCCACAGACCGTGCGGTGCCTGGTGCCCACCTGCTCTGCTGGGGGAAGGCAGACAGGACCCAGGGAGCCCCGTGCTCACACATCCAGGCAGGACTGGCCGTGCCCACGGCTGGCCACCTGGACCCCGTGGGCTGCATTTTCCTGAAGGGCTTTTTGTGCCAACACCCATTTAAAGAGATCTAGCCCTCTTCTCTCCCTACCATATTGTTTTTTTTAGCATGGATCAGTTCCGTGATGGGGTTCAACACTTGGCTCTATAACCCATCGTGCTGGTGCTGCAGAAATGGTGGTGTGCTGAGATGCAGCTGAAGGAAGGAACAGTTGGAGATGTAAAGGGAAAGCAATGACTCCACGAGCATTGGCGTTGCTGGTGAGGACCTTGAATCAGGAGATGATGGTCTCAGACTTCTGTCCAGAGATCTACTGCACAAGCTATAGCAATAAAGCCACAGAGCTGAATCCTCTTCCCCTGAGGACCTCCGTTGCCAGGCCCTTCCCCAACACCCCCTCGGGTGGCTCTGCTGCTGTGGTTGTYCCCCTGCAGAGCGAGGTGCTGGAGCTCATGCTTCTGTGTCACAGAGCCCCGGTTACAGCAAATCCAAAACACAAATAAGCATGGACCGAGACAGCCTGACCTCGCTGACATCTGTGTTTTCCCTCTTGATATCACTAATGAAACAGCTCTTGAGCTGGCAAATATAAGAACACTTTGCCTATTTTGGACAGTGCCCGATTTTCTCAGGATATGGATGTCTGAACTGCAAGAAAAGATACGCAGCCACGTTTGTTCCTGCTGATTCTGACCTAGGCTTTGTCCAGCTACTTCCATGGTCACATTTTCAGTGGCAAGCCCAAATCCTGCTGTTGATTCACCGGTATTACAGACCCATCACTAGCAGCAATAAGAGAGGTGGGTGCTCAGAGAGGACATAGGTGTTCTTCCTCCACTCCACAAGCCATCCTGCTGGATATTTGTCTGCCGCAAAAAAAAAAAAAAAGGATAGCTAAATATTACAGCTTTCTGAAGGTACATGTGCCTCCTCCAGTGTCTCACCTAGCTATAAAACTGCTGACCCAGCAAGATGAACAAGGCTAGATCTCATTATGAGAAGCACAGGGAGGAATACTAATAGCTGAGTTTACCTGACCCTTCCTCTTATCAAGTCTTGTTTAAAGTTGCTGATAACATTGACCAGAGGTATGGGCAGAAAGTTTCTATGTTGGGTATCTGTCCATGGCCTGTGTTGTCTCAGGAAAATTTCAGCTAAAACAACTCAGCTATTTCTTCAAACCTGATTAAGGGAAACAAGCTTCGTCAGCGTAAAAGAAAACAACATCCTCTTTCATTAAGATTTTCTAACACAGCCCCACCCTGAAGCAGGAACTTCAGATGTGAGGCTAGTCTGTCTACTACCCTCTGCTCCACGCCTGTTGAGATTATAAACCTTCAAATAAAAACACAGAGCACCGCCGTCTCAGTTGCTACATCTCCCTCGGCACGGGCAGGCGATGTCCCCAAAGCATGTGCCATCCTTGGATGGGGCAGAGCTTTCCCAGGAGTTGTTCCTCCCAGCTGTATGATACTGTTATGTTACTGGCATTATTTTACCTGTTTTATATATTATTGTAATTATTACATGGTGTTATATTATTAATAATAATAATGTTGAGAGAGACTGTCCCCGGCACGTTCAGGGCTCCCAGCACTTGTGTTCAAGGGTAGGAGCTGGGTGTGTGTTCGTAGAGGGGATAGAGGGCTAAAACAAAAACCAGGAGGTGTGGGAAAAAAATCAGTGGTAGAAATCTGGGGAGCAGAGGATAATAAACAGAATGCGAAAAGAGGGAAGGATGGGACTTGGGAGGGAGAGGACGGTGCAGGACTCGGTGGCAAAACAAGAGAGAGGATTTAAACCCGTCTCCATGTGCTTTGCCAATTGGCGGGGCGCTGCAGCCCACCGCCCCACCCTGCGCCGGCTGAAGCAGTCCAGAGCCTTCTCCGGCGTATCAGCAGCGCTGTCACCCCGGGGCTGCCGTGCCGAGCGGAGAAAGAGCAGAGCACTGCCGGCACGGCACGGCACGGCACGTCTCCCCGGCCGCCGAGGGCTGGGACGGGGCGGCGGGCTCTGGCCCGGGGCCAGCTGGGGAACCTCTCCTGCAAACAACGCCCAGGCGCCGCTCTGAGCGCCGACTTCCACTATCTCGGATGGGATGGCGAGCGCCGGGCCTGCGGGCTTTGTCTGAAGAAAGATTGCAGATGCTAGTGTAGGCCTCACACGTCCGTCTTGTAAAACATGCCGAGAATTTTCCCAGATAAAAAAAAAGGCGCATCACTTGGCAGGCAGTTACACCTGCAAATACACGTGAATGAAAACATCCTGAGAGCGCTGCCCTTGAAGCAAAATGCCYGAAAGCTCAAAAACATGAACAGAAGGGAACGGAGAGTGCCGCGATGGTGGCGCGTTCCTATCGCCTGCCTCCTCCCTGCCTGCAACCACTGTCCTGCCCCAGCCCCAAAGCCCCGCAGAGAGGCAGGCGCCGAGCCAGATGCCTTCGGCATGGAAACTGGGGGAGCGGGAAGGAGCAGAGCGACGGCTGTGCACGGAGCAGGGCGCTGCGGGGACGTGCTGCCCGGCACTGTGCCGTGCCCTTTTAAAATTGTTATCCTGCTTTCCAGCAGAAACCTCAGGCCTTCTTCATCAAAGCATAAACACGGAGGAGCAGCAAGGGCTCATTGATTGCACGTTTGTTTGTTTTAAGACCCAAAGTTTATATAGTTTAAAATTTCCATGTACCGCTTTCGCCGATGCCTCTGCAGCCCGGTAACTTGTATGTGACAGAGAGAAATAGGCAGCAGAGCACTTCAGTGTGATCCAGCAGCAGAGTTATTTGATCTGGGGTTTGGTATGTACCGAAAACACCAGTGGTTAATGTACTGCGAACATGGAGCAGCAGCTCTTTACCTCCGGGCTCGTGCAGGAGTCAATGCTTCACAAAGCTGAAGAGGATGCTCTCCTTCACAGCAGCTGTCCCGCTGATCCAGTGACCAGCCTTGTTTTACACACTCATCCACCAAAGCACAGCCATCAGTATACAGATATTTCTAGCCTTCATTTTAAAAAAGCTTCATCGGAAAATAGAAAATGTCCGCCTGGGAAGCTCAGCTTTGGTCTCTGTTTTYGACCATAAACTTGACTTTAAATTTCCACATCTTTAAACATTTGGTTTAGCTACTGCTACGATTTTCTAATACAGTGTATAAATTTAAAGGCTATTTCTGTTCTTGTCTGAAGTTTTAACATTTCCTCCACTTGGAGTGAACATACTTTATCACATCCTCTAAACCCCAGGGACGCTCCAGTGAAGAGAGAGCACTGTCAGTGTGAAAAGTAGCAATGTTTTCTCAGTTTCAGACCCCTCATCTGCACCAGACTCAGCCAGATCAGACACTTTTTCTTCTCTGCACTTGAAGCTCACCAGGGAAAGGAGGAAACAAAAAAAAAAGAGAAAAAAAAAAAGGATAAATTCTGTAATAAGAAGACAAATCACTCTTGTCAAATTTATTTGTCTCCATAACTGGAAGAAGTACTTTTTATAGGCTTTTTATTTTAGACACGGAAAATCATGATGTGTCTGTCTTCTATCCGCAATGCCCAACAGAAGATTGTGCCATTCACTATATGCGTCATTTACTATACGTGCCAGGTTTCTGTTCAATTTTAATTTACTGCTTCTGAGGGGTTCAGCCTCTCCCTCTTGGGGATTATTCAAATCAAGCGGACATTATTGTTGGCTCTTTCCATTTTAGGCAGCCACCATCACTATGATTTTTTGAGTGGCTCCCATATAAAAACTCATAACAAGAACGAAGCTCGCAGAGGACTCAATGTAGTATCTGGTACTTTTCCTCTTTCAAAATAACTACTTGGAGGAAAGGTTTTGTTTGGTTTCTTAGGCTTTGTACAGTTACTTATTTTAGGTTGCTTTATTTAGTTTATATTTTTGTTCCTTGTACTGAGCCAAAATTTTCCTTTTCTCAAATTTACTTGAGTCCTCCTGGCTATCACACTAGTACCACCGTAACCACTTCTTCCTTGACATTTATATCCTCCAAAGTTTCGTGAATTATCATCACATTCTCTTCTAGAGTTGTCATTCGACCAAATTATACATCTGATTYGTTTAAACATTTTAAAGCATGGATTCACCAGGGAAAATTAAACAYCCTTTTGAAGTCTTTCTGGACTTGAGGCGCCTGGATGCATTACTCAATATCCCCTTTAGGTCGAATACTTTTACTCTTTGGCTTGCTGTCTGCCTCTTGGCAAAAGTGCGGTCAGTCCCCGCCAGTCCTGGGCCACTGACCAGAGAGAGAGATCCAGCGACAGCTCTCGCGACCCACCAAGCACATGGGGGGACAAGCCAGCTCGGTGCGCAGCCCGGGATGACGGGCACCTTTCAGGTGCAAGAGCAGATGAGGGTCAGAAGGTGTATCTATCTACGGCAGCAAGTGATACCGTGCCCAGCAGATAGAGAAGACCAGACATACAATTTGTGTGGCTCACTTCACCCTCAGCTGGGCACTTTGCTGGACATCTGGGGCAGAAGAGACGTAATGTTTCGGAGTATCTGCATGCAGGCAGCACCGTCTGAGGAGTGAAGGTCACTACTGGACACAGCCAGAGTAGGGACAGTGAATGCCAGAACCTCTGGCACCATCAGGGCTAGGATAAACCTGCCATGGAGCCAAACCAGGGTAATGCTGGTGAGGACGTGGGCACAGGAGGCAAATGATCAAGTCAGCAAGAGGGAACTTCCAACATCTTAGGGAGAAGGTTGGTGAACAGTGGCTAAATATCAGTCTATGGACACAGCAGTGAGAATAGGGGTGCTGGGGAATTGCTGACATCCATAGCAGGGTGAGCGAACATGGGGTCTCCCAATGTGCCAGACCCCACTGCCCATACACTGACAGATCCCACAGATGAACCGCTCTATGGAAAGATTGAAGATGTCTGGAACGTGGTGGTACTAGAGAAGGTTGGATTTCTTCACTACAGCAGAAACAGCAATAGAGATGCAGACAACGTCCAGGAGATAGATGATGACCAAGATACAAGACTGGACATTATTAACCTAAGAGATGCTCTGAAGACTGGGTTGCTGTGAAAAAAGAAACATAGTCACAAAATACAGATTTAATTTTTTTTTTCTTATGTTTGGGATAGAATTGAGTGGTGGAAAAAATGTGTCAGTCAGTATACCTCTATCTACGTCTGTCACACTGTTTTTCTGCCAATGACAGTGGCCTGGAAGCAGTCTTTGAAATTCCAGCTCGTACCTTTACTAACACACTTCAGCAGTAACAAACACCCCAAAATAAATACCCCTGCAGGCTACTATCCTATCTATGACAGAAACCAGCAGAAGATTACTGCCAGAAAAGTTCGAGAGAAGAATAGGATAATTTGCCCACACAAGAAGTTATTTCTAGTCATGGGCTTTCTGAGGTCGCTCTATGCCCTGAAGCTAGTGGGATTTTATCCCTCAAACATGAAAGAGACAATAAAAGTAGCAACCTCTAATTATCCTCCTTTTTCCCCTCTCTAATCCTATTTAAGACTTAAGCTGACTCTTGTTCTCAATGATGGTCTGTGAAACTCTCACAAATAACATTATTCTGTAGTAAATACATTTCCTGTACACACATAACATTATTCTGTAATAAAGACATCTCCTGYTACCCGTTTTAAAATACATCACTTTTCAGGTTCACCGAGTCCTCATTCAGTATAGGAGCAAGCAGCACCCAATAGAGCACCTTTATAGTCTTCAGTATTTTCTGCTTTTCTATTATGCTCCCTTTTCTGAATGTCTCCCTGTAAATGAAATAATCACAGGGGGCTTCAGCATAGCAGTCTCTCCCTCCCTTTAATCATATCTGTCCTTCAATTCCCAGCCCACCCCCTTTCTCCAGTATCCAGTTTTTTGAAACGAGATCCCCCGGATATTTCAGGCAAAGCTGCCTCCTGACATTACATACTGGCACCATGCACATTTCTGGAGAAATCAGCTCTGCAGAGAGCGCTTTATCATCAGGCCCTTTAACCAAACGTTTAACTCTGACTCTGACAAATGGCTCCCCGCGAGCAGAAGGAGTTGCAGAGTGTCGGCATCCAAGATGCTGAGCAGTCCTCAGAGCTAACAAACCGCCCACGGGCGCTTCTCTGATTTACGTGGGCTCCATCAGGAGAGCCCTGGCCAGGAGCCCATCACTCTTGCTACGTTGCCAGCAGCTGGAAAAGTATTTGGTGTCTGCCGGGCAACTCTGCCACACAAGGATATCTTTCTTTGGGAGCAAATTCGTCTGCCCAATTTCAATGTTGTGCTGCAGCAGCGGCAGGGGAAAGTGGAAAGCAGTTCCACTTGAATTTCATTCCTACTTCCTTTGTTCATGTCTCTGTTATTTTCTGGGACGCTCATTCCTGGATTGGTTATTTTGTAGGAACATCAGTCCTGACTGAGAGAGGCTGCTGCTGTATTCCCCAGAAAGCATTAAGCACTCGTTCTTTTTTTCCTTTCATGTGATCCCTCTTTTCTCAGACATAAATCAGAATACTCTAATTTCCCTTCCACTGCTTTTAATATATATTTTAAATCACATTTTAAAATGTTTATTATCACAATTGTGAATCTTGTTATTAAGGCTGGAAGGCTGAATGTTATGTTAACAAGCCCTACCCAGGCTAGGGAGAGTTTTGGAAATACCAGGCATGGTAGTTGGTTTGAGGTAAACAGATAAAGGTAAACTGAGGCAGAAGAGGAGCCTGCAGTCAGGTTGGTGAATATCAGTGTGCTCTGCTGTCACGCCACACAATTTCCCTGTGGAGCATCTTTGGGCACTGCCAAACTCCTGCTCCAGGGACTATTTAATGCAGCTAAGCTATGTGAATGTGATTGGCAAGATCAAAATGCCAAAGAAACACTTTCCCAGTGGATGGCGATTGTTTTCCTCTACTGATTTCTGCCTTTGTGGTCTGTTTGCTTTGAAGCCTGTGGGGTCATGGCAGCATCCAGTTTTCACTGAGCCTCTTGGAGGCTCTTCGACAGCACGCTGTCTAGCACCTCTTCCAGAGAGTGGGACCCCACGGTGCAACTCCCCCGAGCTCTGAAAATAGCTCTGAACTTTCCCAGCCTCTGCATGTGTTCCTTGGAGCTGCAGCCCTGCTGGATGAGTCAGCTCCTTCGGGATGACATCGCAGCTGAAATCAGACCCAGGCTTTGCAAAGAGAAATCCAAAGATCCTCTTGTACTCCCTTGCACCATGGGAAACATCTAAACAAAGTAGAGATGTGACTGTCACACACTTCCTCCCCCATGATGATTACTCACCTCTCTAATGAGCCCCGGCGTTGTGTGGGGATCAAATCTCCTCTTTCCAAATCCTCCAGCTGCACCTTTTCTAGCAATGAAAGAAAGTTGGAGAACATCATAACTCCTTCAAGAGCAGACTCTGGAGTCAGAACAGCAGCTGGGAAATAATACGGTCCTGATGAGGATGTGCTAAAGCAGAGTGGGCTCCAGCACCTCTTCCTTCTTCACAGCAAGCCGCTGGAAGAGGAGGCTCTATCCAAAAGACTGGTCTGGCACCAGAAAACCCTTCCCAGCTTCCTCAACTGTTTGGTTGTCACAAGCTCTTGCTGCATGCCACACGCCTCTGCGGAAGGGGTAAACTATAGCGACCGCTGCAAATGCAACTGTAAAAACCATAAAACCACAGGGACATAAAAACGGACGCAGACCTCTTCTCTAGATAGTCACACATTTGTATCACTGGGATATTACTGACACATAGTCTCCGTGTTTCAATTCATTTTTTGTGATTCAGTCTGAACAGTAAATAGCAGGATAACAAGACTGGCCCGCTAAATGTAAAGGCCTTTTGAGAAAATTATCAGCTTTGCTGTCTTGCTTAAAAATAAAAGCCCAGCAAAAGCGCACTCTGTCTATACAGTATGTTGCCTCAGATATTTCAACAACACTTTCAAGTCCAACGTAATGAAACCTGTTGCCAGGTAAGTAAAATCAGTGTGGAAATATTTACTCTTGCCCCTTACTGGGACATGAGCGGCTTTGCACTATTCTGAACACAGACGTTGAGATGCCTTCCTTGGCTCTGGAAGTGAGCAAAGAACTTTGAGTTGCTGTCAGGAGGGTAGCTATGATTTCCTACTCCCGAAGGCTGGAAAAGCTCGCTCCTTACCCTGTAATACTCTTATCCTTGTTTGGCTGATAGTTGTGTCTGTCTTCCTTACACAGTTTTTTGATCAATTCGCTGTAATTTAGCTATCACTTCAGAGGTGGCAAAGACTGTAGAGTCCTCCTCTCTGTTCTCCAGAGCTCCTCCTTTCTATTACAAGTCATTGCATTGCATCTGTAGATCCCAAACATTTTGCAGTGGAAGTCCAGAGTCCTGGTAGATCAGAATTTTGCCCAAGATCACAGTGTGGCAGTGGAAGGAAGCAGCATCCAAAACATGTTTCCTAAGACCCTTTGTAATGCCTTATCCATTCAATATGCAGAAGAATAGACCAATAGCCAAAGCTGTGATATAACGTGTGGTTAGAAAGGTAATATTTGCAACATCTGAAAAACATTTGCCCTCAAGCTGTATGGGAGGGTCAGTGTTGGATTAGCGCTTTCGTGTGTCATTGCCTGTTGCCGCTGCACCGTGGGAACAGACCTGGGAGACAGTGAAACAGTATGAGGGGGGAGCCAGCCTGGGGGAATGGGCAGGAAACACGACAAACTCTCCTACTATAGTTCTTCTCTGTGATTTTGGGGAAGCGGCATTCATTGCTGGTGAGTCACATGCAGCTGGACGATGTGAGTTTGGCTCCATCTATGGGAAGCAGTAAAATACTACAATAACCCCAGAAATGAGCTGCTGTCTGTTCCAGTCCTTTCAGACCAAAAGATTATGGCCAACCTTCAACTTTTCTCATAAACCACAACATATCTTCATCAGTGCATGAGTTTGTAAACTGCGTTGTTTACTATGGTAAACACTTTTCTACCCATGTGGATCGCAACTTGGAAGCCACAGCCTTAAGTTAATAATTTATGTATTCTTTCATAGAAGATGTAATTATTAAGCCTGAACTCTGATACCAGTCCATGCACTTTATACATGCACTTGCCACTTCCCCAAACAATTTCTTTATCAGAAATTCTTGTGCTTGGTGTTTGCCAAAAGGACACACAAGCTTTTAGTTGCTTTTGCTCTCCTTTTTCCTATATGTTACTCTTTCTTTGAGCAGCTGAGCACACAAAACCCTCTTTTCTTGAAGAGAACAGATAAGAAGGTAGATTGCTTGCCCAGCAAAGCTTACATTAACAGAAATATGTTGGTGTTTACCAAATTTAAACTGTTGACCCATTTCAAAACAGAAAATCCTTAGTAAGATAGGAAAACCAGTTGTATCTAATGCTTTTAACACAGCCATTGAACTACGTCTGTAAGATGTTTATGTCCTCTCCCAACTCCTTTCTCAAGAGGCACTTGTACCGTGGGGGATTATAGGACAGCAACCAGCTGCTGATGTGCAGGACATGGAAAGTAAGAATGAAACCATGTAAAGAACACGATTCAATTAAAAAAGTGCAAGCGACTGGCCTCTCTGAAGGCAGGGAAGTCATGTCAGGGACTTCCTTTGGTCATCTCTTATTCTTGCTTGTAAGGACTTGATTCAACAAAGCTGAGGACACACCATCTCCTCCTAGTTTTACAACACAACCCCAAACTCAACTGCTGCCTTTAAAGCTCCCACAGGGGCTCCTAACATAGCATGACTGTGGTACCACCCCGGGTGGTTGCCGCAGCTGCCTGCTCAGAGCTGGACCACGTGCAGAAGTGTGTCTTCACACCGTGCTCCATTAGGAGCCCAATCTTCAGCATCTACAGCCCACTACTCCTCCTGTGTATTCAGATACGCATGCCTGAACTCCAGTACCTGCTTCTGTACCCTCCTGTTCCTTTCCTGGCCCATCCCTGTCAGGCACACCCTCCTCATCAACCTCTGCCCTGCAGCCTGAGAGGGAAGTGTAGGCTCTGGCTTGAGGCCATACACAGAAGCCGAGCTGATCAAGTGACTGACAGCGCTTGGTCTGGTGGAAGAGCTCATCCCGCCTTGACGCAGGCAGTTATGGCCCAGCAGAAACCATCTATGTGCACGTGCTCGCCAGAGCTGCTGGGGGAAAGGCAACGCGGAGTGGTTTCCCTTGCAGCCCAGGTCAGTGTCTTGCAGGAGCCTGGCCATGGCAGCCGGCGTACAGGCGCTGCCTGAGCCCGGAGCTGGCAATGACCCCTGCTTGGCCAAGCGCCTCTGGGAGGAGTTCCCCAGGGCCCTGGAAAGCCCCTGCGCGCTCTCTCTTCTGCGCACATACATGTGAGCATCTGCTGCTGCGGCCCGTGCAAACCACTGGAAAACTTGGGTTCTTGCTGAGCTGCTGGGGTGCGTGTAACTAGTCAGAAGCCAAGTTAGCAGAATTCATTACTTTCAAAAAAATTAAGCTGGAATAGTTAGCTGTGCCAACCAGGTTCTTTCTCCATCAGGAGACGATTTGTCCATCAGCCTAATGCCAAGACAATAAACATTATTAGGCATGTTCTGAGTTGTTGGGTCATTAAGGTTTCTTTAATAGCTTAAGGTTTTAAGCAGAGTCATCTCTAGATGGCTGAAGGCCATCCAGCCTTTAAGGTTAAGCTTAGCATTGAGCCATTTTAAGAACTTTATCTTTAGAAACACTCTTAGGGACACCTTTTAGCTTTGTTCTCTTTTGGTGTTTTTTCCCCATTCTTGCTGCTTTTCTTTAGAGAGAAAGGAAATCCAAATGCAAAATTGAATGTAATGCTAAGTCAGTGATGACTAAGACATCAGGTTGGGAAAATCAAATATTTCTGTGCAAGATTCCAAGCTTAGTTGCTCATGGTAGGCACCCAAAAGTAACTTGGTGTTGTAATTATGCAATCGAGTTCAGAATTGCACTTAGAATTAGTCCCACTGTAACTAGATTGAATCCTGCTGTATTCTGTTATACCTCACTGGTTTTTTCTTTGTTCAGTGTAAACCTTCATCTAGCATAAAATCAAATGGAAGTCATTTAATATACTCGACCTGCTGCCTTTACCAATACTGCAGACTGTTCTTATGCATCTGTGAATAAAATGTGAATTTAGTTCATTCATTATAAGACTTAAGGAAACCGAAAGCTACTGAAAATCACAGGGAGGCCTTCAAAACTAAAACAAAAAATGTAGCTTGCATGTAATACGTGTTTTTCACTTTTCATTATTCCTGGGGAAGTCAGAGAGCTTTTATGGGCAAGCAGATCTCTTGCTTTCTGTTTTTCCCTACTATATCTTTGTCAAGGTCTGTAAATACCTTTGGAACTTTAGAAAAAGGTGGTAGTAGATACTGAAAACAATCAGTAATATGTAGAGTATGTAAATCAGCAGAAACATTAGCAAAGCAATGAAAACTAAGCACAGAAATGAAGGGAAAGGCTTCCATCTCTTAAACATTCATCTGTTTGAAGGAAGGTATAGCCTGATGAGTAGGACTCTGGCTTGTGAATTGAAAATATGGGCATAGCTGTGAGCTTTGCCATCAGTTTGTGGTATGCCCTTGGACACATCATCTCTTCCCCGACACTGTAAACAAGATCCATTAACAAGTCTCCTAAGCAAATGATTTCAAGAACAAGCCATGCACCATTCTTGCTACAACCAGCAATGTAAAACAGAAAGACATCCATGCTCTCTCATCCACTTGGAGCATTTATCTCAGATCCCTAAGGAGCTGTTCTTAGAAAACATGGGAGAAAAGGAAGGTAAATATTCCTGACTTGTCATTAAACCTAAAACTCCCAGAATTACCATCATTCATGGGAACGTTTCATGTTTTTGACTTTACTCTTTCACTAAACTACCTCTGGAGGGCTAACCCTGTCAAAGAGCATGGAGAAGAATTACGTTACATCAAGGTTTATGTGCATAGCCAAATCTGAACTGGATCCCTGGGAATGAAAAGCAAAGAGCTGTAAATGTCAGGATTAGAAACTAGGGCGAGATAGTGGCTGGCTGGCAGTAACTGGCTAACTGTTTGGTTCTTCTTAACATTCTTATATCATCAAACTTCTTATCATGAATTTCATAGGTTAATTGTACATGGCACAAACATTTTTTCCTAACTACTTCACATACATTGCTTTGCAGTTGTATCATGTCCTCTAGTTCTTTGACTACACGAGAGGGTAAGGCCAGTCTTGCCTTCTTTATACCATTTATTATTTTATACCTTCCTCATGTCCCCTTTTCTTTGTTTTGAAAGGCGATCCTAATTTTCTCAGCTTTGCAGTGTGAGACAACCCTTCACTGAGCATTGTTACAGCCTCTGGCATGATTCATGTCCCTAATGTCCTTTTAAGATACAATGAGCAGGGGTGAGAACAACGTTGCAGGTAGACATTCACCAACTATTTATAACAATATTATGACAGTCTAACTATGATCCTCTGTTCTGCTGTTTAGGTGTGGCATCATGCCTTTATTTTCTCAAGTTAACCGAAGTTTTCATTACAGACATTTCATCCATTTGCAATTTCTTTTCCCGGCTTCATATTAAATCAAGAAACAACTCCACGAGAAGTGCACCCCCCAGCCAGACATCTGGAGGTTTCAGCCACCGGAGGGGCAGCTGAAACCTCCAAATCAGCTGAAACCCCCGACCCAGCACAGGTTGGGCAGCGACGGCAACATGGCGCCTGACCTCTCCCCACCGCCTCTGGGAGGGCCCTCCCACTCCCCCACGGCTGGGCGCCCACCCCGAGGATTAGGGGTGGGCGCCGTTGGGAAGGCCCGTCCCGGAGCTGGGGGAGGCAGAGTGAAGGGGGCGGCCAGGACCGTGCCCCCCTGGCCTCATGGTGCCATCTCAGGGCCTAGAGGCTGGCACCAGCCAAGCCTTCGCCGCGGCGTTCCCACAGCGCCTTTTGGAAAAATATCCCCTTGTAAAACAAAACAAAAAAAATCATAAATCCAATAAAAGCTAAACGTCGGCCTGCCCCAGGACATGCCAAGGCCAGAAGGGCATCGCTGTCCCTTTAAGGGCGAAGCCCCGCCCCTCCCCGCCCCCGACTTCCCAGGGGACGCCCCGCCCCGCCCCCGCCCCTCCACCGATGACATCATCTCTGCCTTCCGATTGGCTGTCCGCCCCGTCAGGCACGCGGTGCCCGCCGCCGTCCCCGCCCCCTCGCTCTGCCTCGGGCCCGTTAGCTTCCCCAGGTGCTCGCGGCCCATTGGCGAGCCTCGGTGGCGCTCACCCGCGCCTCTCCGTTCTGATTGGCGGAGCCCGGCGCGTGTCGCCGAGGCAGGGAGGCGCGGGGTGGGCGCTTCCGCGGTTGCGAGGCGCCGGTCGGCGGTGGCGAGGCCGGGTTGCACGCTCGGAGGAAGGCGCGTTCTCGGCGGGCGGCGGCTCCGCCAGGGACGGGCGGGGTCGGAGCGAGATGGAGCCGTGACGGGGTGAGTACGGAGCTCCAGCTCGGCCGGGAGCTGCGAGGCGACCTCTGCCTCGGGTAGGGGCAAAGAAAGGGCGGGTGGTCTCGCGCCGCCGCCTGGACGTTGCCCTCAGCGGCGACCGTTGGTCCGGGGCGGGAGGGGGCAGCGCGTGCCCCCTGATGCCGCATCCTCCTCCATCCTCTCCACCGACGGCCGTGGGGGCGAGGCGGGTGCCCGGTGCGGCTGGACAGCTCCGCTCCGCGGGGCCCCCGGCCCGCCCCGAGGGGCATCCCCTCCCCGGGGCATGGCCGTTCTCTCCAGCCGCCGGCCGGGTTCGCCCCCTCCGAAGCCCCCGTGGCTGCTGGCTCGCTTTTGCCCCCCTCCGGCCTCTCCCCGCCTTCTCCCCTTGAGAGGGGCTCGGGGCACCGTTTCCCCTCTCTTGTCCCGAGCGCCTCTCCTTTAGTAGGTCGGCGGTGGTTTTTTTCGGTGCTCTCTTACCGATTTTACAGGCCTGGTAGTGGTGACGGTAGTTTACAAGGGTTGTGCAGCAGCAGCAGCGGCAGCAATCTCCTGCCGTCCCCACCGCTCCATGCACACACCAGATTGTAATAAGCGGGGTTAATTTTCCCCACTGAAAAGATGCTCGTCCACAGCATCATGTAAGGTAACAATGTAAGGTAACACATGTAAGGTAACAACCGTGTGTCCCAGATGTCTGTCCAGTGGGGGCTAGATTTCCCTCTCTGTGGCTGTAAAATCTTGTATCAAAGAGGACTGTAACTTCACATGTCCCCTGATCAAGGATGGAAACTCTGACCATTTGCCTTGTGTGTAAGTGGAAATAACCTCCCGATACCTTTACGATCTGCATCTGTGTACCCTTATACTGCACCGTGTGCTAACATGGCTCTGTTTAGTTCTGCTTTACAAGATGAACCTTGAGTGGGCTGAATAAGGGGTTTCAGGTTTGCTGCTGCTTATAGCACTTCCTTTCTTGTATCGTGTTTGTCCAGACAATATCAGGGCCTCTGCCATGAAACTGCATCTTAGTCTACCATCAATAGAAAATATATTTTGAAGGCATTAAAAATGTTTCTGTTTAAGTCTGTAGCTTCTTTGCTGCATTGTGGAAACCAAAATGTGCTTTTTATTTCTTGGTGGGATTTGAAGACACAGTTCTGAATATTTGGCAAATATAAAACGTTGCTATTCTGGACTGCATGTGTCTATCCCAACATTTCCAGCATGGGCACTGAGACAATTCAGTGTCCAATTCTGTCTTTATTTTAAATTTGCATTTGACATCACAGCTAGTTAGCCATGGCATTGCTGACTTATTGGAAATGTGTTTTCTAATTCTGTGTTGGTTTTACTTTCACGTAAATACACAAACTTTCAGCACTGATTTCAAAGTATATCGTGCTGCTTGCACAAAACCCATCAGTATGCTTTTGTAAAAACACTGTTAAAATCCATACTGTAGAAGTGCTAGAAGTGTAATGTGTTTAGGTCTTCATAAGTATCACCAACAATCATTTCTGAATGTGAAACGAGAGGGACGCCCATTTGTTCCCATTTGCTGCAGTGATTAAATGAGTGATCTAATAGTTGTGATTAAATAGAATCTAATAATAGATTTTGAAATAAGTGTATGATCTGAAGCTGACTGTGAACTCCTTTTCTGTTCTTGAGATTCATGCTTTCTGCTGAAAGGAGTAAGAGACTTAGGGCTGAAAGCAAATGCCATAAGCTTTTCACAAGTAGGCGAATTTGCCCTTCTTAATTACCAGACATTAACTTACTGAGCCCTTTTGAGTCCTTCCTCACTTATAATTTAGATACCAAATGTGATTTCAGGAAAACAGTGAAATATTGCTAGTTATAGCTTCTTGGGCATTATATTGTTCTGTACAAAATGTAAGTAGTGCTGTGTTTGCTGGTTCCAACAGTTGTGGAAGCAGCTTTAATTTCTATTTAATTAAGGCCACCCACTCTAACATCATGTGGGAGAAGACCCCCAAATCTTCAGGCAACAAGCAGATCATGACATAAAATGCAAAAAGAGGGAGTACAGAAGACATTTTGACATAGGGCTAAGAGAATGTGGGGTTTTTCCAAAAACAGTCTTTAAATTTTCCTCCCTTTGAATATGAAATAATAGGAGACTCTTGGGTTTGGGGAGGAGTGCTTGCTTCTGACTGTTTTTTATAATTCTGGCTTCTGCTGGAGTAGTAAAACAGCAACATTTTTCACAGACCCTTTCGTCCTTGAACCTCCAGGTGAAATGTACATTCAGGCAATCAAAATACCTCTTAATTTAATAATAATAAAAAGCCCTACTGGATTTCCTTCACTGTTGAGCCATGATTACATTACTGTGTGGTATTTGGTGGGGGGAAAGGGCAGCTGTACTAGATATAGAGGAGGATCAGAGCAAAATGGGTTTGGATGTTAGAGCAGAAGGCAGATAAGTTCTTAGGATGTGTCAAAACATTATCATAAGATTAATTATTACACTCATTTGGAATGTGCGAGGTGTCTCCATATATGCTTTTTGCCTCAAAAGCACAATTTATAGCAATTCTCAGAGTCTGCTGTCTTTACTCTCTATACTCAGCTGTCCTTCCTGTGTTGTAGGTGGTATAATCGGACTGTCTCAATGTCTGTTTACTTACTGATAACTCAGTATTATGATTAAGATCCCTTTTGAAGAATACAGTTGATTTCCTCTGTGTAAAAAAGAGGTAACAATTAGTAAATCTTATTATAGTTACACAATGCTCTTCCTTTAAAGATTTTTTTTTTTTTTTTTAAATCAACTGTGTCCTGGGGGTCAATGTCTTTTCCTGAGAAACTGTTGAAGAGGAAGCAGAAAAAGCAACTGTTCAGCAGTCTGAAACCGTCAAACACCTACTCTGGGAAAGCCAAATCTAATTATTTCCTGCTGGACACATTGCTGAACTGAGACTGAAAACAGAGGATGTGGTTACACAGACGTTTCTTTTAGTGGTGGGGCTGTCTTAAACAGCTGATATTCCCATCTGCCTGCCTTTTTTTTTTTTTTTCCTTCCCACCGTGTGCTGTCTGTGGGGCTGCACGCTGAGCTAGGTTAGAGACACGATTTTTAATCTGTGCATGTTTTGTTCCTCTCTCCCTTAGCCCCCCAAATAAAAGGTGGGGGAGGGCCAAAGGAATGCATAGCTAGAGTGGAGGGGAGGGTGCGCGGAAGCAGATTAGTAAGAGCTACAGCTAAAGGGAACATTTTTGGAACCATAGTTTAAAACTGTTCCTATGATTATTCTTTTATGTGTGTGCGTCAAATAGATGAAACGGATGAGTTTGTGTGAATTCAGAAACTCATTCCTTTGTCAAATACTCTGTTTAGTCCTTCAGGGACATAATGTGTGTGGTTAATGTGTATATTTTACCTTCCCTCCTTTGAGTGCTTTATGGAGTGCAAACAGCGTTAAGTGGCTTCTTCAAGGGAGAGGAATGGCATTGGGGTGAGGACAGTTTACGTTACCAGGCTTAGGTATGCCATAGTGGTCAGTCAATGCCTTGAGATTTTTAAACGCAGGTTGTCCTTGTGGAGGGCAAATGGTACATGCAGCTTAGGCAGGAATCTGCCATCGGTCTGATACTATGTTTTCAGACGTTAAGAAACAATGCCGGTAACAGTAGCTCACTTCCTTTGATCATTTTCTGTTTCTGATGAGAGACACTTATTTTCCATACAGATAAATTTGAGAGTTTGTCACTGAGCAAGGAAGGTACTGTAATTGTTTAAATTGGATTGGTTTATATTTCAGAAATTGAAGTAATTACTTTAGTTTGTGCAGCATTCCTTTCCCCTTCCCTCCTACCCTCCCATTTTCTTGTGTCTGTTCAGCATCATTATTCTTGTGTGAAGAAATATTTTGGATTTAGGCACATAGCCATATTGATAACATCTCTGTAAGAAGGTGAAATTTAACACACAGTCACAAGTCTTTTTAAATCTTGAAAGCTAAAGGCTGAGCTTTTAATGGGGGATTTTCTTTTGCACCTTAACCTCATGCCATCCGTCTGCTTTTGCTCTCCAACCACAAACTAGCATGTCTACTACTTCTACTTATCCTTCTTAATTAACTTGTGCTCCCTATTTCAGCTTGTTTTGGCCCTGCTGATCCAGAAAAGCAGGGTTTTTGCAGAGCAGAGCAGAAGCAGCGTCGTAGCTGCTGCTGCATGTGCCAGGATGTTATTTGTTAACAGCTGATCATTGGGGGCTGCCTCTGCAGAAGTTCCTAATTCACTGAAATAAAAATTTTCCCCTGGATATGGTCAGGAGCTGCTGCTGCTGCTGTCGGCTCTGCTTGCCATGGGTGCATACTAAAGTGTCTATGTACCACAATGCAGGAGACTCTGGCATAAAGCAATGCAGAAAATTCCCTATTTTGCCATCTTCCAGTGAGACAAATAAATGTGCTGACTAAATATCATCTTCAGAGTACCTTCATGTTAGGGGAACAGGAGACTGAAATGGTATGTCTAGTTTTGTGAAATTAATTTTGTTTTGGGACAGAAGTTTACATCACAGATTGTTTCAACCTCAAATTAATGCTTCCTGTAATATGTGGCAATTACGACAAGTTCAAGCCACACTAGGGAGGGTGTGTGTGTATACTGTGGTTCCTTGAGTTCTACCCTTTCGGTGGTTTAGTAGAGACACTGAGGATATGTCTTCACTGCACGATTGATCCATACGGTCGACACCCTATTTAGGCTTACTCAAATGAGATCATCCTTTACACACAGCCATACCCATGTTATGATGAACTCATTCTTTCTGCAACTGTTTATATGTGTGAAGGTACAGCTCTGAGCAAAGATGAGACAGGATTCACTTTCTGTCAATTACAGGGAAACTTTTCCTCCTTCAGGAAGAAACTTTTGGAAAAGCATTGGAAGACTCTACTTGGATGATTTATTTATTTTTTTAAACATTATTATTTTTTCCCTCTCTTCTCAATATAAGAAGTTTCCCAACAGAATGTGATTACAGTCTGCATTGTAACTTAATTTCTATTCCATTGTGTAAGATGGACCCAAACCTGGGTGAGAGGTTTCTCCGAGTGATTGGTAGGGCCAAGTTCATATTAGGCCTAATGTAATTGTGTCTCTAAATTTGCTCTCATACATCCTGTCACGCATGCTTTACGGCAACAGATTGCCTGGAGTCCGAATCTTTTTCAAAGCCTCCATCTGACAGGTAGTATGGCAGTTAGAAAGATGGGATATGAATTCTGCACTGCCATGTTCAGATCAGACTTGGGAATCATGTCAGTGAGTTTCTGTGTTGTTCAGGCATGCTCAAACTCCAAGTCACCAGTGAAGGCAATAAGCCATTGTAATCACTGGAATAGCAGCCATTTGGCTTGAACATGTAAACACTGACATATAAACATTTCCATTGGATGGAGAAGTTTATCAGCAAGATGAGACTTCTGCATTTCTTAGAGATGACACTGTTTTTTCTTCAGAAAATCTAGGACAGTAAAGTTTTGCCTGCATTGGCTGTATAGTGAGAGGAAAAAGGAGGGTTGGAGGAATGTTTTGATTGTGCTATAAGCAAAGAATAACAAAAGCAGTTTAGCTGTGGAATTTTGCCAGAAAATGTTTCCGTTATCAGATTAATCTTTGCTCACTCGCTGCAATATAGAAGGAGAAGTAAAGAGCTCGTCTTTCATTACAGTTGTAAGGCTGTTCTGCTAAATTTTGTGAAGTCTGACTTGTTATTTTGAAGGTGGAGTGTGTCTGTGTTTTCTGTTGTTCCGTCTTCAAGCTGGATTGAAGTTCCATGGGGTGACTGAATAAGGATAATGGTAGAAATACATTAACCTGCAGCATTGCTTAGCTTAATGGCACACATACTAGAAAAAAAGTTGATGACTGTCCATGCCTGTTGAAAGCCAGTTTATCTCCTACTTGGGGTTCAGATAACTAAGCAGTAAATCGCAGGATGCAATACTTTAACTAACTGCTAAGACTGAGCAGGAACTTCCTTGAGAAATAGGACTGAAAGTTTAAAGTTGACCTTTTATTGGCCAGAGTGTCTGGAATAAAACTTTAATTCTTAGTAGAGAAAGAAAGATAAATATATGCTGTCCTGGAGGATGAGTTATGTGTGGAAGAACAAGGATCTCTGGACTCCTGAGAAGGCTAATGGAAGTGCTGGAAACTCAGAAGAGGTAAATAAACTGAAGCAAGGAAGTTATTGAAATAATTTGTCCTGTTTTCTGAGTGTGTGTTTGCATACACACATACACACACGCACGTTCTTTTCTGAAGGATAGTGCTAAGTTTTTGCAAAGATGCCAAAAATCACTGAGTGTTATGTGTGTATTTATATACATATATGTTTCTATATTTAATCTTCACGCATACCTTAAGAGGTAAGACTTCAAGGTCTTCTGTGTAGTGCCAGGTGAGATGTCTATCCAGCCTCGTGTCTTGTGTTGGCCAGTTGCTGGTAATGAGTGCCTTAGAAGGGATGTATAACTGGGGGTGTACAAAGAGATTCTTCCCCCTTCTGCCTCACTCTGCCAGCTGATTAGGGATAGCCTGGTATATTCTTCAGACCTGGAATATTCAGCAGTCTGAAGTTTTCCAGAGAAAAACCTGCTGAAGAAAATACAAAGATTTTCTGACTGGTTATGGGGTCCCACTTCTGTAAAAGACTAGCAGATGCCCTGTACCAGGTGGTGGGACAGGCAAACCAAGAAAAGGCTGTGTTGGAGCTGTCTTGACTCAAATAGGATTCAGAAGAACATGGATCTTAAGTGCTGGAAATGAAATGCAGCAGCAGCATGATGATTGTCCAGCTTTATCAGTGCTGTTGCAATCTTAAATTGGAAGAGAATATCCAGTGAACCAAAATTACTGGAAATTAGGGATTGGCCAGCAGAAATCTTCAAATGAAATGTGTCTGTAAGTTCTCCACTCTTTCATGTGTGAAAAGAGGTTTCAGGGGTACCTGTGTCTCAAAAAAAAAAAAAAACCCTCAAAAAACTCCACCAAACCCCAAATAAAAAAAATCCCCCTCAAAACCAAACAATACCAAAAACTTGCACTGGAGTAAAGATTTAATATATGGATCAATTTCATTCACTTACAATTTTGTGATTTAAAAAAACACCACCATCACAAGCAAACATTCCATACCTAAATTTTGGTGTTATGTGCTTAATGCTGTCAGAAGAATGCTCCAGCAAAATTATTTTATCAGATCATATAATAACGCACTTTGTTCATCAGATTGGAATATCAAACTCTTAACAGTGGTTAATTGTATACTATCTTTGTGGAAGACTTTCCTTGATTTCTTGAGGTCTTTTTGCCTTGCTTTTTAGGAAATCTAGGATTCACATTTCTGTAAAAAGTACACTGTAAGTATATACTTGGTTTTGTAGCCTTGCATCATTATCATATTTTAATTACAGTTGTATCAGTTTGGCTGCTTTATTAAAGAAAAATAATTACTTTTATGGCTTCTCACATTAAATTAATTGTTTAAGTGGTTGTCAGTAATTCTAAATATTGACTTGATGACAAATACTGTAAGATGTGGCAGAATGACTTCTTGATTCTGTGGTAGAGCCATGATTAATGTGTGCTGACACATTTTATTCAAAGAAAAGTTGAAACATTCTCTGAAAGGGATTGTAAGGGAAGCTTCTAAAATAGTAGTGTGCTTACTTTTTTTTATTTGTATCAGTATTGTAAATCTCTTCTCCTGCAAACTGTTCATTGGAGGAGAGTTGACCAAGCACCTGTGCAATTCATTACCTGTAGCTGCTTTTAAACAGCTTGCTTCTTTTATTTGTTGGGGATCAGGGAACTCTTTCAAATTTTGCGATATGCTGATTATCCAAGCATCTAGCTGTGGTCATTCTTTCTTCAGAAGAGACTAATCAGTCTAACTGGTCTTATTCCTTCTGATGCTAAAGTAATAGACAGCTCATTCTATTTTTTTTTTTTTTTTTTTTTTTTTTTTTCATTCCAGCTATGTTAATGCTTGTGTCCTAAGTCCATCCGGTCTGAAGTTTGTATTTGGGGCGGTGCCTGGGTTTCTTTTATTTTCTCTTATTGACAGAATATCATCACATCTCAACTGCAGTTCTGTGCTTCTGGTGTCTAGGAAGCCCTAAAGTCTGAAAAGCTCAGAGGAGGAAATGGAATGGAAGCTTTGTGTTTAAAACCTTCATATGGTGATTTGTATTTTTTTTTAAGGTGGCTAAGGAAGTAGGAGTGAAAGTGTGGCAACCACAAATCAACTTCCGACCCTTTTTATTGCCGTTTGAGACAATAGTCTTCCAGAGCCTCCAAAGTAATTATTTTCTAGTCAAGTACTGCCGTGCACACCTGTTAAAACTGTATGGCCGAAGTGTTGTGTTACTTCAGCCTTTTTATGAGTTTTTAAGGTGCGCAGGGTGGCTCCCTCTTCCCCCGCCTCCAAAATGGGATTCCCATTGCAGTCTTGACAAATCTCTGAAATGTACTTTTGTTTTCACCTTTCCCTGTTTTTGTTTGGATGGATAACATGGTGTAATAAACTAGTCATAACAGTCTCCAACGTCTACTATCTGGTGTTTAAGAATGATTTCAGTACAAAGACAGGAAGATTGAATGTATCATTTGGTGAATATTCTGGCTTAGTAAATCTCAAACAATGCATTCTTCAGAACTGACAAACCAATAGTCCTAAAGTAAAAGTTCTGCTCTGCAAGTAGCATGGGTATTCGTATACCAGTGTGGCAGTCTTTATGGTATTTCAAACTAGCTTCTGTTGTGTATGCCAAATGAATTAAAGATTATATGAAAAAAGAATCCTAGATGAAGGACTTCGCTCCTTACTCTTAAAGGAGAAAATGGGCTGTGGTTTTTTTAAGATCTCTGAATATTTGTGTCCTGTTTTCCCTTTCAGTGACTGGGGAGAGAGCTGCTGGCATGGAAGTGAGCTGGGTTTGTCCGTGGGAACTGTGAGTAAGGTATGTATTGTGTTCTCTTTGCTGTCTTTAGTCTGCACCTTTTATTCTTATGTGCTGAATTGGTTGTGGTCACTAAACATGAGGGATAGTAGTGTCTTAGAGATGGAATATTTTGAATTTGTACTGCCATCAGGTGTGACAGCTGTCCAGCAAGTACTTTGTAGTGTAAGAGTATATAAATGGCACACTTGTCCCCTTTTCACTGCTGCCTAGCAATTAGTCAGACTTGTCACAAGTTAGCTGGTGCTGTGTTGCAAACTTTTTTCGGTGTTACTGATACTTGGCTCGCTAGACTGATTCATTCAAGTATATAAAGGCAGACAATTGTACCTATACAGTAAAATTGTAATGTCTGCAAAACTGTAACTGAGCTTGCCATGATACAGTAGCACTCAAAAGAGAGGATAATACATTCAGACATTATCTGTGGTCCAAGGCTGAGTCTTGTAGTAAAGAATAGAAAATGTTTTAATCTATTCTAGCACCAGAACAAAAATCTTGGTTTAGATGTCCTTCATGTGCTGGCTCTTAGTATTGTTGCTTCAAAGAAAGAAGTAGTGAAAGTTGAATTTGGTATCCTTTAAGTTGGCAAAGAACAGCAGCAGTACTGATTCCCCCACCCCTCCACCATGTTATTTACCCACATTCATTAGATTTACATGTTAGGGAGCACCTCTTGAGTACTTACTACTTCTTTTCAATAAACTGGTTAGCTTAGACAAGACAGTAATATTGATATATGCTTCTCTATGAATCACTGAAGAAAATTCTTACCTATTTTTCAGTAGAGGGGCAATCCAAGGGTGGAAAGTCGACCCTTGCAGAAAAAGGGAACAGAAGATCTGGTAACTCGGTCTCAATTGCTGGACTTCCCACATAAATGAATGGCGTGCTGGGTAGCTGCATTAGGAGATGCTAATAAATTCAAAGAAATTTGGATTCCACACCCAGTGTCCATTGACAGGGAGGAGAGGCAAAGTCAATTCAGATTGATTTAATTTCTGTAGACAGTTTCATACTGTCATGACTAAAGAATGTGACTGGGGTCAGAAAACTTGCAGACTCTGTTTCAGGCTTTGGTTTCACACTGTACCTCACATGAGGTAACTGAAAGCTATTACTTTTCAGTGGGCCCTGCTCCTCTGATTTTTTTTTTGGATGAGATCTAATGAACCTGTGGTTGCAGGGTTCAGATTGCTAGCACAATGGGAAAACAAGCATGTTTCAAGGTGTAGCTTTCCATCAGAACAGCAAGCTGAATTGACTTGCTCTGTGGCTGCAGAGCCACTAGGTTTGAAGGAGAGAAGGTGAGAATTTCAGACTGAGGTGAGGCGATACAATACAGACCTACACTCTCAGTCACAGCCCGTGATCAGACTGGATTAGATAAAATGTAAAACTACTTCCTCAGACACACGAAAGTAAGTTGCCAAAAAACCTTGCCATAAAGTCCTTAAGAATCTTAAGTTCTGCAGTTTTGCCTGCTGCTTTGTGCTGACATGAATGCTTGTGCCAGGAACTGAACTGACTGAAATCTAACTACTTTACCTTTGTTTGATTTCCTTTTTTCCTTTTTAAAATTTGTTTTATTTTGTTTTAGTCTAGATTGGTTCCCTGAGCTATCTTTCCTTCCTTGCCAAGTCACCACTTTGTTATGCCCTAGGTCATCCAGTTCTTGTCCCAAAGTTCAAATCTTCTGCGTTTGAAAGCATATTGTTTCTTGTGAGGTCTTATTTCCACTCTCCTCTTGTCCAATGACTTTCTCGTCACAATCTGCCCTAAATCCACATTCAACATGTGTTCCTTCATACTTTCTCAGCCCCTCACTTTTCCTGCGATGAATGTCCACGTCAAACCTCACATCTGGCTGCAGATCGTCAGCATTCCCTTTTCTAGTTTGCTGCAGCCTCCCTGCTTCCATTGGTTGTTGGCATCCATTGCTACATGCCTTTGCTGCTGGCTGAATCCGTTGCTTCATCTGCTTGCCCCTATGGGGCAGGGAGGAATGCTTTGCCTCCGACATGAAGGAAATTTTAAAAAATGCATCAGACAGCAATTGCGAGGAAGTCAGTCAGAAGGTGGTGAAAAACAGGCAATCCTGTTCTAAACACACTGTGGTTCATCATGCATTTTTTTGGCACCAGTGCAGGCTTAGACAGCTTGCTCCCTTTCACGGCTCCCTCTGTTTTGCTGGCATAGCTGTTTTTGTGGCCATGGTGAGCCACTCTGGGGAGCAGATCCTCCTGGAAAGAAGTGAGTTTTTTCTAGATTATTTTTCATCTGGTCCGGTACATGTTGTCTCCGTAAGATTTATGCTAGTTTCACAATGAGGAAGGTATGAGGGTGGGAATGTGTAGCAGACTGCTGAAGTTGGCACCACTGCTAGATGTTTAAGTGTGCTCTTTGACGTTACAGTTAAGTTGATCTTTCAGTGAGCTGCTGTTGCAAAGGCTGGTCAAACCTCTATGCAGCTGTGCACTCCTGCTTCTTCCTTTGCATCAGAGCTAGTGATTTGCAGCCACAGGGCACGTCCAGCTAGCTGACTGATCCTGTAGAGAATGGTTTCTAATCTTTTGCAGAGTTAATTGTCTGCTGGTTCAGTTGACCTGAGTCACTCCGTGGGTGCACACTCCTTAGATCAGACCAAAGGGAAGCAGCAGAAACCAATAGCTCAGTAGCAGAAGGCTGGATTCCTCTTTTAATTATGATGTTGAGCTATATCATGACCAAGGCCTAAAATATACAAGTGTACCCATTGACATGAGACCTGAACATCGCACCTTTTTTGCTCTCTTTTGTTCTTTGAACTTCAGTAGGAATTGTTATTTCTTCAGTAGCTGTCACTTTTAGTCTCACAAACTAGATGATTAATTCAACATACTGAGAGGTATGATAGAATTACATGTGTATAAACTGCTTCACCAGTTTAAGGCTCAATGTCCTCTGAAATTAGAAGGATGTCTTCCTCATTCATGCTTTAGGCTTAAATAAGAACTTCAGAAATCGGTGGGGAGTTCATTCTTTTTGAGCAAGGATTGGTTATTATAAATATCATTGTGATTCTCAAAACTAGCTTTGGTATTATCAGTTCTTCTGTGTACCCAGAGTTCCATGAGCTTGAAAGCCACAAAGTTCCTCCAAATACATATTGAATCATGAAGAGTATTTCTTAAAAAACATGTGGAATGCCAAACTACATTTCTTACCCTGTTATTTGTGGTTTTAAGAAATGGATGTTTGATGATGATTTTTCAAGACCTCTTGAAGACTTTCTATCACTGCTGGACTGAGTGAAACAACTGCTAGTGTCTTATGAAGGAAATACTTAGGGCTTGAGAAATATGGGTCTTGATGAGTGATTGTTAAAATCATGTGTGAGGCTGTGTTTGTCTACAGCAAAAATTATGCAGTTCATTGCTTTGCAGTAGATGTGTTCTTTGCATCTTTTCCCCCCTCAAGTCCTAACATCTTTATACAGCTGTTCATGCCTTTTGTCTGATAACATTTCTTGCCATTTTCTTGCTGGCCCAAGCATGTTTTTTGACTCTTGTACTGATAGATTTGCTGGAGGTGGTAGTGGAGAGACTTCTGGTGATGATTCAAAGATGTCCTCTCTTACTGTAATGTTACTGGCACAGCATACATACAGATTCAGATTCTTTAGCTCAGATAGAAAGGTGTGCTCATCCATGTTTTACCAGCATCTTTCTTCACATGTGTTGCAATCTTTGCATTTTTAATAGCGGCTTTGTGGGGGAGTGGCTTGTGAGGCTTGTGGTCATGACAAGATGGACAGTTTATACCTTCAAATCACTGGTTGTAATCCAGAATGAATTTGGTTACTTTTTGACTGCTTTTGCCCTTTTTTTCCTCCCAATTACTGTGAAAGTGAAGGAAGTTGATGAGTGGTTCATTTTGCAGAAGACAAATGCATGTGCAATATGTGTGTTAAAATAAAATTCCATAATCTGAGAAGGTCTGTCTTTAGTGGTCTGCATAGTTTGGTTTCCTAACTTAAGGTGGCTCCTCAAGAACAAGCTATTACATTGTTAGGGTACAGTCTTTGTGATGCTTGTGTTGTTGCTTACTGTATTTTACGGACAGTGTCATCAGTTTAACTCTCAATTAACTGGAGAAGTAATTCTTCCAACAGTTGTGTGCCTGGGTTAAGCTGACTGACAGGAAACTAATTTTTTTTTTAATACAACTTTGGAGTTCTTCCTGTTGTTGACTTTTCTTTGATATCCAAAGATGAAAGGAATATCTCTCACTCTGATCATTATAGCTTCTCAAGCTAATGTGATGCTTTGGCTTCCATCTGCTGCAAACTTCACTTCTCCTGGTTTATTCTTTTGATTTGTGATGACCTGGGGGGTATAGTTGCCTTTGGGCATGTCATAACATTCTCTTCCTCTCTTCTCACTCATTTCAAAGACTCATCTGCTTAAAGCCACTTTGCCCCAAGATTGCCTCTTCTCTTGGCTGGATGATCTCAGCTGGCATAATCATTTAACGGAAGTCTGCTCTTAAGTTTAAAATATAAAAACCTGTCTTCTCAAAATAGCCCAGCTGCACACACATGCTGTTGCTGTTAGGTGCTGGAGGTTGCTTAGCAATTCTTAAATTGGTAGGAAATTGCTATTACCCTGGCAACTCAGCCCCAAAATGCAAACAAGGGAAAGCTGTTTATAGAGGTGTCCTTGCTTGATTTGGGAATTGTGCTCTTTTTTTTTTTTATGTGCCTCTCTCATTCTTATTTATTTTTAAATTCCTTTTGTTTCATATGTTTTACTCTGGTTATTGAGGTTTCACGTTAGGGAAGGTGGTAGTCTTCTTTGGTTCATTTGAATATGGACTGTCAAGATTTTGATTATGCCATGAGTATGTGAATATTGCCAAAATCGAGAGAAGTCTAATGCATGAAGACCTAGCGCCTGTGTTCATGTCCAACATGAATGTTGGGTAGACTAAACTGTATAACAACACCTTAAGGTGAAACTGCTACCAAAAGTTGCCATCATGATTCCTTTTTTATTTCCATGTGCCTCATTCTCCCTCATGCTAGCCCAAGTTTTTGTGTGGCTGGGTGGCAAGCCAGATCAGGAACTGATGCAGATTAAAACTAATAGTTTGTGTGTGTGTGTCCAGGTCAAATTTGACACAGATCAGTTCCTTGATTTGGTTCAGCCTGTGCTGGCCCATGGGAGGTGAGGAATGAGCAGGCTGGATGTTCCTTTTGTTGGCAATGCCAGTTTAGTGTCTAACCAGAGGATGTGGTCTTATGATACAGCTAAGTTGATCTAAGCTAGCTCTTGCCAAAAGGGGCGGTCTTGGATGCATGTCTTTGTTGCTTCCTTGTGCCAACATTAGTGCTTGTCTGGCCTTATGATGGGATGATTAATGGAGCTAAAATGGCAGGAAACTAATCCTAATCTCTTCTCTTCCTCCCAGTTTTCTTTTCACTTAGCTCCGTGAACTAGCTTACTGTGGGTCAGACAGGTTTCAGTACTGAATGTGTCTGTCTATTTTGTTTCCCTTTCACCTCTCGGGGTTTGAGCTATCCTTCAGTGATTCTGGATGAGCAGCTTTATGAAAAGTTTCTATAAATAATTTTGTTATATGGTAAATGCAAAGTAGAATACTTTTTTCACCAAAGAGTAAGCTACTCAGGTTTACTGTGTATTTACTGTGATATGGTGTAGGGATGGCAAGAGGATGCACCTAAAAAGCTACCATGTAGAAGTTGCAGAGCAGTTTAGTCTTTGTAGTTTGCAGATTTGATAAGGACCATCTTTTTCCAAAAATTCTTACTGGCTATGGTTCTTTATCTTATCACTTGCACAAAATTGACTCTGCTGTGTTTGTCTATCTGAAATTGAAGTTTGTTAGATGCCTCAGAAGTCAGAAAGGGATAAAGATTATTTATATATTTAGGAGTAGTGTGTAATGTCTTTTGAGTAGCTCCATCTTCTTCTGAGTGCTGTGGTCCCTGCTTGTATTGTTGAGGCAGTGGTTTTGTGCTTTATAGCAACGTAATTTGAGCACTCCTGGCTCCTGGGAGCTCACTGTTGCCCCTGCATTATGGTGACATAGCTGTGTGTGTAGTTGGCAATGGACTAGATTGGTGAACTGATTTTGCTGAATACCCAGAAAAATGGCTGGTTTGCAACTGAATTGTTTCCCCAGGTAAAGAAGGGGGAGTGTAGGGACAGAAACGAGCAGCTGGACAGTGGAGGACTTGAGGGTTGTTTAAGCTGGTGTTGCTGCTGTAGAACATCTGTGGGATCACAGCCACTGTTGTCTGGGAAGCGTCTGCCCCAAAAGTAGAAAAATGCCATTATAGAACGCTTTTGTCTGGTTAGGCAACAGATACAAATCCTTGAGGGCACTCACCCTTAAACCCCTGTTGAGGATAAGAAATACTTACTCTTAAGACTGTCCATCAGCTTCTGGATGACTCACTTAAAGATCATGGTATGGCACATTTCTGTATGGGAAAGTTTCTAGTCTGTTCAGAAATGACAGGAAAACAAACATTTTAAAATTTTAATTAGGTTCTAAATATTAATGCGTGTAACGAACTGATTGATCATTCTACAATGACAGTTATAGAGTGGTATAACTGTCTGGGAAGTCTAAAAACAGCCTTACTGTTGGTTACAGAAAAGGATTCCATGCCTTTCACAGGACTTCCAAATAATGCAGCATGAATGCTTATAAATCCTCAAAGCATCTTCCAAATCCCTCTATGTCCTCATCAGATTTTTAATTGAAAACATTAAAATCAAACTCACCCAATTATAGCTTTTACTGTAGTCTTGTGGACTGGATGAATTTTTTTTTTTTTTTTTTTTTGAAGTGGGGGCATGTTGCATGCTAAGATTGGCATTGCTCTGAAGAAAGTTCTCTTTCCCTTAGGTAGTGGCTAGATGTTTGGATGCACTAATGGTGTAAGCACGTTCTCTCCCCTGTGCTGTGCTGGCACAAGTGTTGGTGTGGTTGCACGGCAAACTGCATTTAGCTGGATTATGAACCAGAAGACTAGCTTTTACACCTGGGTCAGTTTTTTCATTGGTTTATCATGTGTCACTGCAGATTCCACTGCAGAAGGCTGTGGATGTGGTCTACCTGGACTTTAGTAAGGCCTTTGACACTGTCTCCCACAGCATCCTCCTAGAGAAGCTGGCAGCTCATGGCTTAGACAGGTGTACTCTTCACTGGGTAAAAAACTGGCTGGACGGCCGAGCCCAGAGAGTTGTGGTGAATGGAGTTAAATCCAGTTGGCGGCCGGTCACGAGCGGTGTTCCCCAGGGCTCAGTTTTGGGGCCAGTTCTGTTTAATATCTTTATCAATGATCTGGACGAGGGGATCGAGTGCACCCTCAGTAAGTTTGCAGACGACACCGAGTTGGGTGGGAGTGTTGATCTGCCTGAGGGTAGGAAGGCTCTGCAGAGGGATCTGGACAGGATGAATCGATGGGCTGAGGCCAATTGCATGAGGTTCAACAAGGCCAAGTGCCAGGTCCTGCACTTGGGTCACAACAACCCCAGGCAATGCTACAGGCTTGGGGAAAAGTGGCTGGAAAGCTGCCCGGCGGAAAAGGACCTGGGGGTGCTGGTTGGCAGCCAGCTGAACATGAGCTGGCTGTGTGCCGAGGTGGCCAAGAAGGCCAACGGCATCCTGGCCTGTATCAGGAATAGTGTGGCCAGCAGGAGTAGGGAGGTGATTGTCCCTTTGTACTGGGCACTGGTGAGGCCGCACCTCGAATACTGTGTTCAGTTTTGGGCCCCTCACTACAAGAAAGACATTGAGGTGCTGGAGTGTGTCCAGAGAAGGGCAACGAAGCTGGTGAAGGGTCTGGAGCACAGGTCTTATGAGGAGCGGCTGAGGGAGCTGGGGTTGTTTGGTTTGGAGAAGAGGAGGGGAGACCTCATCGCTCTCTACAACTACCTGAAAGGAGGCTGTAGAGAGGCAGGTGTCGGTCTCTTCTCCCAAGTAACAAGTGATAGGACGAGAGGAAATGTCCTCAAGTTGCGCCAGGGGAGGTTTAGATTGGATATTAGAAAAAAATTTTTCACTGAAAGAGTTGTCGAGCATTGGAAGAGGCTGCCCAGGGAAGTGGTGGAGTCACCATCCCTGGAGGTATTTAAAAGATGTGTAGATGTGGCGCTTCAGGACATGGTTTAGTGGGCATGGTGGTGTTGGGTCGATGGTTGGACTTGATGATCTTAGAGGTCCTTTCCAACCTTACTGATTCTATGATACTTGTGCTGGCCTGAAATGGGAGGGGATGTGGAGGAAGGAGAAGGCAGGATTTCCTAATGCATTTAATGGTTCATTCCAGTTTAGTTTCATTTGAGCTACAACCCTAATTGTTGTCCAGGCTGTTTGAGATGCACAGAGTCAGGCTGTTATTTTTTGCATTTTGTGCCAGTGTTCCCCTGTACTGTGCTGGCTCAACTGTAGCTTGTATGGAGAAATCGATCCAGCTGAGAATAACCTAGCAAAAATTGCATTTTGGCTGAATCAGTTTTCTGATGCGGTTTGCAGTGTGGCTATACAAGCAGCAGTGCTGGCCCAGTGCAGGACATAGTGGCAGGGCAAGAATGAATGTCAAGGCAAGGCAAGGTTTGCTTAAGCTGTGTTACCTCTGATGTGGGACAAGCATTGAATGACATGCCAGCTAGGATTAAGAAGAAGATACCTTCCATCTGTGTCGTCTTCTGCATGAGTTAGGAAACCTGCAGATCCAGGTACAACTCTAGTGATAATCCATCCCCTGTGCTGAACTTGGGGATGATAGTCCATCCCCAAGTTCCATTGGACAATTTACTGGAGAAACTCTGGTTTATAATCCCAGTACCAATTATTACCACTTGGTATTGCTTGGTGTTGCTCAGGGTTACATAGCAAACTGGTGTGCAAGCACTGATCTCCTGCTCTGCTTTACGTTGTGGCTGACTAGGCTAGACTGCTTTTACTGTAGCTTGGTACTTTGCTTTTACATAAAGGATATAGTTCCGGTGGACTGGCTAACGTGAATATATCTAGATTAAGAAAATAGATTCTGTTTTACAACACTGTCGTTAAAATGGTGTTTGAAATGTGATTTCAGATTACAAACTCCTGTTTAAAAGAAAATCCAGCATGTCAGAAGTTCCTAAGTACATTTACTGTTTTCCTAGTTGAAGCAGATCTGACCTTTTGAGACATTTTTTCCCCTTGTGGGAAGAGGAAGGAACTCTCTCTCTTTTCTGGGATGGATTGAGGGGGGAAGGTTGAGTCTTCTGCCATTCCAAATCCTTGCTCGGTGGGTGTTAGATATGTCTGTCACCTGTTTGTGGATTCAGGCCTGGCTGCACTTGTCTTCCTGCATGGTCTGACCTAACCATCATGTGGTACTAGGCAAAGTGTAATGTCTCCAGTACATCTCCTTCAATAAAGCAAATTGACTTTGGCTCCTCTAAGATGGTGACAGCAGTCCTTACCAGCCAGCCTCCTAACTGAGCAATTATTCTTCCTTTTAGCCCCTTTCCACAGGCCTCCCATCGCTACAGGGACAGGGCCTGAGGCCAATTATATTGGTCATGATTTAACTCTTTCCAGCCTTTGCAAGGATTGTTATAGCTTTATGCTAAGTCTGTGGTTTAAGGGTGTGTGCTTCCAGGCTTTCTGTATACTTGTAAAGAGAAGAAGGGCACAATCCCATTTTTTTCTCTTTGCAGATTACTGTTACAATTTGCTCTCAAATGGATATGAGCAATGTTTGCATTGGACAGGAAATATATCAAGGAGGGGGTAGGCACCTTCTAGTCAAATTGTAACTGAAGTAAAAGCAAATACTTCATATGGCAGTAAGGTTTGGCTCAGTCTCATTTGTTTTGTTATAACAAGCACCAGCTTTGGTTAGTGGTTTTTTTTGTTTTCTTTTCCCTCCACCCTTCTTTTCCTTGCTTCTCTTCAGATCATGACATAGGGTCCTGGGAGTGAATGTATGACAACATGGATGAAATAGCATGTATTCATTACCAGTAATTCTCATTGTCATCTTGAATATACATTGAACAAATTTTTGAAACATATGTGCTACCACTTATAACTATGTTCTGGGTATTACAGAGCAAACATTACTAATCAACTGAAGTACGAAACTGAAACGGAAGTGGGGAAAATGACTATTTGAGCTACTTTATCAGCTATTAATGTGTTGAATGTTGTCACATTCATTCAGGTTAATTATGAGTGTTAAGTGGGGAATACTTAATAAAAAACTGTATTGTTAAAAACGTTGCTCCAAGTTTACACTTTCTGATCGATTTCTAGAGGATTATCCTGATGGTTTTTACTTTGCTTCTTTGCAACTTGCTTTACGTGCATCTTTTTGAAGCTGAAGGTTAGCCTCCGGGAATACCTTTTGCTTGATAAATGACTACAGTGCAGCAGAGTTATGTAGTGGTAGTCTTCTGAGTTTAGACTGGTTGAAACAGGAGCATACTAAGAAGTAGGAGACTTCCATCTTCATTAATCAAAACCAAATATGATTGCCCTTGTATAACATCCGTTATTGTTTAAATGTTGACACAGTAACCATTTCACTGGAGTCTTCCAGCTGGTTTGTTTCTGTTTAAACTAGTGAACATAAAGGAATTTTGATTTTAACATAGTGATGGCTTTTAAATACTTATTTGAAGAATTACAGAAATATCATGAAACATTTAAAAATTGTTTATTTCATTAAAGCCCTTTATATATTGCACATTTCAGTTACCGTAGCTGAGGTTTTAGACAGGAAAGCTTTTTTGTTTACTTTATGTGGAATATTTTTCTTACATTCATTTTCACTGATAGTGAATGGGGCAAGAGAACTATTTTTTGAAATGCAAATTATTTTATTTGAAAATCCTCATTTGTTATACTCAGCTGTTCTTCCAGGTTTATTATGAAGGATTACTTTACCTGACTGGATTTCAAATTGACAGTTGTCTTGTTAAAACACCATTGTTGATATAAAAGGAGAATAATCAAGAGTTCAGCAAGGTTCTAGATAGGCTGACTTCACAGAAACAACTCCATCTGTGTCTTCTCAAGATTGGGTTCCTAACGTACCAAAAGTTAAGAATGTTCTCATACTTTTTAAGAAAATGATAATAATCTGTAGTTTCATCAGTAGTTTCTGCAGTGATGCTATTGGAGGTGTATGCATGTTTATAAACTGCTGAGTTTAGCAAGTTTCTATCACTAGTTGGATTTGAATTGATGATAACATGAACACTGTGATAAAGAACACGTTTCTCTAGAATATGGAGATGCCATGATGCACTGGACATATGGGTTAAGACTCTCATGTGAGATTTACTTTTGGGTTTTTTTTTTTTGGTTTGTCTTGCAGGTTGCCATCACGAAAGCCAAAGTGGATTTCTCCGGTGTGGTGTGCCTGCCCCCTTCCGTCATTGCTGGAAATGGGCTGGACGGAGGAGGGGCTGGCGAAAATGATGATGAGCCAGTGCTGGTGTCACTTTCGGCGGCCCCCAGCCCTCAGAGCGAAGCTGTTGCCAATGAGCTGCAGGAGCTCTCCTTGCAGCCCGAGCTGACCCTCAACATCCATCATGGCCGAAACCCCAACCTTCCTCCACTCAGTGAAAGGAAGAATGGTAAGTGGTACAGTGCACTCATGTCTCATGTAGCGTGTCCTCACCGAGGAAGTACTGTGGTGGTGTCATGGTATGTGTTCTAATGACAGGGCTGCTTCTTATTACTTCTTACAATGTTTTATTTGTATGAAGAACTAATAATCTAGAGTTGACAATACTGATTTACATTGCTTGATGAGAAGGACTGATGTTACTGGCTGTGGAATTTCCAGAGAGCTCCAGTGATAAATGCTTTAGATTTTTGTGTTAGGTGAATACCAGAAACAACTTCCATGTGCTTTGTGGTGACTAAAAGTTGTGCAAAGCTGAGACAGTCAGTCAAAGGAAGTATTAGCTCATCTTCAGCTTTTTCTTTGCCACCTTGGTCTGCACTTACAAAGGGTGAGTAACTTTCTCACTGTCTGAAAAGCTCTGTCAGATTTGTTAGAATGAGGAACAAGACCTAGAGTTAAAAATGAAATCCCAGTAGGCCTTCTGTTCTGAGAGTGAGAATAACCTGCCTATGTTTCTCGAGCTGCAGGTAGCTTATGGACAAGTATGGTATGAATCCCTCTGACCGTTTGGTGAGTGACAGTGGAGTGGCAAAATACAGGGTCACTTGGTGACCAGAATTCCTGGTTTTGGAAAAATGTGAACTGTCTGAAGCTCAGATCACCAGGCTACCATGAAAGCCTTTGCATGTTCAGCCCCATTCTGTGATTAACTGATGAAACCATTTGATAACTGGTGGCTTCTGTTTGTGAATTCCTCTTGGTGATCTCCCTTTACTCTGCCCTCTGGGGTATGTGTTGGTGGGCTCTTGGCAATGTGAAGGTCTTGCTGGAGTCTGAATTCTTGCTATCAACTTCACCTGCAAGATAGTATGGATTTGAGCATGGCTGAGTCCTGGGTGCCTTATAGTGATGGGCATTATATGTTGCATTATATGCATTACAGAGGGTTGCATGGCATAGCATATTGGGAATGCTGGGGAGCTTTGGAGTGGTTTTATAGCCAGAATGTAATGCTTATGGTAAAATGATTTAGAATATATGAACTGTAGGACGGTAATTTGGATTGGAGGGATACCTCACTTGACATGCCTGGTTCTTCACCTCCAGAAACTGAGCATGCCCTTCTCTGAACAGTGTATCAGTGTTTTGCTAGTTGGAAGAATTAGTTAACTTCAACCCAAAATATTGTTTTTTAAGAGGATAAAGAGAGTTTCCTCATTCGTCTACATTATACCATCATTATGTGATTACAGTCATTTTTACGGGCCTTAAAAATGGAGAAACTAGAAACTGCAAAAACAGAACAAAAAGCTTCTAATCCTTAATGTTTGCAGTCCTCTAAGTATGAGATAAAGGTGGTGGTGGTAAATAAAGGAGAAGAAATTGGAATATTAGTCAGTATGGTGGATTGTGATCTCAACACATCTCAACTAGTGGCAGCCTTGGGCATTTTATAGTTATGAAGGCAAGGAGAGATTTCAAATGAAATTTAACTGAGGTAGTTTTGAAGGTGATAGAGGGCTTGAAGGCAGCATGGGAAAAGCATATCAGCCTTTGTTTCCAAAACCTGACAGCTGGTCACCTGAAGGTGACATTGTGAGTTTACTGGAGGCAGGGTTCTTCTCAGTGAATAACACGTGATTAAGGGTCCTGAATTGGGAAGAAGCAGTTTATCCTTGATGCCACAGGCAAAGGGATACTAGTGTTGGGAATGGATAAGAGTACCTTTTTAGGAAAATGAAACTTGTAGCAGCACTTTGAATGGATACAAGCAGGACACAACAGCATTTGTTATGGTCAGGGGAAAGGATATTCTGTTACAGAAATAAAGAGTCTTTATATGATTCAGTTGTTTGGATGGGTTTAAAAATCGGTATCTTTGGAATATTTTACAGAAATAGATGGTTCTCTATCAGAATAATATTATTTTTATATATCAGAATAATGTTATTTTTATGGACTCAACCTTGAAGCTGTGTCATTTTGGTCTGCAAATCTGCTTGACTGGAACAGGTAAAATAGAGTTGGGTTTAAAAAGAATTTGAAAAGGTACCCCTCTACCTCCACCTTTTGTCAAAGAAAATTAGGATATTCCTAGAAGTTACTTATTAGGTGAGTCTCTTCAGAGCTGATTCTTTATCAGGGCTCAGCACAAGAGTGGGAATTTTACTGCTGGAGGTGCAGCTTTTCAGACGAGGCATAAAGTCCAAAGTCCCTCATCTAGACTATCTGAATATTCTTTATCTTCAGAGGTATACAATGCTCTTTTCTCCTAGGCTGCAGTATGTTGTTATGTGTTGTTTGTGTGTACATTCATTAAAGTATTGTGGGACAGGAAAGTGCTGTTGAAATATGGTTATCTGCAAACTGTCACAGCATAAAAGGAGACTTGGCTTAGTGAGCTGTTGAGAAACATAGCTGATGCATTTTGAATTAATAAACTAGTTCCCTCAAATGGGAAATTTTCAGTTATCTTGGGGTAGATAGCTGTTGAGCTTATTAAAGCTCCTTTTTTAAATATGGTGTATCTTTGTTGTGTCTTTGGCTTCAAACATGTTAAAAAACCTTTAGAGATGATCTGCCAGTTGAGATGGCAATCTGCTTAAACATTTAAGCAATCCAAAGTGGTTGTAGAAGCATATCTTGTGCAGTGAAACTGCTTCTGTGACAACTTGCCAAATTCAAGGTATGAGGAAGATTCAAGCTGAGTGGCAGTGGGAGGGGAGGAGATGGTAAATAAGAGACTTGCTGGAAGCTGCCTATCTGTGTCAAAGGGTCTCCTGTTTGCAGTTCTGGACAGGCATTGCTGACTCACAGCTGAACTAACTACTTATGCTTCTAACATGTTAACCCTTTGTGTAACTTTTGGTTACAGAAGACTTTGCTTATCTGTAGATGTCTGTAGAAAAATATTACATGGATCTGTACTGAATTTTTTACTTCAGGCAGTGGTTCTGGAACATAAAATATTAGCTGAGGTAAAATAGAAATTTCTTTGGTGTGTGAAGCATCATGGAATTATGTATCCCATGGGAGAACTGGGAATGTAGTCCTTTGTGCACATGCTGCCATATGTCCTAGGACAGTGGATTCCTTTTTTTTTTTTTTTTTCCTGCTCGTAGAGAACTGAAGAGCAGCAAGAGACAGTTTCTGGGGGTTTTCTTGTTGGTTTTGTTTTGTTTCAGACCCAGATCCCTCTTCATATTCTTCTCTCTTACTACAGCTACACATTATCCTTGTAGGTGTGTGTAGCTGCAAGGGTAGGTACACCTAGATAGATGGGTGTAAAGACCTTAAACATCTTGACCGAGTAGTTATTAAGTTACACTAAATTAAAATGCAAGAAAAGCTATTAAGGATGTGTGAAGTATTGGAACATATCAGATAGATAGGAAACAATTTCTTGTCACTTCAGTGGAAGGAAACCTTCTGTGGTAAGGTGTTAGTAAAATATTTTGACACAATTATTAGGTTCTATTCAGACATCAAGCTTAATGGAACATTTCAGGTGTAGTTATTTAATTTGTCTTTGTGCTTCCCAGTGAATTTTCTACCCTAAATTCACATTCCTTCTCCTTTTTTACCCATGTTCATCAAGGCCTCAACTTCCTTTAACTATGAGAGATTACCTGTGACTGACTCATTCGTTGCCACACAAGCCAAAAAAAGGTCATTACAGAGTCATCTGAAGCTCTTAAGTGCATCTTTATTTTTCTCAGTCGCCTGTACTAAGATGCCAAGATAACTTTTTCCAACCCTTAGGGCAGGGTTAGAACAAGGCCCTGATGAATGTGGTTACAAAAAAGAGGAAAGAACAGGCAATGAATATACAAATCTTGTGCAGTTTGATAATTTCTGATCAAAATTGTCCTTCTATTTAACTTTCATTTGAAATTATGATAATTGCTCTACTAGCTTATTGACCCTCTCTCTTGACCCATTTTCCCCAGCTGAATTCATAGTTACCTTTGTCCAGAGGTCATGAAAAACATTGTGTTAGAAACCTACGTCAGTCCTGGTTTCTTCTCACTGTAGGCTTGTTTAAGGTGAGGTAACATTCTTTCGCATGAACTGTTGCATTTTATGACTACAGGTTTGGATAAAACTTGTATCAGCTTGTCAATTTGGGGGGTTTACTTGATCTGGGATGCTTGCCTTCTACAAAGTACCATATGTGCTGTGGGGAAGGAGACTAGTTGGAATGTGTGGAATTTCAGTATGACTCGAAGTCATATAACAGGCGTGTGCTTTAGGTATCAGAAGGTACTCCTGTTACTGTAAAGACTGAGTGCTGTACAAAGCATGGGATTAATTGTTGCCACATAAACTGTTGGTGATTATACTTATTTACAAATTACAGAGTTGAGCTTTTTAAATGGTTCTAAGGAGCTAGTGCCTGTATGCCTATGCCCATTTACTGTTAAAAGACATGAATAATATTTTAAATGTTTATTAGGGCACCTGGTTTTATTTTAAAGAATTTTGTAGGTGATTGCTCCTATAATTCTTTTATTAGGTTCCTGTCTCCCTCCCCTTCTTTCCATTTCCCATCCTGGATTGTCATTACATTGAATGCAGTCAGATTCAGGGTTTATTTGAAATGTAACTTATTACGGTGGTTTTGCAGATTTTATAGCTGTCTTCTTGCTACTGTGACTTTAAAAACATTGCTAATGTTTTCTTAAAATCATGTCATAAACTGTCCTTTTAAAAAGTGAATATTGTGACTTGTGAACTTGTTTAAGAAGTTAGGCATGTTTGCTTATCAAGAAGGGTGATATTTTATTCCCAGGAAAGGGTTTTAAAAAGACAGGATTATTCTGAAATTACTTTCTCAGGTTTTGGTTTTTTTTTTGTTCTAGTGTATATCTGAGTTCTGGAATAGTGTGACTCAAAGTTACATTTAATTAACAAGTGGTGGTTACTGCCTCATCCAGAACTTACATGTGAAGAAGATTAAGTCTGTATTGTAACAAAAGGACCAAGATAGGAAATATATAGCTTTCTCTGATCTGTCCTTCACACACATTCCAATGAGGCTTGCTGTTTTCTCTTGTGTGTGAGTAAGGGAAATGGTTGTTAGAATAAAAACAACCAGTCTATCTTGGATAGATTTGTCTTAAGAGACTTTATGTCCCAGGAGACTATAAATTTAGCATGCTGTCTGAAAGTTTCTGGTAGAGCTATGAGGTTCAGAGCATGATAGAAATGACTGGCCTGTTACTGATGGGAGCTACTAAACAGCTGAGAAGTGGTAATCTCTTGAAATATTTAAACTTTTAAATAGTGATGGGGGAATAGTTGAGCTGGAAGGAGTAATGCCAAAGGAAGCTTTAATGTGGTGGCCTTAACAAGTTAGCTCTCAACACAGTTTTTGTTTGTTCCTGATCAAGTTAACAAGATTATAATGCCCTTCTCTGATCACTGGTTTGTAATATTCCTCTCCCTTCTGTTTCTCCTTTCCAGTTTCTTTCTTATTTCAGTTTGCCTTTGAGGTTTAAGGGTTCAGGGCTGATGGATGAACATTAAACATATAATTTGATAGCTATTTAAAAAACATTCCTTTCTGATGAATTTAAACTGCTTGTTAAACAAGTCAGGCCCAGATCTGGGCAGCTGTTTTGTCTGTGTGAGTAAGGACTTCTGTTGCTGGTTTTGCTGTTTTAAGTATTAAGGGTAGTAATGGGGAAAGGAAGTCTGGTTCTTTAAAGGGAGAATGCCATTCAGCAGGATTCTCAGTCTGTTCTACTTAAGCAGTGGGCGCCTGCTTCACACGAGAAAGATTGCACCATTTCACAATAGTTACTTGCTGCTAGTACTTAGCAAACTGAATCCTAGCTTTGGGTGATAGCCTGCTTCTGTAATGTGTGGCTTTCCGTATGGAAATTTCAAGTTTTCTATAATTCATTTATACTGGGATACTATCAGCCACTTCTGCAGGCTGTAACTCTCCATCACAATCAATTCATTTCCACAAAGTATGATGAAGGAATCTCTGTCCAAAGACGTTTGGTAGTGCAGTCTTCATTTTCCTTACTGGTCAATTAAGCAACGTCCTGGTTAATGCTTTAAATTTCATCTGTCTGTTCATGGTCACTGACAGTGCACATATACATACTTCAGGGAGGTAAGTGATGTTCCTGGACACTGTAGGAAGGATTTCCTTTCCTCTTTGCTCATACTGCTTCCCCTTACATGCCCACATATCACTACAAAAATAAGCGTACATGCTGCTGAAAATTGATGGTTTCCTTTATTTATGATGAATATGGATATTCAGGGTAGGTGTTAAAGTGACTTATTTCTGTCACTAGTGTCTCTAAATGCACCACTGCAGTTCCTTTCCATAAGGATTGCACAGCAAGAATGAACATTTAGACCTGCAATTTTTGCCTACTATGGCTGTGACTCTAGGACTGCAAAGGTGGCATTTGAATATGAGAGAAGGCCAAATGAGCTGATTCTTGTCCTTTTGCAACACACTACTGATGTAAGGAGTATGGAAATCATATAAATACTGCAATATCATCACTGTAAGGGATTTTCCTGTATTGTTTAAAGCTGCCAAATGAGTTTCTGCTGCTTCCTTTGAAGCCCCAGATGTGTTTGTGTGGGGGAAGGAAGATATGTTGCTAAAACCTGCCATGCTCTTCTCTCAGCTGTCGAGCAGCTGTTGGGGAGTTCTTGCATCTGAGTGCTAGAGAAGCCCTGAAGTTATTTAAGATTGGAGGGGTCAGAAAACAGCGCTAAAGCAGTTTTGCATACCCAGTTATTCATCTTCATGAATACTGTTGTGGCAGGAGAGGGATTCTGACTTGCTACAAAGGGATTTTAAATCTAAAAATTGGTCTGTATCTTTGATGCCGAGCTCAATGTATTTTTGGGCTTGGTGCAAATATATGCAGTTACTTACTTAGATGACCTAATGAGAAATGATGATGAGCCTTGGGGAAAGATGGGGAATAAGGGAAAGCTGCTCAGGGGACAGAAGCATTGGAATTAGTTTGTTAAGATAATTAAATTATCTGTTGGGCAAATTACTTGAGACTCTTTAGAGACTGAAATTGAATTTCCTGTCTGTGATAGCTAGAATCATCTAGTGAGGAAAGACTTAACTATTTTTATCTTTTACTCCAGAAATATTTGACTATAAAAGTTTTGTCCACTATTCCAAATCATTTGAAACTAATCATCTGGATGTGGGAAACATGGCTTTATTTTTATTTTTTTTTTAACCTCTGGACAGGTTGGATGGAGGGTGTGATCCACAATGGGAAAAGTCTGAAGGAGAAAAGGCATTTTGTTTGTTTGTTTTCATCTATTTGGAAGAAGTTCCAGTCCTTTGTTACTGTAGCTCAGGTTTAGTGATCAGCAAGGGGAGTTGATAGGAATAGGGGAACAGTGCAATTATTAAGAAAAAGGACTGGTAAAGATTGAAGAAAAGTGACTGATCTATCAGCAGGATGTATATGTTTTTGGCCATGTTGTTTCAAAGCTGAGGATGTCTGCATGTTTATGTTAACACTGGGTCTCCTTGTCCTTAGAATGAAATTGCCTCATCAGCAGAGCCCCTTAGGGGATTGAAAGTCTACCCAAGACGTCATCCATCTCTTTTAAAAGGGGAAAAAACTGCCAGTTCTAGTGTCTCTGACCCCTTCCTCCCCCCTCCCTTTTACTTACAGAGCATCAAGGGGCGGACCTTACTTCTTCAAACTACACATCTTGCATTCCCCTTTGAGTATTCATTTTTCTCCTAGCAGTAATTTGATTCTGGGCTGTTCCAACTTGCCTGTAGTGAATAACCAGAGAACTGCATGTTGAAAGACTGAGTTTTCTCAGTAGGCACAGTTTTCATCATGTAAGGATGAGAATTTTTTTCAAGTTCTGAACAAGATTAAAATTGAGACGTCCTCTTGGATTTTTTTTTTTTTTTACATATTTATATCTATCTATCTATATATAAAGAGAGGTCTTTAAGGGATTGTAATTGTTGAGAAAAGGATCAACATGACACTGCTGGAACCAGAAACGCAGATGACAACACTCCAATCAGGTATCACCCCAAACATATGCCATGGGTAAATTTTGATAGTGAATCATGGTCGCTGAACTATATAGGGAGTGACAGGAGGCTATATGACTTTGAGGAAAGACAAATCGGAGCACTGTGGTAGCTTCATGTGCAGGTTGCGGATGAATACTAGTTGGATGTTAAATACTGATCACTTTAGAGCTTCATCAAAGATAAAATTATCTTTCTGTTCTTCATTTGTTGGTCCCCAATGTTAAATTTAAGTGCCTTATGAAGATTAGAAAATCCCAGTCAAATCTAGGACTTGTTCTAAATAAATTTCCTCTGTTTAGCTTTTGGCTGATTTATGCGGTTTTATTGTTAATTATTTTGTGATGAAACATATTCTTGATACGTTGGAGAGATTTTAAATTGCGTATTTTGAGAAAAACACTTTTGCTTTGAAATTTCCCGATACTTGTTTTATATCTTGAAAGACGGTTCTCTTGAGAATGAAAATGGTATTATGTTTATACGATTTTGTCCTAAATACTATGGTGCTTACCTCTTAGATATGTACGGAGTTGCATTTTTGACATGTAAGACATGCTAGAGTGAGAATTATCTGTTAATGACAGTATGGTATACTTCTGTAGCGCATTTTTATCTGAGGCTTTAGAACATTCTGTAGTCATGAATCTTAACAAATATGTACAGATATGAATGTCCTTTGTTCTATGGATGGGAGCAGAGACTGATTGTAACTTTGGTAAGATCTGACCGCAAACTAGTAGTAGCCTAGGAGTTTGGGTTTGCATTTGTGTACTCTTAATCTCTTGTAGAGTGTTGCCTGAAAAGCAGCACATACGTAATGCCAAAAGTGTCAGGACAGACTTGTTTCTGAATGTTAAATGCTTTTTCTTTTCCTTAAGTAGTGACTTGGAAAGAGATAAGTAAAACAATAACTTCATAGTTTAATACAGTTTTTTTTCCAGACATTGCTGTTTTTTTCTGAATTTGCGGCATTGATTTCCCTAACTTAGTCTTATGTTTTGCAAAATATCTGTGAAGATTGTGTACGTCTATAAAGATCCTGTATGACCTTTATTTTATAGTTCTGACATATGGGTGTATTCTTTGTTGTTTAGAGAACCAAAGTACGTTTTTTTTTTCACCTCCTGGTGTAGATAGGAAAGGCAAGAGAGGTGTTATGGCAGGGCTGCATCTTATATGGAATACATAGTTTTTGTCTCAATTCAGAAGGGTGGTTGGACACAATACATCATTCCTCTAGTCATACTCTTATAGTCTGTGAATTTTGGAGGTAGGATTTAGACATTAGCAAGGTGTTTGGTATTGAACAGGATGTGTATGGCAAGACAGTATCTAATCTGTCTTTGTTGTAAAGAGATTTTTTTTTTCTTGATATGACAGTAGTTACGTAAAGGCCTGAAAAAGATGCTTACCTCAATGTGCTTTGTTTCTAACAGGTTTTCTAAGTATGTTAGGTTTTTTTACAGACAAAGAAGAGCCATGGAATTTACATTTCAGGGTTCTTGTAACTGAATTTGTGCATGATATTCTGGGGAAACTCACACAATAAAGTAAGACTTGTTAAAATTAGGGAAACCGCCTTCATATTAGTATTACTTTTTTCAAAAGCTTATTTGTGGCTGTGTTTCTCATTTCTTCCACATTATGAAAACTCCCAAGGCTTGCATTTAATTCTTAGGGTGAGAGTTTCTCCCACTAAAGAGTACTTGTATGTAGCTTTCGCTTAAGTCAGCTAACCCTAGTCCTAGATTATGCAGTGGCATTCTGCAATGTTGAGGCAATTTCCTGGCAAGCTTAGCTTACCTGATGAGGGATACAGATTTATTGCACCTCTTCCATCAGTGGCAGCTCTCTGTTCTCCTGGACCAACCACTGCTGGAAAAATATTAAGCAAGAAGCAGGCAAATGTTTACGTGAATGGATTCACAAGATTGGTGGGGAAATGAAGTATGACAACAGGATGGAACCATGTGTATAGTAAGTTTTAAAGATCAGTCTTGAATAATGGAAGTGTATTACAAGCTTCTAGATAAGGAAAATGGCTACTTGATGCTAAGAACAAATTGCTCAACATTTTTTTTCTAAAAAAAGATTAGTATTTAGTGACTTCAGCTGCTGTTGGTTGCTGCTGTTATTTGGCTTAGTGAAGTAATTAAGTTGTCTGTTGGGTTAACTACTTGAGAGACTTTTTAGAGACTGAAATTGGAACTCCTTTCTGTTGAGAGCTAGAATCATTTAATGAGGAAGGATTTAACTTCTCAAGGCTTCTTGGTCCTGATGTTCATCTCCAGAAGCCCTACTGGAAAGATGGAAGCTGGAAGCAGTTGTCCCAGTCAACTCATCAAGGTTTCTGAACAGCCATTTGAAGAAGTAGGAGAATCATGGTCTAAGCTGAGTAAATAAATTATCCTGATAGATCTTACACAGCTTCCACTCCATAGACCAAACGTTCTTAAAGCATGCAGGTCCTAAGACTCTGCTTATTTAATGCTTGGGTACTAATGAGAGTCCATTCAAGAAGTAACAGTATCAGAAGCTGTAGTTGACATAGAAAATAGTGTTTGTATTCCATATTGGTGGGCACATAAAAAGCAACATCTTTGATACTAAAGATGAGAAAACATTCTTAATATTTTAGAGAAAGAACTGAGGGGGAGGATACAACTTTACTGTTCTGGGAGCAGAATAGCTAAGCAGGGAGGGACTATTTCTTCAGAACAAAACGTAAGTGAAGCAGGAACAATATGACTAGTGAGGTGCATGTTTTATTAACCAGAAAAAATTAAACACACCTGTCAAACTGAAAAAGGGAAGAGTAAAAAATCAATACAAGTGATGACAGCTGAGGAAGAAAAAGTAAAAGTGAAAATCAGGCTGAAAAGATGTTTCAAAAAGACAGTAGACTTAGAAAAAATTGCAAAAATAAGAGCAGAAACTTAACTGCTGTATCTGATATCTCATTGAACTACTGAACTTGTTTGAAGAGCTATGGTATTACTGACCCAGTCGTTCAAAAAGTGGTTGTACACAGTGAGGCAAAATTCTACATTCGTATTGAAAAATACAGTTTTGGAAACAGCTCTGTGTCAGTTTGCGTGTTTTCATTCTCGTGAAAATGAAGCTGATGTGCAGGTCTATCTATACCAAGCTCTTAGCAGTGGGAGCTCCCTCATTAGTGTTTTTCTCCAAGAGTCACTTGGTCCTTTTTGCTGCCTTGATTCTCTCAGCATCTGACTCATTTGTTTTTTTTATATTTATTTGCTGATTCCAAAAGCTTGCTGTTTCCTTCCCATTATCTACTTCAATCTAATCTCCCTATGTAGCTTCTTTTTGTGTTCCCTTGAAGCCTTTGTGTTATTCATGTCACTACCTAATTATCCCATATGGAGATCTTGCAAATTCTTTTGCTGTTGGTCAGTGTTTAGTCAAGATGTGGACTGAATAGTTTGTTGATATGACCTGGCTTTGTTCTGTAACAGACTGTTTGACCCACTGAAAGAATGAGTCATTATTATTATTATTTTTTTTTTTTTTTTAATGAAGAGGGAAGAGTGCTAGAAGAATACATCTTTTTGACACAGTAACAATCCAGCAACACTTTAAACTGTTCTTGAACAGCCATATGAGGGACTGATGCAACTCGGGGAAATCTCAGGAGTCTTGGGTGTGCTGCTGGCCTCTATATGCAAATTTTGTGCTTCAATGGCAAATACAAACTTTGAAAGATAATTTCGCTTTCTTTTTTATTTTATTTATTATTGTTCACAAGTTTCTTTTTATGACTTCTAGCAGGTGGCTGGACAGAAATGTGTGTGCAGTACACATACAGAGGTGCAATCAGCCAGACAGATAAACCCTAAATTTCAGATCATTTTTTGCAGATGTTTTGCATGGATGGGTAAGAGTTATGGCCACTTAAGATCACTTAGAGTCTAACAGTGCATTGCCAGAATTAATGCATGTTAGCACTTGGCCAAATGGCCAATAATTTTGTTAATGAATTCCATCTCCCCTAAATTTTGCTCTACTTAAAACCTTCTTTGTTTACTGTTCTGGGTAGCATTGATTTGTTTCTATGCACTACACTGTGGTTTGCACTATCTTGGTATATGCTGCATGTTAATAATTGTCTCTGGGTAATCTTAATTTCTTTCTGTGAGTGTACTGAAAAAAATTAAGATCTGTTCAGCATAGAGTGATCTATTGGATAGCATCTTTGGGTTTTGATATGCTGTTCCATTAACCTGCTGAAAAAAATCTTAGAATCTACTAGAGATCAAGCCAGGTATGCAAACCAGAAGCAGGTTTTCTAAACTAGTAGAAGTGCTGTGTAGATGAACAAGAGGGTTTTTTCCATGCATATTTAGAGAACAAAAGAAGTGTTGTTTTGAAGTCAGCACTGTAAAAGAGCATAGAAATAATTCAGTTCTCTATAGTGGACAAAACTTGACTTCTCTGGTCTAATTTGCTTTTTATCCAGCTGGTTCTGAAAAAGGAACAATCATTTCAGCTGAAAATCAGTGTCATCGAATCTGATGTAAAACTTCACCCATTTTCAGGGGAAAGGTTGCACTTTTGAGCTACTTTAGCAGATTAGGGATATATTAAACTCAATTTAGGACAAACCGATGGTGATCCCATTCATTCTTTCTTTCAAAACACAGCTCCCAGGCTCTTTCTCTTCCCTCTTCGAAGGATTTAAGTTGAAGTGCTTTAGGGATGTCAGCTGCTAAACCACTTTTAATGGGAAGAAAGGGGATGGCATGTCTGTGTATTCATAGAAGGGAGGTGTCCCCCTCTTCAGCTCTTTCAGGAGTGACAAATGTCAGAGCTGCAGTTTTTGTGGTTGGTTTTCTCTTTTTCCTGTTTAAAATAAAGTTTAAATTCAGTGCTGGCTTTTGGTACTTGTTAGAATAACCTCTCATTCATGCACTAAAATGCCTTCTGACTTCATTTTGTCTTTTTCAAGCACCCATTAGTAGGATTTTTTTCCTTACTGTTGTTTTCATTTCCTAGTAAGAGACTTTTCTAGTTATGAGCGTTTTCCTCTAGTTTTTGGCATTTCATTTTGTTTGAATAGTAGAACTTAAAATACAGATTATTTTTTTTCTTCTTTTTACTTTTTTTTCCCCCCAGCTTGGAATTTCAAGATTGCAATGAGTTCTTGAATCAACACAGTCAGGATTTTGGTTTTGGATGAAGGGTGGAGGTGAGGGGAAAACATTCCTAGCTTTATAGTTTGCATCATCACCACTTTAAAAATAGAACTTTTGATTTCAGTTTGGAATCTATGGCATTTGGAAATGTAACCTTTTGTATCTAAGTAGCAAGATCCTGGGGAGTGTAAAGAGTTCCCTGGTTGCTGGTACAGTTCCCTGAGATGTGTATATTCTGAGTAGTGATAAAATGACTCTTCACTGGCTTTTAACCAGAATCCTGCATGTGATCCAAAGACTGAACAAAGTTATGTGAGCTTCATCGTCATCATGCAGTGGGAATTCTTTCCGAAGCAGCAAATGGGACGTTCCTGAAGTCAGCTTTAAATATGGAAATTTTTATGCCAGAGCTACTAACTGCATGAAGTTCCGAGTTGGCTGTTATAAGACATGGAGTGAGGAGTGCACAACTGTAAGCTGCACATTACTGAGTTATTCCATTCATGAAACATTTGAACATAACCTTTTGCTGCCTTTTATCTCTGTGATTAACTATTGAGTAATCAAATCACTGTGTCGTTGTGTTAGCCAAAGTAGAGTTAAAGGATTGACTGAAACTAAATATATAAAGGATGCTTTTCATTTTTTCCTTCCTTTTTTTTTTTTTGGTCAAGAATGACAGCCTACAATAAAGACTACTCATTAGAATCACTTAGTTGAGCAGTACCTATTTCTACTGACAACTTTAAATTTAAACAAGAAACTGCTGGAAATCTGTTAAAATCTGGAGTAAATATTTGTTGACGTGTTAAATTACCTATCTGCTTTGAAAATACTCTGTTCATTCATTTTATGCAGTGAGTGTTACACTACAGGTTGAGAAAGAGGGAGTAGGAAAAAATCACCCAGGCAGCTTTTTGTCTATCCATTCTGTGAGCTAAGATGAACTTGCAAGGGCACACACAGGCTGCATTCGTTCTAAAACAGCAAAGATGTGGTACACACAAAACAATTACTCACCTACTGCTTTGTTTCCTAACCTTTCTTATGGCTCCAGCTTACTTTAAAATGTAACTATTAAGAAATAACTTTAAGGGAGGGGTGTGTGTGTGTGTGTGCATTTTAACCAGTTTCCAGTCTACATACTAAGATTGTCATCATCATACTGCATTTTTTTGTATCATTCACCAATTGCTATTAAAAACTAAATGAAATTTTAAAATGCATGTAAACGCATGTTAGGTTTTATATGCTGTAACTAATCAAAGCAGAGTCTTCCTTGCTGCAAAATTAATACATTATGTATAATGGGCCTTGTTTAATTGCTGTCATCATATTCTGTAAGTTATCCATTCATTTACATGATGAATATGAATCAACCTTTCTTTAGGAACATAGTTCAAGTGCATGAGCAAAATGAAGTAAAAAAGAATTATTTAAATCAGCTTCTTATTTGGGGTCTTTAGGCATGATTGTATAAAAATTACTTAATGGTTATTTAAATAGGCTCAGACTGATCATTGTTATCTTTGTGGCTCAGACTGATCATAGTCACCTTTGTGGCCTGTCACTGATTTAGGTTCTGGATTAATATCTGAACATGTGTGATGCTGAGTCTCTCTAAACTGGTATGATGATTACACCATGCATGCTTTGCCTGAAGGGATACAGTGCAGACACACATCCGTTCTGTCTTCCAGTTACCTGGTTACTCCTTGCTATCCAGTGTCTGCCAGATTTGAGAGGTGACTAATGTTTAACAAAGCGCTCAAATTTCCATTCCTGTGTGATAGCAGAAATTTACATTAGGGTTTAGATTCAGGAGATTCAGGATTTTTTTTTTTTTTGTAATAATGGGATTCATGTCCAGCCTACGTTTTGATTATAGGCATTAAAATATGGGTTTTTTATATGAATCAGTCTCTAATGTATGCCCAGAGCTGTACAGATCAGTGGCAGGGAATATAGGTAACTGTTGAGGTTTTGGGAATGTCTCTGATGTTGGTTGATGTCATGTGGAAACTGACATAGATAAATTTTAATATTTAACTGTTTGCCATCTGCTTTTATCAGTCTCAAATGACTCCTGCAGCACAAAAACCCTCCCAAAACCCTAATAAAACCCAAACAAAAAAACCACAAAAAACCAAACCCCAAAACCTGAGGTAACCTACAACTTCACGTCACATCTGGATGGTCCTTGTTGCTGAGCTGATGCACCTCAGTTCAGACTTACAGCACCCTCTGCTGTTCTGACCTTAGGGTTCTTCCAAGAAGAAACTGACACTTGTTTCAAATTGTCTTTTCAAGTGGAGAAACCTCAGGTGGTTACCTTGAGGTGGTCTGAACTTTTTTTTCATTTGCAACTAAGGAAATATGAACCCGGCTTTACGGAGGTGAAACTAGAATCTTTATCTTAATGGAAGAAACATTGTCCCCCTCTCCTAGCAAAATTCTCTTGACAAAGAAATTGAGAACAGAATCAATATAGGAAAGTAATTTAATTACATTGGCACAGCTTCCTTTTGTGATTAACCTTAGTGTGGTTTAAGAATGTTGTATAACTTAGCAATAGTTTAAGTAGGTAAAGAGTCATAAAGAAACAGAACTGGAATTACGCTTCAGGATCACAGAGCCCACTCCCTTGTTGTTGCAAGTAATCAGGTCATATAATCCCCTTCAAAATTTTATTGAGCACCATTTTAAAAAGTGTTAGATTTCTCACTCACCAGCAACTCATACTGGAAAGCTGGTTAAAAATCTTCTAGTTTTTAATATTAAATGAGCATGTCTGTCAGTGTCTTCTAGTCCAAATAGCTTTTTGTAGCTAAACTGATGCAAACCTTAATGCAGGCAACATATTTTCACCAGAAGAAGCTGCATCCACTTACAATATCCTTAAGTAGGCAAGTGCTAAAGTAATGTCTGCTGATGTGACCTGCTGAATACTTTTTTGTGTCTTTCTATCGTGATGCTTATTTTAAATCAGATCCTCTAAGTAATGTTAATGATACATCCTGGCATTATGCACAGCATTGTAATCCCAACAGGTTAGGACCCTATTTAATTATCCAGTGTGCGAAGTAGGTTGAGAAATGTATTTATGGTTCTTTGCAGTCTTTTCCATTTTCTTTGTCCTGATTGTTTTTTTCTCAGAAATGAGTGTATCAGAAATAAAGAAGTTGTAGCTTCCAGTGTAGTGCAAGCTGGCTTGATCAACCTGTAATGACAAGTGACCTTGATGAGATTATTTTTTTTCCTTTTTTTTTTTTTTTTTTTTTTNTTCTGGGCATACTCTGATTGAAGCTGGTTTTCCTTGTCTGTCTTTTAATATTTGAGGTTTGGATTTTGCATTCACTGATGTCAACTGAAATTAAATATATGCCTTTTAAAAATAAATTGAGTAGTTTTGATTTATTAAAGTTACTATCTGAGACTGAAGTACCACCATTTAAAAATTGCAACTCCCAAAACTTTTGGGTAAGCTCTTCAGAACGTACCTTGAGTTTGACTTACTGCAAAACACTCCCAAGGCTTAGAGCCTTCAATATTCTTTCACTAAAAGCTGAAATAAACAGAAAACACTTTGCAGTATGCCTTTGCTGACCCCATGTTACCTCAAACTAAGCAAGAACAAGATCCAGATTAGTAGGCTCCTTATGGAGAAACCTCTATCGCTAATCTTATCTTGAAAATCCAGAGACTAAAATGTGAGTGTCTGGTACAGTGTAGTGTATGAAAAGTGGTCTTAGGCTGGAAAACTTCAGCCCATTTAAAAGTCAAAGCATCTTTAAGTTTGAGCTAGAAAGTTACCGGCAACCTAAATGGACCCCAAAAGAATAGCAATTTTAAACAGAAATGCAGTATTCTATAGAAGTTTAAGTTGTTGGTGTGTGTTTGTTTGTTTGTTTTTTAATTCCATATAACTTTAAATGTACTACACACTATCTCATTATTATTTTTTTTTTCTTCTTTTCTTTTGTTATGCTTTGTTTTCTTCTCCTTGTACTGGGCTTTTGCGTTATGGTGGTGGACTAAGTGACTGCTTATAATAAGAGACTGCTCCACTCCTCCCAGTTTTCCTTGGAGAGAGGCACTCACTGTTTGCTGTGGTTGTTGATTTAGTGCCTGGGAAGAATGAAGTTTTTTGGACCACTTCCTCGTCACTCTCTCGCTAAGGGAGCCTGCGTCATTGAGAAATGTTTAACCTTCTGGCCCTGAGGCGGGACTGGAAACTTTGCTGCAAAATCTAGAAGCTAAAACTAGATCTTGAAAATGTTATTTATGCGAACTACTCTTTCCCTTGATTTAATTAGGACAGGAGATTGCAGAGCTTGATTTAGAGTTTTGAGTAGCTAATAATTTGGAGAGTGAGCAGGAAGGAAAAATTAGTTCTTTAGTGAAGAATAGTGAGTAACTGGTTTAGGGGAGGAGGAGAGAAGAGTTGGGGTCAGAAGACGGAAAAGCGTGGGAGGACTGTGTGGGGAAAGGCTGTCCTAAGATCATAATTCTGGCACTGTTCTCTCTAATTTGTGTAAGGAGGCTGGCTGTGCATAATTTTATTCATATAACATGATGGTTTCAAGGTGCTGATAGGAGAACCATATCCTGAAAAAGCATTGTGGAACAGGAGTTTTCAGACTTAACCTTAAGGCATGAGTTGGTTCTGGAGAGCTAGGGGCCTAAATTGTGGTGGGAGCTCTTATTTCCAGAGGTTTGAGCTAATAATAGATACTGCCTCTCTCTGTAAACTTTGGTATGACTACTATATGTCTGATTTTCCCAGCCTGTCCACTTTTTTTCCTTCCCTTCCCACCCCCCCATCTGGACCACGGGGGTTCTTGTAAGACTTAGGCATAATTTCCAGATGTCTGGCTGCCCTGCTGGAACTACACCCCATTAACTGAGAGGGCAGAAGACATTCAGAAATCCCAGACATTTCTGCAGCATAATCATAATAAATCTGACATATCTTGAAAATGTTGTGCTTTTGCAGATTAAGTATATAGTGTGCTTGTAGTACAGAGAGTAATCCTGGCATGTCCACAGAGTGTTGGATATATTGTACAAGCTCTGGCAATCTACACAGCATGTGCTTGTATGTTTATCTTCAGGGTATTCCAAACAGAAATGTGGCAGCTCTGTCCTGGGGTCTAACCTCTTTATGGTGAAGAGATTGAAACTAAAATGAAGAAGCTTGACTCAAGGGTGAAATAACAGGGAACGGTTTGAACTGTCCCAATGATTTGTTATGACCAATGGAAGGGAGGGAAAGGGACTGTACTTTTCTTCACTCCTCTGTTTTTTGTCATTAGCAGCTCAGTGCACCTGCTGCTTAGCCCCAGCTAGCTTGGATGTGAATTGGGCAATTGGACTTTTTTTGTGAGCAGTCTAATTCACTTTTGAAAACAAAGCCATAAAAAAAAAAGGTTTTCTGCTGGATCAGTGAGCTGAATTAACTCACTGAACTTTCTTATGAAACCTAGAGCCATCAAAAAGAAGGAATGATGAGGAGTGGAGCAGAATGCTAGGTTATTTCATCTGGCTTGGGTAACATCACTCAAACTGTTTGTACTGAATAGTGAAATTGAGTAAGGTAGAAGAGAACCAATTTCAACTCTGAAGTCATCAGTAGGATGAACACTAGATCATGGTACCAGTAAAGAGTGGCAGTGGCTGGGCAGTAAGTCTAGGAGAGAGAAAAGATCAGGCAGCAAGGAAGAATATACAGTGTGTGATAGACTCAAATAATTAAGAAATGTATAAAATTAGAAGTGGGTAATTTTCTAGGGTCCAGAGGACATACCACCCTGGAGAATATTAAAAATATGTGCATTTCCCCAGTATGAGGTTTGTCATGTTAGAAATTTTTTTTTTTGTTTCTACTTTGAGGTTGTTAACGTATCTATGAATGGACAAGCAAGCCGCTGGAAAAAGGGTGGTTACCTGTCTATCACAGAATGGTTGAGGTTGGAAGGGACCTCTGGAAGTCATCTTGTCCAACACCCGTGCTCAATCAGGGCCACGTAGAGCCAGTTGCCTAGGACCATGTCCAGACAGCTTTTGAGTATCTCCAAGGATGGAGACTCTACAACCTCCCTGGGCAAACTGTGCCAGTGCTCAGTCACCCTCCCAGTAAAAAGGAGGAGTTTCCTGATGTTCAGAGGGAACCTCTGGTGTTTCAGTTTGTGCCCATTGCCTATGGTCCTGTCCCTGGCCACCACTGAGAAGAGCCTGGCTCTGTTGTCTTTGTACCCCCCCTTCAGGTATTTATACACATTTGAGGCCAAATGTGTGGCCTCACCAGTGTGAGATAGAAGGGAAGGATCACCTCCCCTTGATCTGCTGTGAGCATTCCTCCTAACGCAGCTGGGGATACCATTAGCAGCCTTTGTCCCAAAGGCACATTGCTGGCTCATGTTCAACTTGGTGTTGACCAGATCCCCAGGCCATTTTCTGCCAAGCTGCTTTCCAGCCAGGCGGCCCCCAGCATGTGTTGGTACATCCTCTGGGCCCAGCCATTCAGCCAGTTTTCAATCCACCTCGCTGTCTCCTCATCCAGCACGTACTTCCATCAGGTTCTTTATGAGGATCTTACAGGAGACAGTGTCAAAAGCCTCACTAAGTCAGGGCAGACAATATCTACTGCTCTCCTCTCTTCTACCACGTCTGTCTCTCCATGTTGTAGCTCAAACCTAAAGACAGTTTTGCCCAATAGCTGTCTTGCTCAGGCAAAAATATTTTCTGATAGGAGAGAATTGTGACTTTATAGTAAATTCTGGACTTACTATGGCATACTTGCCAAAAGTAAGCATATGGCAATGTCTATAGTGTTAAAATTGTTTTTGTTCTAAAGAGTTTGTTTGTAAGTGACTTCTGTTAAGCCAGCTGTTAGATGTATTGGGAGCGAGCAGCCAATGTCAGATCATAAGAACTGACAGGCATATAAAAACCATATTTTTCTCAGTTGCATGTTTGTCTATTCAGTTAGATCATCAACCTGTTTGCTTTTATGCGGTCCCACTTTAATTGTCCCTCTCTCTTCTGTCTGGATTCATAAAATAGATTCAATAGCCAAGGCAGGATACTAGGATTTCTAATTCCAGTTCTGACACACAGGCTCTGTGTTACATGTAAATCTCTCTGCTTGTTTTAACCCAGTTTATCAAACCAAAGGGTTTTTAATAGAATTGAATTGTTTAGAATCTGTAAGTGCAAGGCTCTGACTGATGAGTTCTGGTAACTCATACCAAAGCAATAAAAGATCTTAAAGGGATGCCAGACAGCTGATGGAAGATAATGACTGAAGAGGCTTCTCTGCATATTGTTTCAGGTGAGCTCACAGATTTAGGAGGAGGGAAGCAGAACAGAAAGCTGAGGCCCAAATCAGAATGTCGTGTTCCAAGCACAGTTATCTTTACAGTTACAAGCACTTAGGCTACGTGCCTTTCAATGCTTTTAAGCCAGTTGGGGATTAAAACTCCTATAATTTGGCAGGTTTTGCTGGGGCAACAGAAGAGGATACATCCTCCCAGTTACTTGCCTTTTCTCTTTGCTTTCATGGCCGGGATTACCAGGACTCTTGGATATGAGATAAAATTTGTTTCAAAAGTAATCATGCTCCTTGCAAAGGAGGCCTGTGTCTTTGCTCTTGTGTCCGTCCGTGTCCCCCCCCTTTCTTTTGGGTAACCACATAAGTCTGATCAAACCACGTGCAGTGTTTTATTGTACTTTCCCTACCTCTCTAAAATCTGTTCTGCCTTAAACTTTTGCCAGTGATGGTAGTATCACGGGCGCTTAAAACATTGCAGTCTGACATATGTGGAAAGGTCTTTGGGGCAGAGGTTTGGAACATGGATACCTGCAGGCTAACAAGCTGTAGTGTTATGTTTTGTGGCTATTCCCTGTACATGTGAACTTACACTGAGGTACCAAGCAGTAAAAGCAAGGTAGCTCCCCTGGGTTTCCACTGAAAGGAGCTCTTGTCTTTATGGCTCTGTCTGTGCAAAATTACTGTTTCTTGCTTGAGCCTAGTTGTTGGTGAGCTTTTTTCCCATCCAGAAATGGTTCTTTTCAAATGCTTGGAAAATGGGATTTATCATGAACCGCATGAATATTTTAGGTCAATTTAGGTTGTTCGGGGAAAATACTATGTTTTGGTCTGGTACCTGTGAGCAGTGTGACCAAATCACTGGGGAGAGGTACAAATGATGTATGAACTGGGAGAAGTTGTACATTTCATACCAAGAGTCTGTCTTCTGTTACAGCCTTGAACAGCTTCAAGGAAAATAAACCTTTGTCTTGGTTAATGCAGAATACGATTTACTTAAAAATGTAGTCTATGAAGAAGGAATGGTAGTACTGTCAAAACCGCATCTTCCTGAAGTGATAGGCAAGTGAATGCCATGAAGGCATTAAAGGACTCCTTCCACTCTAGCATAACCAAGATGTTTTTCCTGCTAATCAAAAGCTGAATAATTTAGTGGCATGCACGTAAAAACTATCCCAAGTCCAGTCTCACTCTGTCTCCCTCTTGAGATTCATGCTTTATGTTGCAGTTAAAGTCTGAAATGTCTGCACATGTGGAGAGGGGATAAATCCTACTAGATCCTGGAAGCCCTTTCCTTCTGTATCAGTGCAGTCCATTCCATTAAATTAAATGCTTGCTTGCCTTGATATTGTCTCAGGCTTATTTTATGTTGTAGCTAAAGATTAGGATTCGAACGTGCTATACATTTTTAAATTGGAGACATAAATTCAGTTGTCAAAGCCACTGTGAAAGCTTGAGATTGGCATCTATCCAGGGGATAGCTGAGAGTTTCGGCACTAAAGGAGGAGTGTGAGCATTTGACATTGGAGGTGATTTATAGATCTTTGGCAATGAAAGAAATGAGTTTTACATTGTAAGTAAGAAATTATTTCCTGTCTCAAAAAATCCTGACAATAGCTATTTTTTACTGTGGGGTGAGATGAGCATCTGTGACAATGGAAAAGGGGACCACCACTTTCAGAGGCAGCTAACCACTGAATTGGCTTAGCAGTATCATAAAACTTCCTACTTTACCTTATTCAAGCCTGCACTACTACTTGTCTGTGACAAAGCACTTGAACCATTTTTTGAGAAAAAGTTAACAGTCGAAAAAATCCCACATCTAAAATTATTAACATTGGCTAATAACATTAAATAAATGGGATGGTTTATGGTCTTTTTAGAATTATACCTGCATTAGTGCATAGTTGTTTCAAGTTGGGAAGCAGTCTTTGCAACTGTAAAAGTAAATAGACATTTTAATAAAAATCTAGATTCTGGGATTGCAATTCTGTATCAGATTAACAAAAAATAGTTGTCATATTGAGCCTCAACAATGTTGTTACTTCCCATGTAACTGACGTGTTTGGAGAAGGAACAGTAGCTTTCTGGGCACAAGGCACAATCCTGTAGCGAGAGTTTACCTCGTAGCTATTCTGCTAGTATAAACTGCGAAGCAAATGAAGGGTTTGCTAATCCTTTCACAAGTAGTGCATGAACATCGAGTGCAGCCTGGCTGTTTCCTCTCTTACTTATGTAGTTTAAAAATAGACTGCATTTTCCAATGCAGGTAGCCCCTTTGTGCAGCAGGAGGGTTTGATAGAGAAGAAATCTTTTATTGCCAGAAGCTGAAAGGATGTGGGAGGGAGAAGTGTGGGATATCTTCTGCTCAACAACCACAGGAATTAGTGACGTAACTTCTCAAACTCTTAGACATGCCTTAACATGAGGGGAAGGGTATCTTTCTCCTGTCCTTTCCCAGTTATTCCCTCCTAAAAAGAAATTGCTGTTTTAAGGCAAATTCAAATTGCCTCCTTTTCCTCTCTGTCCTGATCACTGCCCCTCTTGGTCTGGCAGCCAGAACTTCCTCTTTTTTTCTGCTCTCGAGAGCAAACCCAAATGTTTTGGGTTTTTCTGTTTTCACTTGTTCATAGTGGTTTAAATTAAAGCCTCTTGTGCTCAGTGTTCTTCACTGGGCACAGGGTATACTTACATCTGTCAGTCTTCCTGGAACCTCTGGATGTTCCTGCCTGTGTGCGGTGGTGGTAGTAGGGAAATGCACATCTGCATGTGTGTGAGCACATCTGCCTACCCCTGGAGAGGTTAAAGTTATTTGGGATGCATGTGAGTGAATTAGCAGTCCTAACTGTAGGTGGGAAGGCTGATAAGAACAATTTTAACTTTGTTGGATCTTGGGTGACTGTGTCTGACTTGAAACCTTTGACTCTTTTATAACAGGTAAACTATTGCTCTTAGGTAAGAGCAGGGAACTCTTACTTCCTTTGGTCTTAAGTAATTATTTTAGAGCAAGATGGGTAATAGCTGAACTAAAGGAATATATGAGAATTCTGCTGCAATTTGAGCTGGAGCAGCTCTCAGTTAAGCCCCTCCACTGGAGATACCCGCCCCACATTTGAGATGCTGTACTTGATGTGTGAGCTCTCACCATGAAGCTCGTTGGCTTAGCAAAGGTAATTTGAGCTAATCTTTCCAATTTTGCACTGGTACAGAGTGAGAGCATTCATACAACCAGTTCTGGGGGCTCAGCAGGGGGTGGGAACTTGAAGAAGGGCTAGTAACTTTGAACTATAAAGAGGTATGTGGCAGTGTTTGCATCTAACCAGAATTTATCAACCAAAATGGTAAAAATAACAAATAAAATGTGTTTGGATATGTGTTTTTAATTTACTTGCTTGTTTTTGTTAGGCTCATATGCACAGTGGACTGCAGTTGTTTGGGAACTAGCTATAAAACTTCTTTTTGTTAACCCGTCTGCTTTCCTCCTTCCTTCTACTCTGGAGTTTTCTGTTGTGGACAGAGTCCTTCCACTACATCAGTCAGAGAAATCCACCTACTAGTTGCATTTCTTCTCTTGGATAGAAATCTCTACATAGGCAACACCATTTTGTAGTCAAGGAGTGTATGTGCAGCTTTCTGGAGGACAGCACTGACAGAACTGCTGTCAGTGGTTTTCAAAAGAAAATAAAACCAAACTCAAAACCAAAAAGAAGGTGATTTAACTGACTTGTCTTAAGAGTTGCACTGCTTTCTTTGTCTGTGTGGATGACATTCTGAGTGGGTGTAACACTATCATTTAGTAATACTAGGAGCATGTGCTGCCTAATGCTTTTGTTTTGATATGATCTAGAGTAGGGTAGACTTCTGAACTGTTTCCTTCTCTTCATCAGCCCCTGGCATTCTCAGTACAACAGGTCCGGGAGGGAGGGAGGGAGGGAAGGAGGGAGGGAGGAAAGAGGAGAGCATGGACCATAAGTGAGCCAACATCTCTCCTTCCCTTCCTTGCTGTCCTTCCCCTCTTTTCTGCCCTTGTAGCAATATTGCCACAGTCTCTTTGCAGATGACCTTTGGTCAGCAACACTGACCAAGTGAGTTCTTGGTTTGGGGAGGGGAGAGGTGGGAAAAACAAAGGTTTGGGCTTCCTTCTTCTGCCTCTCCTTCCTCCTCAGGTCTGCAGAGCCTGGGAGAGAGGCAGGGCTGAGTGAGTCGGTGTTAGGGAGAGGGGGATGGGGCATCGCTGCTGCTATCTCTCCACACCTCACTTACGATGTTGACTTGCCTTGCTGGTTGGAAACTGCTTATCTATGGAATTAATCAAATGCACATCAGCGTTGCATTCCTTGGGCTGAACTGATTCTTCTCGCTCCTGTGTTTTGCAGATAGGGATCACGGATTTCATGTGTGTGTTTTCAGGGAAAGGCAAACTGACATCTTGGCTGAATCCCAAGGAATGGGGTGGGTGGCAGAGTTTATATATGTGCTGGGGGGTTGATTTGGCTCTAGCTGCTGTGTAAAGTTCACTTTGGCAGCTGAAAGATGCAGAGAGAAGCACTTTCAGAATTAGAGACAGTGAGGTAATGAGAAAGTGACATAGGAAAGGAAGTGGTGGGGGGGAGGGGAGGGCTCAAAACGCGCCTTGACATCATCTGATAGGTTTTCCAGCCTGTGCAGCAGCTATTTTTATGCTTTCAACTCACAGTATTTACAGCTCAATGACAGCCAACTTGCCAAAAGTGGGGGTGGTGGTATATCCCAGAGTGGGTTGGGGGACTGAAAAGCCGCTCAGAAGCTATGGCAAAGGTCCAGATTCCCAGGCATGCCTGCTGCTGTTGCCTTTTTTTACATCTGCATGATGGTTTACCTTTGGCTACCTGTTGTGTCTAGGAGTTTTCTGATTGCTGACTGGCAGCACTAGCTGTCATCAGCTAGTTGAACAGATCAGAGTATGTAAACTTCAGGCTCTTCCTGAGAACTGGAAAAGTAAGAGTGTACAGTGCTCCCAGCTTGATGTTTCTACTTCTTCCTGAAGGTCACTGTTGGTGGGAGGCAGGATCCTGGGAATATCCAAAGCAAACTCACATGACATAAATGTGATCTTTAGCTGAGAAAAAGTAAGTGACACACAAGTGTCAGTGTGAAGTCTGTATTTATTTTGAAGTATTAAATGAAGAGTCATAAGACATCAAAGCTTTACAGTGATGTAGGTGCAGCATTCTATTATTTTTCCAGTTTTTGTCTGCTTGCTAGAAATATCAGAGACAGATCTTGAAATACAGTAGGCTCATACTTCCTTCTGAGGGTTCATCTGGCTTACACTTTGAGGTCTTTCTCATGTTGCCTGAGTGTGCATATATTGCAGCTGTTTGCCAGTTTTTAGTGGTGCATTGTTTGGATTTCATCACTAAATTGTGTGCATGCAGGTCCTTGCAGGCCTTGTGTCATCTGAGAACATTATTACTGGGGGAAGGAAGACAGAGAACCTGCTGCAGGGAGAACTGGAGGTAAAAGGAGGAAAAAAAGCACATTTTAAGTTGGTGTGAGTGGGTTATCAGCAAATTTTCTATCTGCTCATTAATTTGAATTTAAATAATACAATCATTTTTGGGGATAAAACTAATGATGCAGTTTTGTGTTACAGTTAAGCTGATCCAAAGTTTAGCCTGTGTCAGGACTGGTGTAGTCTCTCTCTCTCTCTCTTCCCAGCTGTGTTCACCAACACACGCTCTGGTGCTCATCCCACCTGTTGGTAATGCTGTTCAGTAGGTTGAATCAGGTCATTAAGATACCTGATGAATGTCAGAACTGGTTTTAAGGAGTCTAAGAGTGTGTGTGGCTGGGAGAAGGACAAGAGAAGGTGAACTAGGAGAGATCCTTTTGGTGGTAGCAAGCTTTAAGCTGTAGCACCTTTGTCGTGGTTTAAGCCCAGCCGGCAACTAAGCACCACACAGCCGCTCGCTCACTCTCCCCCGGGTGGGATGGGGGAGAGAATCGGAAGGGTAAAAGTGAGAAAACTCGTGGGTTGAGATAAAAACAGTTTAATAGGGAAAGCAAAAGCCGCGCACGCAAGCAAAGCAAAACAAGGAATTCCTTCACTACTTCCCATGGGCAGGCAGGTGTTGAGCCATCTCCAGGAAAGCAGGGCTCCATCACGCGTAACGGTTACTTGGGAAGACAAACGCCATCACTCCGAACGTCCCCCACTTCCTTCTTCTTCCCCCAGCCTTATATGCTGAGCATGACATCATATGGTATGGAATACCCCATTGGCCAGCTGGCCTAGCTGTCCTGGCTATGCTCCCTCCCAGCTTCTTGTGCACCTCACAGAGCATGTGAGCTGAAAAGTCCTTGAGAAAGTAGACTACCTAGCAACAACTAAAAACATTAGTGTGTTATCAACATTCTTCTTACACTAAATCCAAAACATAGCACTATACCAACTACTAGGAAGAAAATTAATTCCACCCCAGCCAAAACCAGGACAACCTTTCAGGCCTGATGCTAACTTTGCATATGCAAAATTTTGTCTGCTCCTGGAATTTAAAGGTCAAATATCTATGGCAGGGTTAGAACTTAACTTGAGGGTGGTTCACTCTTCTATATTTTTCTTCTAGCACAGAATGGGAATTTGAAAAAGCTTATATGCCGACTTGGCTTTTGAGGATAGAAAAATAAAAGAAGAGAAGGTTAATGAATTTGTTCAAAATAGTGAGTAAGTAATGATAACTGGCACTCAAATGCAAGTATTGCATTCTGTGCCTACCAGGCCTCAGAACTAGCAGCAGTATCTGTGCAAGCCATATGTGCATCTGATGTTACTTTTTATTCCTGTGTGAGGGTATAAATAGTAATGCAGCATCTTGAGGAAGAATACATTCCCACAATCTGTATCTCATTTCACACTTGAAAGTCAAAGGATGTAAGGCTCAATAGATGTCTCATGGACAGATTATGAAAATTGGGCCCAATGTTTTCCAAACCAGAAATCTGTGGCAAATACCTAGGTCCTGTTGATAAACGTGATCTTTCTGCCAACAGTACTGCTGCCAATTCAGGGTAAAGGTTGTGCAAGACACTGAATGTTGGACATGCATTGGTGTGGGTTGATCCTACTTTTCTGGAGTGATTAAGCAACTGAAACTGTTGTTGGAAATCCTACCTCTGCCATGAAATGGACCTTCGCTTCTACCCTGCTGATTTCCAAAGTAACTGTCAAAGTTATGCATCAGGCCTTACTTGTTCTTACAGTGCATTGACATTTCTGTCCATGTGATCATTGATCAGACTTTCAGATCTCTTACCAGTACATCAGGATCCAATAAAACAAATTAAACTTTTGTTTAACTTTTTGATGCTCATTAACATCTGGCAGTAGTGTCAGTGTTTCATACAAGACAGGTTGCTCTTGGTCTTTACTCATCTATCAGAAGCCATATTTTGAAAGGCAGTACCCCACAAGTGCTTGCTTATGTGATGAAGATATTCTCCAACCTCGGTCCCTCGGAGTTTGTCTTCTTACAGCATATAGGGCATTATCCAAGTCCTTTTTGGAGTGTTCTGGCCTGTCTTTTTCTGTTTTGGATAATTGCCTCTTCTTTCAGAACACTAAATAACTCTGTATGATAAATTTGATGCTGTAGGACAAAATTTTAGAATATCTTGCTCGGCAAAGAAAAGATTTATCTACCTGCTGCTGAGCCAGTCAGGTGTTTTTCTTTCCAACCTGTTTTCTACCTAGGAAGAAAGGTATGTCTGCATACATATCTGCAGTTCTGCAATAATACGTTGAGAAGATCAAATCTTCATGAAGTTGGAGTTGTCAATTATAGCAGCAGAGGATTGGTTATGTCATCAGATTGCCAAAACTGGCAATATATTTCATGTATTATTAGCTGTTCGGTGCCTCTCTTCTTTCAGGTCTTAAAGTTTTCTTTGTCAGAACTCGGGCAACATCTTAGGGCTGTTTTGGCAATACCTGGGTACTGGTGAGTCAGCTGGATAGAGCAACCGGCTCACATTTCCCAGGCTTCGTACACTGTAGTGAGCTGCTAGCTCAGAGGCCCTGGTTGGCAAAGTGATAGCAGTCTTTGACCTCTGTAGCTGAATCTTGTCATTTCCACCATCCAGATGGTGTGTTGCTTGCCAGAAGAAGTAGGACTCAGTCTGGCACAGAATAGATGTTCTTTAGTTATTACAGTAATTATGGGACCTGTCTGCACAGAGTGTCAGGCCTGATTCAATGTGCATTTGTGTGTTGCTGCTGAAAGGGGAGATCTGGACAGTGTGTTTCTTTCTCCCTTCCTTCCCCCTGGCTTTAGCACTCTTGTGGTCTGCCAGGTCAGCTTCCCGAGGCAGCTCTCTGAGCTCTCTGCAGCGTCACGACTGCTAATGCTCAAGCAGAAGCGGGCTCATCTATTTATGCAGTAATTTGACCTTATTGGCCGAAGTTCATTGTGAAACTGAACCTTTACGTGACTTTTATAAATCCTAAATTTAAGATAAGAGTTTGTGTTGAGTATACATTGGTAATTTAGGAATAATGTGATTATGGACCTTTATATTATCACCAAAGGTTTTTTTTACCCACAGGAACTTGAGTTTGGATTATTTTCTGAGTGAAGGTTGAACATTTCAAAGTAAGAAGAGTACTCTTGAAGGTACTCAGAAATGCCACTGATGCCATCTAGCATCATTATTTAGTAAACATGTAAAATTCTGTATATTAGTTTTGAGTTCGTAGCTTAAAAATAAGTTAGATTGTTTTGTTCCTCTAGTGCAGCTTATCACAGAATTAAAGTCATGCTTTTTAAATTTGGTTGAACACCACTTTTTTTAGATATTAGCTTCATTATTAGAGACTTTTTTCCCCCTGTGGTTCTTATTCCAGCTATGAAACAGCTTGGATGCCTCTCAAACTATTTGGAAATAAGAAATTTTTGTCTTGATTGGAGGTGGGTGGGGGACAGAATGTGAAATGGAGACTGTTCCAATAGTGTTTAGAGTATTCACCTTCTTATTTTTGTAATGTCCATGTAGCTATCTTTGCTTCAGGTTTGTAGGTTGACACCAATTACTATTAATCTTTTTTTTTCTGGAAAGATACCAGGATACTTTTTTTCAGGTATGTGTATTCACTGGACAACTCTTTTTTTTCTTTTTTTTTTTCTTTTTTTTTTTCCCCTCAGACTTCATTGCACCTCTTATGATGCATGCTTAGTGAGATTAAAAACCAACAAAGCCACCAGCTGTACTGGTGAGAGTACCTCCTGGCTGTTGCTCGGACGGAGCATGCTTTTCCCTGGCCACTTCCAATTCCAGTACCATGCTGGGTAGTATGTATAACCAAAGTTTGTCAACCATATGGCATCTGTTCATGATGCACATTAAATAAGCTCCAGGTGAGATGACTGCCTCCATACAAGCACAGATGCTGAAGTTTTAGTGCTTGCAGTAGCAGGTTATTGATTGCGGGCTGCTGATTATCTTCAGGTAGGTGTTTCTACTAGGTTGGGAGAAAGGATTTAAGGGAAGAAGAGGTGAGAATGTGTGCTTGTACAGAAGTAGCCTGCTGTTACTGATATGTGGTCTCGGAGCAAATGCATATAAGACCTCTGTTTCCCAAATTATCAGTTTAGCTTTCTCCACAACTAAAATTCCATTTCTAATAGTTTAAACAGGAAGGGACAAAAGGCAGCGTGGCTTCTGCACTCAGAGTGGTGGTGTTCTCTTGGCTGTGTGCATGGCGTGCTTACAGTCGGGAGGTGCAGGGGGAGAGAGGGTAGTGCTCAATCGCATGACATTGCCTGTCTGGCAGGTGTCTGTAGTGTGAGTAGAGAAACCAACTGTTCACTATTTTGGGTGAATGAGGTTGGCTGTTACTGCAAGTGGCCCCACGAAGAAGTCCACGCATCTGTTGATAAGCACCGCTCTGCATACTGGGATCCTGAATGCTTATAGCCGCTTGCTGAAACAGTGAAGTTTCTGTCTGAGCTTTGAGATAGTAGGAGGAAAAGTTTTGCCAAGAGCCTTGCTGATTTTAATCTTTAGATGTTAGCTGTAAGGATTTGTCTGTGCCTCGAGTACCTCTCTGTTCCTATGCAAGCACAGCCTTGGAATCTAGCAGTAAACTAATTTTTTTTTTCCACTCTCCTGCTCGGTGCAGTGACGGAAAACTGGTAGAGAGGGATTGCAGTTGGGTCTCTTGTGAGGATTAAGCACCCCTTCCACTAGCCTGGGACGCCTCCTGTGTTACAGAATCTGCCTTCAGGTCCAGGGATTTCCTCTAATATGTTGGATAAAGCCAAGACACTCCAGCCTGCCTATGTCGGGATTGTGCCGTTTGCAGAAACTGTGTCAAAGCAAGGGAAGAGCTGTTCAAGTACATATCAGGATTCATACCACAGCTTACGAGAAGGTTAGCAGGCCCTGCTTTCTTTGTTGTAGGCACTGTGTAATTGGTTTGTGGGTGGGTTTTTTTGTTTGTGTGTTTTTGGTTTTTTTTTGTTTTTTTTTTTTTTAATCTTGCATATTGAATCTGCCTGCTTTTTCTTTTCTGGGCAGTAGTCCAGATTTTGGGTTTCCCACTGACTCTTGTGACCTGTTGTCCCTGAGGGCGCTCATAAGCATGTCACAGGACAAGGTTTGGAGCTCTGTATGTAGTGACTTGCAGTGTCTGGACCTTGGGAGAATTTCACTTGCGTTTGGAAGTTTTAATTTCAGAGTTTAAATTTCTTCCTCTCCTCTATGTCTATAGGGCTTTTGTGAGCAATGTTTTAAAGCTGTTTTATTAAAGATGTAAAGGCTCGTTCTGGAGTGGCAACTCTGCTTTGAAGGAGATAGAGTATCATGTTTTAAGTTTCAGTATGTTGCTGTTTGCAGAGTATGGAAGGAGTGGAGTCTATATCTGAATGTGATTCTGTTTTAGATAGTGGTATTCTGCAAATATATCTGATTTTTTTATGGGGGTTTGACAATTCTGAAGGATTTTGTAGACAGATAGAGGTCAAATTTCAGGGAGTGATATCTATGAGGCAGGAAGTAGTTCTGGAGGGATTGAGAAAAGATTGAGAAGATGAAAACAGACAGTGATCCATTCATAATGCGCAGCGTAATAAGTAGCAACAAACAGGAACTGGGAAAAGATTACAGGGAAGAATGGCAGAACATAACAAAATGCCAATGGCAAACATAACAAGATTTATGTTTTATCAGAAATACTGGATCCATCTAGCTACAGGTGAAGTTTTAATAGGAACTTGCAGGAGTGAACAAAGATCTTGAGCACAGTGGCCTCAGAAATAAGGTGATGACATTTTGAGAGCGAGTAACGTGATCTGAAAGGAGTGGAAAATGACTTTCAGTGACATTTTGGACAGAAAAATAAAGTAAAGGGTAGTAGGAGTTGAGGACAAAAAGACAGACAGAATAAGGCCATGTTTGTTGTGGAAAGATGGCCAGTGCATGGAAGACGATTTTGGCAGTTGCATTTAGATGATTTTTCTCCCATATGCAGCTCTAGGCCTGCTGAGTCTGCCAAACAAAAATGTTAGGTTTCTACCCCCTATTGTCACTCCCCTTACCAAGCCTCTTTAACAGATATCAAGAGTTAGCTTGTTATTAGATTTTTAAAATATTACTATTTTTGTTGCTTGTTTTCATTGGAATACTCTTTGTCGAACAAATATGGAAAAGGAAAAGAAAACTGAAGTCACAGTCCTCAAAATCAACTTTGGGAGTCATAAATCTGTTAGTATAGGCAGTATTCCCAGATTACTTTTTCTGCTCTGGAGGCAAAGAAGTGCAGCACATCAATCTTCGGAGGAAAAAAACAAACCAAAATAAAAAAAGCCAGAACTTGCAGCTGTCTTGTATTTGCAAGGCATTGATTTTCACAGAAGGTGAGCACTCTGCGTTTGGATGTACCAGGATACATCTTTCATTCAGTCACGAAATACCACAAGCTGTGGTGGAATAACATGTAGAATGAGGAAAATGCAATTCTGTAGTACTTTAATCAATATAAAAATGTTTGCTGCTGTCTCAAGTTGAAGTGAATTAAAGTCATTGAATTCTTGTATAATTCTAATTATTGAAAAAGCTGTGTTGACTCTGCAAAGTCTAGCAATATCATCAGCCTACCCCATGTCTAATTCATGATACTCTAATATCATATGTGAGGAAAGCTACTTTCTACCAGCTACCAAACAGGAAGGGTAGGGAAGAGAAATAGATGCTGCCAGCTTCTTTCATGTCAGAAGAGAAAAGAATAACCCTTTAGCTTTGCTGCTGCTCCATTCAAATCTCCTGCACTCTCGGGATGCCTGTTTTATTTATGCTGTAGCATGCACTGTTGCAAAGCCACATCTTACAGGCAGTGGAGAAGCAGATACACTCACGTGTAAACCCTTGTGGAAGCTCTGGAAGTCCAGAATTTGCATTGAGCTGAAACTGTAACAACTATTGTACCTTAGCTTTGGTCCCCCCTAAAAATGGGACAGCTTAGTTTTGTTATCACCCAGGACCGAAAATTCATGCACTTCTCTTCCTCACTCTTTACCACACACAGGTGAATGGATGACAGTCTGCTTTCTCCTCTTTATAAAGCCGGGCAAATAAGGGGTGTCTGTATTATGCTGACAATGCTCATACCTATTCTCTTAATGAATCTCATGAGAAGCGGCTATCTGGAATAGACTTTATCCTGTTCCTTGCTTCTGGAAAACAGATGGTCTCCTAAATCTGATTTATTTATTTTTTTTGAATTGGGACTTGACGTTGAAGTTTGGGAACTGCTGATCCTTTCCACACAGGGATTTGACATGGGGAAGTCAAAGAACATATGCTTGTATTTTTCAGAGTAGTTATTTGGGGCAGTTATTTGTAAAATTCCTAGAATTCAGGAATCCATAAACATGTTTTCTACTCAAGAATGCCTTGGAATGATTTAGTTTTCAAATACCAGAGCCCAGTTTGCAGTTCCTCGACCAGTTAACACAACAGTATGGTAGCCCCTCATGAAAGATATGAAAGAGGGAATTGCAAGCTTTAGAAAATTTCAGAAAGATACTTAAAAACCGATTAGCATTCATGTTGAGTCTAGCTTAGAATTAAGTACTTCCAAAAGTAAATTCCAACTTTTCCACCTCTGTGCAATGTCTTTCATTCGTTTTCACTTTTTTTGGCAAGTCTTCCCTTCAAAAATGTTCAATGTGACTTGGGGGCCGACAGTGAAACTCACCTGTCTTTTTCCAAGATTTGTGTCTCAGGGCCCAGACATACGAACAAGTTCCTGCATGCCTTCTGATCTGCGGTAACTGTGTGCACATTCTTGGTCCACAGCAAATGTGAGGTAATTTGAGTTAGCTTAGCCTTTGATTAAACTATTAATATCTGTTCAGTACTTTGAAGAGATCAGGAGTCATGCGAGTGCTTGTTAACATAGGGCTTTCTTCACGAGTGATCTAGACCTTATTGTCATAACGCCTCTGGGCACCTGAAGGTAAAGTGGTCGGTGGCCGTACCTCATCCAGTAGAGGGCAGAAGAACCTGCACGTGTAGACTTGGAAGCTCTCAACACCAAGGAGATCCCCAGCAAGAGGGCAGCCCCTGCGTCTGAGGCGTCTCACAGGAATGCAGGGTGACATTTTTCTGTAAAGGTTGATCTGCGTCTTCCTAGTTCAGAGTGGCCCTGAAGATGCTGTGGGAGATGTCAAAGCGATGCCTCGTGCAAACGCATGGGTAAGGAACATCAGAAACAAGTCACAAAATCCAACAGGCGCAACTCTGAATTATGGCCAGATACGTCCCGCAATTCAGAATTATTTATGCAAATAGTGCTCTGACACAGAAAAACATAGAAAATGTGTTGAACGTATGGGGAGCTAACCTGCTGTCATTTCTTATGGCAAATCCAGAGGCACACCAAACGTATGTAGTTAGACTCCCTGTAGACTCGTGCTGCAGCCACTCTTTGCAAGTAGCACAGTGACTGTGATTATGCTTAAAAGGTAAGAGGTGCGGTGAAGGTAAGATAATGATATATTAATGTGAGGTGGCTCAAAGTTGGCAGTAAGATGGCAATTTAAATTTATTTTTGCTTAATTCGCAGTGTGCCTTGTTTGACTGTGAAGACTTAGAGGTGTTTCAGGGTATTTGTTGACTTTATAACACGAGTGAGAAGCTTAGGGAAAGGGTTAGCACTGAATGACCAGGGTTTTTATAAGTCAATGGTTATCAGTGGAAGGAGGGTTGTAGCATTATCCCTGGAGTTGAATTCACCTATTTTTTCGGTCCTGCTGCCCTATGTGTTTTTGGTTTTTTTGGATATGACATGTTTTCCCCTCTTGAAGTTTACTGAACTATTCCTGTCAGTGTAATGATCCCCAGCTGTTGCTTTAGCCCTAGCTATTTTCATGCTGGGAATGAGAGGAGGAGGAGGAGGAGAGGAACAGAGGCTAGCTTGTTTACCACACTGTGATCTAATTCATTTGTCAAAAAATGGCTACTATAATACTTTCTTTAGCACAAAGTAATACTAAAAGGAAAGAGTTGTAGACTTGGACCTGCAAGAGCAAGGAGATGTAAGGACTCAGCACATGCAGAAAACAAAAAGAATAGAAACTGGGTGGGGTGCAATGAGGGCAGCTGTTGTAGCATTTATGCAGACAATGCTTTGAACTAGTAATGATACCAAGCAAAATTTGCAGTAAGTACTTTCCTCCCTATCAACTGCATTTTCTTCACAGTTAAACTGAGCTTCATGTTCAATGGCAGTGGTGCTGGGGTATTGATAATCCCAGCAACTGGGAAGCATGTTAATAAAGCTTGAAAACACATGTGTGGCTTTCAAATTACTCATTATTTGATACTTATCTGTTGTGTATTTTTTGAAGAAAATATCTGTATTTATACTTTTAAACAGCAAATGACTGATGCTTAGACTTCCTGGGAGCTGTTGAAAAGCAGATACTTTTTTGAAAACAGAACTATGATACTTAAGCTCAGATTGCCTGTTTTGCATCCAGAAACAACTTCTGCAGTTAACATGCTTGTTCAGAGTCCTTGCCAGACAGATGTCACTGTGACTCTCCTGCCCAAAGAAGATAAGGGTCGGTGACCATTGTGGTTTCTGCTCATGTTTTTGGACCCACATCAGGCTACCTGTGTAAATCTTACCTCGGTACTTTTATCATCTATAAGATCTATCACTAGTCACCTCAAATTTTTCAGCATTCTGTCACACCTGCAGGTCATTGATCAACAACTTAACGAATATTTATACCAAAAATAAGTGCCTGCTTAGATCTTTCCTTTCGTGCCACAACTCCCATCTATCCAGTCTTTTCTGAGCATTGAATTACTGATCTTGTCACCTGCTGCATCAATAAATTTCGATCCAAAATGTTAAAGCAGCACATTTCTTGGCAAGAACCTCTGCAGCCTATGGTAGAAAACGGGATATGGCTCCTGACATAGCTTAGGTTTCTCAAACGAAAACATGCAGTGAGCCTATGGAGCAAATTGTGTTCCTTTTTCTTGCAGGAGGCCTGTAAGTGGATGCATAATCTGCTGAATGGCATTAACATGAGCAGAACTCATGTTTTTCTTTCTTTTACTAGGGCTAGTGGAAGTAGATACAATGTTTTTCCCTGGTGGTATGTAAAATTTACTAACCTGATATCTCTCCAAACTAAGAGCAGACCTGCAATAGCAAAGTACTTTGCAATGTGGTGATTACTGGTAAGAGCTACAAAATGGTTTTTGCTCATCAGTGTATTCAGGATTTTTCCTGGTGTTCAATGAGATGGGTAGAAAAACTGTGCAGGTGACCTACTGTCAAAGTTTATTGTGTGTATAATATAGTAAGCATTCTTCCAAGAAAACAAAGATTTGAACTTTCTAGTCTGCAGTTCTGCCATCTAAAGTTAGACTAAGCCTGATGAAGCTAACAAGAAATGTGTAAGAAGGTCAATAATAAGGAAGAGGATATGCTGCTTTGAGACATGGATTCTTTCCAAAATTGACAGTGAAAATTGGTGAAATCCAAGCTTTCTAGATAATCTCATTTTAATACAGCCTTTCAGAAGTAAGCAGCTGTAAAGAAAATATATTGTAAAAAAAAAACCAAACCTATTTGAAAGTTTTCAGTAGAAACGTCCATAATAGATTTTTTTCCACGGCAGGGACAGGGATCATCTGTTGCAGCCATGCTTATAAGGACCTCATTTTGTGGTCTCCGTCCCCAAAGGCAGCTCATGGAGCCGAAGCACTGACTGGAGTCTGAGGGTATTTCCCATAACGTCTCTGCTGCACCCTAGCAGCTGGCACATTTAACATCTTTTTGGTAACCTTCCTCACTGAAACACTTGCCGGGGCTCAAATATTGTGCTGCCCAGCTGGATTGTTGAGGGGAAACTGAGTGATGCCCTCTGGGTGACAGAAGGAAGAGATCCACTTTTGACTTTCTCTGCATGGAGTTTCCCCAGCTTCATGCTGCTACTTGTTTCTCTAGTATTAAATGCATGGAGAATATAGCTGTGTTTTTTGTAGGAATTGAATGTGGCAGCAGCTATGTTCTTTGGTTACTCATCTCTGCAAATTTCACAGCAGTGCTGGAAGCCAAGGATGTACAAGCTCCCTTTGCGTAATTTGGTCAGTATTACAAGCAGTGTGTAACCTGTCCCTGTAAATAGTTTTGAGGTTTTCTTTCTTATTTTGGTGAATGCTCTTTGTGATGCTCTTTTGATGCTCTTTTTCTTCACTTTCACTTTCCTAAGCTTTCATGCCTCTTTCTGTATTACACTTATGTGTGCACGTCCTTCTAAGCCTGCTTGCAGCTCACATACTTTTCGATGCTCCAATGTCAAATTCTCCCTTTTCAGAAGTGGAAGGCAACATTTTAGAAGTAGATGCTAAACTAGCAGTACGTTTGTGCCCCACTGAGAGACTGTTTTACTGCTGCTAATAATAGCTGTCACATTGACTGCAGGCAATTTAGAACGGGGATTGTGTCTTCAGGACTGACATGTGACCATGAATCTAACTACAGCGGTTGCAAACACTGTCACCATGTAGCTATCTCCTCTGCCTCTCTGCTGGTGGGAGCCACAGAAAGGAAACCTGTCTGCCCTTCACTTGCTTTTGTTCAGTATATTAGTGAAAGCCCACTGCTATTAGCAGTTGGAGAGAATCTTCCACTGGATGTAAATGTGGGAGTTCCTGCTGCTGCCCGCAGCCTCCTCTGTGCCCTTCAGTAGAGGACTGAGCCAGCAGTAACATTTTAAACATTTGCAGAATTTGTCCACCAGTCTGAAGTCAGTGGTCATGCAGGCCATTCTAGACTGCTGGGTTTTTTTAGTTTGCTGATTGACCTGTTACACAGAATTATATTATTTAGATGTTTATAGCTATGATAGCACTTAAGAACCACATTAAGCCTCATAGCTGGATTTGGTTTCAGTGCTGTGGATCTTCCCTGGTGGAAAAACCAAAGTCAGTCAGTCCTGGAGATCTGTAGTCCGGAGTTTTGAAAGAAAGTAAATATCCAAAGAAAAAGGAAGTAAAAAGTAGTAGATAGATGTTGTATGATCACAGCTCAAAGAGTCTGAGGGAATTTGGTGTGCTTTTTATGTGTAATGCAAATTCTGGGGATCAGCTTCCACACTGGGCTACTGTGAAGGAACTGATTTCTAATGTAGAGGGATATGATGGCCATAGCTAAATCTTGTAACTTTTTTTACAAGTAGAAACAGAATTGTAATAGAATTTGTACTTAAACTGTAAAGAAGGTGTCTGACTATTGCAGTACAAAGGCCAGGATCTTTATTTGAAACAGATGCCATGATTGTGGCATGTGTTCTTTGCAGTCTTTGAGAAAACAGCAAAGATGTTTCTCACTACCATTAATTGAAGAAATATGTTAATTCCTTGTAGCATCCACCTGAAATTCTTGCTAAGAGAGGATGCTGGGACTTGGACAAAAGCTGGTGGCAGGAATACTAACCAGATAGGGAATGCTCTGAGTCTTTATTTTGCATGTAATATGCATGTTGGGCAAAACCACTTTTGTTCCATGTCCCATGAAATAACTGTCAGCACAATCAACCAACTGAAGCTGGGAGATGCCCAAGCTAGCTAATTTAAAATTATAAGGGCCAGCTTTCTGAGTTCTCTATATAACTGGTTAATTACTTCTTCTAAAGAACTGCTGGTTTTGTATTTAAATTTGCATACGTCTAAGTCCTTTTTTCTACCGCTTGTGGAAAAACACTTTTGCTCTCATTTGCATTTGGTTTCAGTAAACCAATCATCTTTAGGTGGTTAAGAATCTGAAATGTCTTGGAAATACAGATTTATTCCATGTTTAAGTGGAAAACCCAAAAACACAGCTCATATGCCGAGGTGTCCCAGCTGTTGCCATAGAAGTTCTGTGGTATCTTGACCATTAGATGATTTCTGTGAAGGGAGCTTTTAACTTCTATCTGTAGAGGGTGCCCTGTGGCATAAGGAAGGCTGAATCATTGGGCCAACACCACAGTCTCTGAGAAATGTTTGAGGAAGTTTTTGGCCTTGATCTGAGAGGCTGTTAGTACACTGGAGCGCTGTGCTGTGGCAGAAATTGCAGTGTGGGAGGTGAGCTGTGAAGGAAAAATATTAGACCATGTCTCTTATTGCTGAAAGAGGCATGGAAGGATTTCCTCATCAATTTTAGTATTATAAACACGTCTAATCAATCATGTGTTTTATGGATGTGTCTTGGCACTGTCTCCAGACTTGATTTTTTTCTACTTAACAGAAACACACAAAAACATATTATCCGTTGAAGCCAGAGTTTTAAATAAAATGAAAACTTGTTCAGATTCTGATGTATCTCCAAGCATGTTTTTTCTTTTTCTTCTGTATAATTTTTCAGAAAAAATATAAACAAGTCTCATGTCTCATCTTTAAGGAAAATAAAAAGGCTGGAGCTCTTTCTTCTTATAGGCAGAGATACCTCTATCTTTACAAGAAAAAAAATGAAGAGGGTTCAAACTTGTTTTTCCCTTTGCCTTTTGTACTGTCACGTTAGTAGACAGCTGTAGATCTGATTGTCAGGATATATCTACCCATTCCTTCTTTTTCCTTCATTTGTCCCTATCTGCCACGTCATATTAAATTATCTGGGAGAATTTTTTTCTAGCGTCTTCTTTGCAAGACCAATGTTAGTTCCTCCTTATTCATTGTTTCATGGAAACATATAAATCAGTATAGACTGTGACTCAAGTTTACATGGGGAGTTGGGAAATTCTCTGTTTTTTTCCCCTCAAGGCTTCTCTTCCAGCTATAGATAGTAACAATGGATATATAGATGGCATCAACAAGCACTGATTACAAATAATATTTACTGTCTTATGATACTGGTGTGTCAATTTTAGGTAGACCTTTCCACTTAGGTATTTTGTTATAGGTCATCTTGTTGAATCATGCATGGTAGCCAGATTCCATAGATATGGATAAGTGCCTAGTTATTCACACGCTTAGTTTTCACCTAACCAGTATTACTGGGGTGAAATGATTTTATAAGAATCTGTACCCGGCACAGAAAGCAAATGGATGCAAAATGGATGGAAAAGTCTTTGTTTTAAATAAGCATAAAAAGAACCCTACAAAATTCAGCATAACTTTTGTAGTAGTAATCAAGTTTGTGTATATTTAGAGTCATATACATGAGTAGCACACATGAAATAAACACGGTCAATTGTGTGCAATATTGAGGACTGAAATTGGAAACTTCTAAGACTATGAATTGGTTCTTCCTTTTGTATCTGCACATTTTACCACCCCAGAACACCAATGCTGACGTGAGCCTTTGCGCACCACCGACAGGAGTAACTATTCTGTCCTGTCTGGAGGTCAGATCATCTTATGTCATGATACTTGGACCATGCTACTGCTTTTGTTTGTTTTGTAATGCTAGGTCCTAACAAAACTAAAATTGCTGTAAACGGTGGCTTTATCTTCTAAATACAGATTTTAATTAACATTACTTTGATTTCCACATTGTATCAAAGTTGATATGAAGCCTCAAAAATGACCTGCTGAGGTAGCTTGTTGTTCTGTGCTCACGGTGTGAGCCAGCTACCTTGTGGTAATATGTGAGGATGGAAATAGATCCTTTTGCTTTTGATTGTGTATTTGCTTCTGATTCCATATTCTTTGGGGACCAGTTTCTTCTGTAGGTTGGGATCTTTGATTCTGCTAAATTAACCATATCAAAGAATCCGTATTTGTCTGTCTCCACGAAGAAAGCTATTTAATGCCTCATAACATTGACTCATTAAAAGATCATACATGCAAATATTTCATCATCCTTTGAAAACATTTTTTAAAATTATTCCTATTTCATATTTCTCTTCCAACAGCATCTTCCCAACAAAAAGGGACTATTGCCCTGTACCTGTCTTTTTGTTTCTAGTAGCCAAAACTAGTCAGCAGGCATGTGTAAGCTGCATGTCATGTCAATGACTTTATATGACCCAAGAACATTTTGAGCTGTAGAAGCTTTGAAGAGTGTGATTTTATCAAGAAACAAGCCCTTCGTGACCTGAGGGTGAGAGTCAGTTAATTTTCTCTCTTCCTCCTCTTTTTGTGTTCTTAAATGGCCAGTAGCTCCTTTTTCTGTACTTTTCAGCTGCTTTTAAAAGCTTCTGGGCGTTTGAGAGCCTGAAGGCTTTTTGGAAGTGCTGGATGGAAAAAACAACCCTAGTGTTATGTGACCCACATTACATCCTTGGATTATTACTAGCACATCTACTGTGAAATATTTTGAAAGTTGTTGCTTTGGAGGTGAAGGATCTGTTCTGTTTTTTAAGAATCTCTTGATAGAGGTTTTAGGTCTACATCAGGCAGAATTGTATTCCTCACCTGTACAAATTTTTAATGCTCTCAAAAGCTTACTAAGAGGATAAGAAAGAAGAGGTGGTCGTGAAAGTTTCAGTCCTTTATACTAGATCTGCCTTTGATGCAGCTGTATGGCTTTCTTGGTTGAACCTCCTGTTTGGCTTTGTGCCTACAATTGCCTCTGTTGGACAAGCACAGCTGGGTAAGGAGTTTATCAGTGTTCCCCAAACTGACATGAGACACCTGCCCATCTCAGCATATTGCGGCAGAACATGCTGATTTCTGCTAAGAAATCCACTTCCATCATTCACGTCACTGCAATAGGGAACTGCTCCTGATCCTGGTTTTGTTTCCTGTTCAGGATCTGCTTCACAGACCTCCTCTTTGGGTGTAGGGAGAGTGATCCCAATCCTACTTCTCACAAAGAGAAGACCACAGCATGAATATAAATAAGTGGCTTTTGCCTCTAGTGTGAAAGGTTCTTGTAACAGTTTAAGAGACCAAAACAAATTCTCTTTCTATTCTTTACCCTCCCAAACTCCATTTTCTCTGTAGTATGGTTCCTAAGGAAGAGATGAGGAAACTGCCTGCATTTTAATAGCAGCCGTTGTTGCTGCAGTAGAGAAAAGAGGTAGTGGAATGTGAGATAGTCTCAAACAGTAAAGAAACAAACTTCTGCTTAACTGTCCCTTTGCCTAGGCTTGCTCCAAGCTATTCTTTAAAATGCATTGAGATGAATGGAACCATACGGCTGCTATTCCCAACAACAGTGAATGCTTGCAAATTGTGCAGATCAACAGTGTACCTGCTGCTTCTCCTTTACCCCACAGAGGGACATGAATTTTTGGCATCCCCTTCCCAGGGTAGCAAACTGTCATATAATCCCTGCAGTTTGGGTGTCATTTACAGTCTGCTTCACTGAAATGCTTCTCTGTTAACTGCACAGTCTGCTTAAATGCAAAGCCAGCGTGTATTCCCCATCAGCAGTTAGTGGATTAAAATGCTGTTAGGCTTAGAAAATTGCCTTTAAAAAACGCCCAAAAAGTTGGCTTTTCTTTGTTGGTAACCCCCATTCTAGCACATTCTGTGTGATGGGGGGGTGTTGTCAACAGCGCCAGAAAAACGCAGCTCTGAAAAAAAAAAATAGTAGTCCACCTCAGCAATTTTGAGTTATTTTCAAAATTAATTTTGACCATTGTATACTCACTCATTGATCACAAACTATCATAGCTGAATTTTTCTTATAGGTTCTTGTGGACACTACAAAAAATTTGGTAATACTAACCGCCCTTTGCTGCTTCTGTACAGAAAGGTGTTGCAACTGGAGCTTAGCAGATGCTGCTCTTGCTGGTGTATGAACCAGAATCTAATCTGGCTTCCCGTCGAAGCATGAAAGGGCTAATGCGAGACAACATTTGTTTTGTAAGCAGGCAGAGCTCAAAAATACTCAGAGACCATTTTCGGTGTGAGGGAAAGGTTTTCTCACCACATCTCCAAGGGACTGAATTCAGTCGTAAATGTAGGATATAACCTCCACTGAAAACAACGGCTGATGTGCTGCATATTCCAAAGCTGAATTTGGCATTGGCTGCTGGTCAAATGTGACTATTTAATCAGAAAATGGGAAGAAAATTCTCTTCTCAATGTAATTAGAATGGCTGCTGCTGGCCAAGTAGTAAGTGGAAAGGTGGCTTTACCCTTCAAAGCGGTAGTTACATGACACTGTGATACTTAAGTTAGAGGCCCCAGTTCTGCACAAACAGCTGTGATGATTTTGTTCAGCAAATATCCCATGTCGTCAAAGTCATCTTTTATCGTTGTATATTATAATTAATTTGGTTGTATGTAAGCTGTTGGTTTAATCTAATGGTGGTGTACACATTGTACTGAAAAATTGAAAAATACATGTGGGCTGCAAATGGTGGCCTAGTGCCATGTTTCCTTAGGCTGTGGTCTCTGACCCTCACAAAGTAAACCCAGTCAGACCTACTCAGTGCTAGGCCAGTGAAAATTCTCCTAAAAAGTCTTCGTCGCTACTGAAAGGTAGAGGTGTTGATGAACTAACTGGCAGGTTTCCATTCCAGCTCGTGCTATATTAATGCTTTCTTGCAAGTTAAGTGGATGCTGTAGCACAGGGCTTTCAAATGGGGTGTGCAGAGGTGCTGAACAGCGTACAAATACATGACCATGAACCCTTATGAGCACTGAAGTGCATAGTTTGCTTTTTACTGCTTTTACTTACGCTTGCACTTTCCTCAGCTTAGATAATGAAGTTAGGCTAATTTCACTTGTTCTTCAGTTTCTCTTTCTGATCACATGGCTTATTGATTGGGTTGCAAGGATGAATTTTTCTATCAGGCAAACTGCTTTCACTGAATTTACAAAATCGATAAATCACATCTGTGAGCATACAGCCTGTCTAGTTAATATGCGGTTTTTGCACAGGTATCCTAGCCCGAACTCCAGAGAGTTCTGCATCCCTCAGCCCCTCTATAGGATTTTGTTTGCCTATACAGCAGCCTTCCTCCCTTCCTGTTCTGTGCTACTGCTCGTGCTTTCTGTTGTAATCCACCATATGGCTGTGCTTAATCACTACCTTGGTTGGGCGACCTTGAGTATCCCTTGGGATTCCTTAGAATAAAAGGTTTTGTAGAAATGTGAACACAGAGTCCCTTTGGCAGTAGGTCGGTATTCAACATAACATGCACAGGGCCTTCCACAATCTGCAGTTCAGAGCTGTGTGCTTCTCTTCACTAGTTCTCAAAAAACAGGAAATGCAGAATATTTTTTTAATTTGTTGTCGTAAACCTGTCCTGGTATGTTACATAGTCTCGAAGATGAGATTTTTTTTTTTTTGAGATGCAGAGGCTGCAGTCTAGTTTCTGTAGTAGATCTAGTCAAACTATTAAACACGAAGTGTGGTTTAGAAATAGAAGGGCTTTCAGGTACGTATGTGTAAGGGCAGGCACGCTGTTGCAGATTTAGATGACGAGCTGCAAAAAACACCTTAGATCATCATAAATATTTGTTCTTGCTACTGATTACTACTAATGCACCCCTATACTACGACTAGAGTTGTAAGTGTCCTGAAAGTGTCCATATGGGTGCAGCCTCTGTATATTAAGCCTATACTGCTGTGAGCTGCCACCAGCCATGAATAGGCAGGAGTAAGCTCTGGTCTTGGAATGCCTGTAGGTTCCCTGTTAAGGCAGTTCTATGGTAAGACGAACAAAAATAATCATGACTTGCTGTATTTCACTAACTGTAACTCTGTTGATACTAGCTGTATGGCAATGTTATTTGTCTCTTAGTACACCCACCCCCCAACCCCCCAATTCTTCTCTACCCCTCCTCTTAAACTGCTGGCAGCAGTCCTTTATACCAGCTCCCAGATTTCTCTGGAATGTTTTACTAATTCTTGGAACAGTTCATTAGAGATATAAAGACCTTGTTCAAACTTTAACTATATTTCAGATTTTTTCATACTTGTGAAATAAATAAATTATTCCCATTTTTGGGTGGGAAAATCAGACAAGCATACAAAGCCCACAAAATGTTGCACAGACTGTGACAAAAGTTGAATGAAAGAGGTGCGTAGAAGGGTACCAGTATGGAACTTATTTTCTAGCCAGCAGAGATATCTCTCCTTTATATGACCTGATTTATTCCTAATTTGAAAATTATTCTAAAGGTTAAGTAGAGGGATAAAGGAAATAGAAGATTGTTGGTTTGTGATTGAAAGACTTACACTCCAGTCTGTCTTTGAGTAACTGAATTTCTCTGGTCATTCTAGACCTTTGGCTGAGCTCCATGTACAACAGCCTTGGATTGGCTTTTGGGACATCTGTTAATCTATATATAGGATTCACACACTTGCACACGTAAACAGGTGATCTCCTAAATATATGAAATGGTGTTGGGAACTCCAAGTACTTACTTAAGCCAAAATGAATTCAGGAGTGAACTGAAGTAATCCTTTTCGCCCTCCTCCCTGCCACAAAAATAAGCTGTATTGGAAAAAAAGTGCATTATGTGCTGATTATAACTTGTGCTTAATATGTATATATATGCATTCATAAATCCTAGGAATTACTTAGTGCCTATTAAAAGTATCCTGAAAATGACCTTTTTCCTATTTTCCAGTTTAGTCCTCTTGACAGTTGCCAGTTTCTTGCTGTGAAGGGACATAGTGTTTAAAAATAAAAGGTGCATATAATGGGTAGAGAAAAAGGGTAGTAGATGGTAACTAATATAGAAATAAGATATATTTAGAAAATTCATAAGGGAAGCTGAAGTCAGGAAGGGAATTTTAAGTCATTTGATGAAGTCTCTAGCTGTCTGGCTGAGACTGATTTCTAATAAATCTGAGAACAGCAGAGAGACTTCAGAACAGCGAAAGACCGCTAACATTTTGCATCACTACTGAAAAAGGGTGAGCGAGTAAAGAGTGGCTAATCTGGTATCAGTTCCAGGAAAAAAATACAGAAAATTTGATAAAATAATTTAGGTGGTATAAGAATAGCAATATAATCACGCTATTCAGCTTTTCAATTTGTGAAAACAGGTCTGTTCAAATGTGGTTTTGTTGTTTGGTTACGTGAAATTTGGTTGCTAGGGGTTTTGTCTCGGTGTAATAGACTTTTATAAGGTCTTTAACTTAGTGGTGTGATATATTTTGGTTTTAAAAAATATCTTTGAATTTAATGAAGTACTGCTTAAGTAGATTGAGAACTGACTAATGAAAGAAGGCAGAAAAGCATTTCTAGTTGGGATCTGGAAACAAGTGCAAGATGGTAACAGTGTGGACGGAACAAAGATTAGTGGAGGCATAAATAATGACATTAAAAAATGGTTTAGATCATTTAGGCAAACTGAGACAGTTGGGCAAAATGTGCATGAATACAGGTGAGGGCAGAGTTATGCACCAAGGAGCAAAAAATGCCAGCCACACCTGTGGAGGGGTTTGTCGCTGAAAATCCCTAACGCTGGGGGGTGAAAGGTGAATAGTAGATATAGTTGGAAATGGAAGGGAAAGTAGATGGTCCCAGCAAGTAAATAGCAAAGTGGCAAAAAGAGCTAACATACATGGCTAGCTGTGTAAGTGGGAAGACATGAGTAATAATGAGATTATCTGCACTTAAAGCTGTGGAGATAGATCTGATGCTATAGGTCTGTGCCTTGCCTGCATACATTTAGTGAGATGTGCTAATTTAGGGCATGGAAATGAGTCCCTGAAATGGCTTACTAGTGGAAATAATGCCACATAGTGAGAAATTTAATGTGCCGTTACCTAATAGGGCTGAAATCACCTAGTGGCATACCGCTGCTGGAAGAATGAAGTCTCACTCCCACCTTATGTTAGTGTGAGCAAATACCTGGCTATACAGTCGTCATCTTCAACTCACTGAGACAGAAAACAATTCCCCGTTTTGCTTGGGCTGTGGTCTCTGTCACGTCAGTGAGTCCAGCCACCCAGTCAGGCGAACATGAGAGATCATGTGTGGAGTGAGAGATTTGACTCCATCGCAGCAAACGGTTAGATCAAGTGCTCGTGTAGATATGTCATCACCTGATTCAGGTTTTGATCACCTCAAAACGAATCCAGCAAATGAAGAGCTCTGAGAACAGGCCAGCCGTGAGACTGTATTAGCCCTCACGCTAGCACAGAAGTAGGAGTGCTCGCATGCTGGGTGGGAGGAAGAGTCTGGAACTACCACTTCTGTTTGCAGTTTCATGGCCAAACGAAGGGCCTGTTCCTTACCCTCTGCGTTCCTCCTCCTCGCTCTGGCTCTTGGCTGATCCCACACAGAATTAGCATGGTCTCTGTACACCCTCCCTCCCTCCCTCTCTCTCTTCCCTGTACTAAAGGAAGTAGTTTCCTGCCCAGGGTGCATATATTAAGAAATCCTAGTTTGGCTTAAGAAACAGAAGAGAGGTAACTTGGTTGCACACTGTGTACAGAAGTATGTCCACAGGTAGGAAATATATTCTCACTGTCATAAACCTTTCAAAGAAGGTTTTGTAAGGTCCCTTTTATATGGAAGCTGTCTTTGACTGTAAGAACAATCTCTAGAATATTGCTTTGATTGTGTAGTTTAAAGGGAACCTGCTGTTATAATCTAAATGTTGAAATTATGACTATTCCAGAGATTTGCATTAGAAAAAAAATATTATAATTGCATTTCACACAGGTAATGCATATGTTCTGTTACTCTAAAATAAATGGGAAAAAATCTAGCGATAAGGGATTCCTTTTGCTGTGGAACAAGGACACTTGTTAGATATATCCATGATATTTCACTTTCATGAGATGTTTCTGAAGGTGAATTTCTGAGTTGAGGAAGGAAATCTGCCTTGTAATTCAGAGTAATGACCAATAATTTTGTCGTATCAATTTAATCCACACATGGTAATTTGAGTTTTTAGGAGTCATTAGCAGCTGGGGTGTCACTCTGTTTATCGGAGGACTGTCAGTCGGTGTTTCTTTGTTTGTTTTTTAAAATTAATGGTTTGGAAAGAAGTTGGTGCTCTAGAAAGAATTGAGAAACAAGCCTGGCTTTGCGGATTTTTATCACCCTGCCAAGACCCTGTGCAACTTCCTCTCCCTGTTGCCCACAGCAGAATACGGAAACCTGACTGCAGAAGGCCACTTCTGCAATTGCAGGGGTGCAGGGGAGCAGGGTGGGAGGGGGTGCTTTTTGTTCTGCTGCTCACTAGCACCTTGGCATCCAAAGAAGAAAACAAGATGTGTTTGAAAATGTCTCTTCAGTTGTTTCTTGCACTGATGGGTCTCCTTCTCTTTCCTCTCTCTGCTGTCGTGCAGTGCTGCAGTTGAAGCTCCAGCAGCGACGCACACGGGAGGAGCTGGTGAGCCAAGGGATCATGCCGCGTAAGTATCACTTCAACTCTTTGTCTCGGTGTTTTTATGCATGTTTTTGAGTGGAGAATGGCTTCACATATGATTTGAAAGATCAGATTCTCTGTTTCTGGATGAAAAACATCATACATAAGAGCCCCACCCTGTCCCACCCAGCTTGGTCCTTCTGAAGTGGTGGTACTCTAGGTATGGGGCACCTCTGATACTGAGGAAGAGAGTAATGGCTCCAAGGGTAACTGTACTCCAAAACAATGTTTATATTTGATCACAGTGGAGAAGAGTCTTCTGGAGAACTTGCTATGTTAGAAGTGCCTTATATACTTCACACATGCTGGTAATCACTCTTTTAACAGGCTTCCTGCCTCTGCAGTTTCTGTTCTTGTTTGTCAGCTCCCCAGACCTCTGAGGCAGTTGTAACTTTGTATGTACAACAGGCAGTGCATACAAGATGTTAACCATCAAGGGGCCATGTTTTATGTTTGTAGCTAGAAAACATAGCTAGAAAGAGCCCTATGGGCATCAGCCAGTCCCCTTCCTGCAGGGGAAGGCAAAATCTGCAGAGCCAGAGAACTTTTACTTGTCTGGGTGGACGCATAGGATATACCCTAACACCAAACTTGGATAAATTCACTGTCAGGTTAGTGTTGGAGAAGGTATTTTTTTGTTTTGTTCCCCTCCTTCAAAAGGGGAAAAAAAATGCAAAAAGATATCTGACAAATAGTTTTGTCATGCTTTGGTACCTCCAAACTAGATGACTTATATGTAACAACTCGAAGCAAGACCAAAGAGCAAGTGTTTTATTTTTGAGGTCATCTCAGTTTCACTTAACAGCTTTAGTAAAAGGCAATGGATCAGGTATATGTTTTCTTCTTTCAAAAACTTTCCCCCTCCCCCATTTCACAAACCTTATTTGAAGACAGCGTAGTAATGAGGACTTTCTCATTCCTTCTATTTCTGGGGTGCACACTGTAATATGACACAGTGATGTGACTTAGACTTTGCTAAAGGCGTAAGGTTAGGCTGTCAGCTCGCTCTCTGAATGAAGAGAACCTGTCAGCAGCACTCTTGTCAGCTGAAGTGGCTCTTTGGAAGGTAGTGACATGCTCAAGATGTTTCCTGGCACTACTTAAAATTCTATTACCAAATCAAAAAGGAAAGATTGCCCTGTCTGGATATAGTACATTATGCCTGTCTTCTGATTTTTACCTGGGGAACTCGTATACGTGCTTCTACAGAATACACTTACTTGCTTTTGGATGAAAGACTAGTGTCCCAGTGACTGTGTCCTTTTTACTAATGCTTCCCAGAAGAAAATGTTCCTGACTTCTTTGTGGTCTCCTGCTTTAGATGGATATGTATGCAAATACTGTATTAAGTTATGTTCAGTACTGGCTTTCTTCAAAGTGTGGCTGGCTAAACTTGTGATTCCTGAGAGGGGTCTTTTTTACGGGCCCTTTGAAAATGAGGTCCTTGCAAGTAATTCAAGTAAGGCATCCAGAGTAATTAGTCAGTCTTAAACTTGCTTAAAGTAAAGCCTAAATAACCAGTCTTCGCAGGCTTGTGCCCTTCGTTGCTTCATTTATGTCTCTTACATGTGAGTTTTATGACAGACCAAAGAAGAATGCGCAGTGAAATATCATTGTGAAAATATTGGCGACACATGAAAAGGTCCTTTCTGCAATGGAGAAAAACCACTTTAGCAGATCGGTTCTAAACATGATTTGAAATTAGTTCCCTCCAAGTCATGGTATCATTTACCTATACCTGCCAACTGGAAATAACCACACATAGGGAAATGTTTAAAACATTATTTGCCTGGGCCATTTTTAATGAGAAGATCAGATGTGAGATAAATTGTGATACTTAAAGCAAAAGTCCCATTTTTAACCTGAGAAGTACAGGGGATGACTAGGGGCCATGTTCCTCCTGAAGGCGTCTCAGAGCCGTGACAGCTTTGCTTCTACTTTCAGCAGTTCAGAATAGACATTTTTACTTACTACTGGGAATGTGCAGGTATCCTGTATTCTTTCATCTCTCTGCCCTGTAACCCCGTCTGTGAAAACATTTAGGTACTTAATCTTGTTCCTCTGTCATCTACTACTAAACATGGCTATACTGGACCCCATGTCTCCCTCTTGAGTTTGTTAGTCAGGAACCAAGCCCCACACAGCCCTTTATGATGATTTAACAAAAATATAAAAGTAGGAATCCAGAGGATGGTTTGGTGCTGAATGAAATGAGCTGGAGTGCTCTTTCCATGTGAAATGCTGGTTGGCTTCTAGCCTTTATTTTCCGTCTGGGGAGCCTTAACACTCTTGCAAGAATTGTGGTAGTTGCGGTTGTATCTACATGAGCATTATAGCTTGCGTCAGGAAGGTGCTTTTAAAGTGAAGCCCCTGATTGCACCTGCCTACTGTACCTTGCTTTGCACCATGAAATGAAGTTTGAGTTGGATTAAATTGGGATGAAAGTAAACTGGAAAATATTCTACCTACAGCTAATATGCATTCAGTCCATGGGACCAGAATACAGCTTGTCTGGCACAACACCTCCCATTTCACCTTCACATATAAAGTGTGGATGTCAGTTCCTCAGCATCAGCTGTTATTCTGTGCAAATTTGGTCTTACTGTGCTATCCTGCATGTTCATTTAGATTAGCCTTTGATACAGATTAGTTCCTGGATCTTGTAGCTAAACAGGCATGCAAAAATCCATGAAACAAGTATGGGAGAACTGAAAGTTTTTGTTTTACGTTAAAAGCTACCTAGTGTGCAAACTCACTTTGGTACCATTGGTTCTCCTGACTGCAGTATAAGCCTTACATGGTGTTTAGATTCAGCTTGGTGCCTTAATCGACAAATTGTATTTCAGGCTTCCGTCAACATAGGGGTTTTGGACACTGCAAACTTGAGGAGTGGGAGAAGATGCGTTGGTGCCCCATTAAAGTGAGAGTGAGTCATACCACTCCTGCTTTGCTTGTTCAGAACAGAGCTGGGAATTGCTTACTTTGTTCCCATGTGGAATTTTGTTTATATGGTAGAGAGGAAAGGCAAATGTTTCAACATTTTTTTACCAAGTACACTTAATCTCGCTTGAATAACCTTTCCAACCCACCAGCCACCTACAGTAGGGCTATGCTTCACTAAAAGATTAGTGTATTGTAGTAAGAAATAAAGCATTTATAAGCAGTGACAGAGGATTCAAAATAATTGGGTTTTATGCTTCATTAATTCTTCTTTCTTTTCTGTTATCACTTTCTGTAACCTTTTACTAGTAGCAGGATTCATTAGTTGAAGATTAAAATTCTCAATTACCCATAGAAAAGAGGTGGGAAGCAAGTCTTCATCTGCATCTGACATACCCGTGATTTGAGCTGGAAGGATTGTATCTAGAAACAAGGAGAGCTGAGTTTTCATATTTATTCAGGTTTTGGCCTATTTTCTGAGAGTGCAAATAGACAAGCTTTTTTGCTATTTGCATTTTTTTGTAGCTATGCAGAGGTGATTTTCATCTTCTCATCCTCATAAAATGCAAGCTAAACAAAAACTGCTGTCTGTGCTCAACTCTTTGAACTCTGTCATGCTGTAGAAGAACAGTCAGATGCTGTCAGTTTTTACAGTGTCAAATTTAAAGGTTACAGCTATGGTAAGATTTTTGTGGGGAGTATTAAACACCCAGTTTTCCACCCTTGAAAAGAATGTTTAAAACAGTAGCTAACATTCATCTGAGTACAAAGACATGTGGAAAGTATCTTCAGGTAAAACAGCAAAAATTTTTAGGGGAAAGACATTTGGCAAATGTAGCAATACTCTGCTTTGCAAAATATGTTGCACTTTTTCTGTTTTGCAAGGTTTAAAGCTTCACGTGCCCATTGTTTTATCCATCGGGATGGGGACCTTTGGCTTCTGGCTGCAAACACAAGATACAGACAGGCAGGCATGCAAGGTTGTCATGTGGCAGAATCCTGCAGGAAAGCTGTTGTTGTGACCATCAGATTCACCTAAGCAGGTGAAACAGAACTAGAAGATAATTTCTGGGAATGTGCCTTCTGTTGCTCTATAGCACTGCTTTGTGAATATCTGAAAGATGACCCAGGCAGCCTTTGAAAAGGGCATCATCTGGACTGAAAACTAGAAGGAGGGTGGCTGCAGTATAGGCAGAGAATTTCCAGGAGCCTCTTTTTTGCTTCAGTGTATTGGATGTTTGCCACTTTTTGTGCCCACATCCAACTACTCTTGACTGTATGTTTACATTCCAGGATGCGATATATGCAGAATGCATGAATGTATGTAGAATCCAAACAGGATGGAGTTTGTGCTGTTTTTCTAATGTGACTCTTTTTACAGGCGCTGAGGTGTTTCCATGCTATAGGTCTGCATTACCAACACTCCGATGCAGTTTTCTGCTGGGACGTGCAGCCTCTTAGTTGCTTGAGCATATTTTGGAATACAAGATTTGTGAATCTTGTGCTGCTGGGTTTCAGACTCTCCTGAAGAAAGTGTATTTTATCTCCGGACTACACGAGGGGAGTGTGCCATAGTTCAATTGAAACATGTCACGCGATTAGGAATGATTAGTAATACAGCAGGCAGTCTAATGATTATAATCTCATTAGGCCTCTCATATCACTAGCTGCATTTTTTCTGTAGCCATAAGGTTAATGGAGAAAAATGAAAATGTTATAAAACTAAAATACAGTATTTGCTTTTTGGGGGGCCATGAGACATTGCTTAGAATTAATTCTAAAGGAATTGCCGTTTAGCAGGGACACTTAGTGATTTCAGGTTATAGCACACAGGTTATGCTTTGGCATATCAGTGTTAATCATCATCTAGGCAAAGCTTGTAACTGGTCTCCTGCATCCAGCACAGCTACCATCACAAGAAAACAAGGATCACTGAGGTATTGATTTGAGGAAGTGAAATGCTTGCCATCTGTGAGTTTCTAAAGTTAAACTACGTCTCTAGACTTTGACACCTCAACCCCCAAACTTGGCCATACATCCACACTTGTGTTTGTGTAGAGTCGCTAAAAATGATATTGCTGCTTTAGCCTTTACCTGATAGTCTAACCACTTCTCAATTTTAAAAAAGTAATTTGGTTGATGAAAATTATGCACTTCCAACTTTATTGCATAGCTCTATATTTAATATTTTATTAATGTTCATATTTTCTTATTAAGCTGCCAGTTTTAAACCTGAAACTTGTCAGTACAGTATATGGGGTAGTAGTTGAAGGAGAGCTGTCCTTTGAGGATATAGTCAACTTCTGGTTCCTGTCACAAACAATAGCTACAGCAGAACATAGTAAATGTCAGAAACAAGAGAAAACAAAAAACCTAGCTTGTTTAATTGTTAGTTGTGAAATAGGAACATCTTTTGATGTATGTCAAAGAAAGGAGAGGCAGTAAGCCGTTGGAACATACAGAGTTATCTACACGTGCAGTATTTTTCATGGCAGGAATCGTTCTGCAGTTATGCTGATGATTTCAGGTGCAATTCTTTATGTCTCAACAATATTTTATCTTCTATGTAAAGGCTAGGATGGAAGATGAACTGCTATGACTGTGTGGAGTTTTACTGATTCGGAAGTGTTGCAGTGTGGCTACGCAGTTGACATTCTGAGATTGTTGCGTCTTCTGTTTGAACTGCAGATAAACCAATTGCTTTAACACCCCAAAAGAGCTCTTCCTGCTTTATCTGTCTCTGCTGCGGAATGTGTCCCCATCATTCTCTCACTGCTTTACATATCAGGTCTTTGTAGTGATGTTCCCTATAGTTTTTGGAATATATTTATAGTAGCAAAACAAAAATACAAATTTTTACTTCCCTGCCATCTAGTGTCTGCTATTCTGCCCATTGGTGACTGCTTCACTTTCATACCTTTTTTCCACGAAACAAGCTGAAACTCTACTTTCATTTAGGATAAGGAGTTAAAAACAAACATATGGACTGTAAATATCATTACTCCCAGCCTTGTTCAATAAAATGTCCAAATCTGTCAAGTCCTTAAGATCTAAAAATAATAACAACTTTTTTTTTTTAATACTCCATTTAACCTCTGGAACCTTGCTGTTTCCTGGTTCATTGTGTACAGAATGGGACCTCAAAAATAGAGGCTGCAGTGAGACTTTTAATATACTCAATGTCGTGCTCTGAGAGTAAGGCTGGAACACTAAGCAGGCATCATAAAACAAACAAAAGCTGTAGAGGGCACTTGCAGCTGTATTTCTGTTTGTGGCATGTAGCACAGAAATCTGTAACTGGTTTTATTTTAATTTGATCATCTACCTGTAACTTGTCTCCCAGGAATTATTTGCTGGTTCTTTGACTTTGATCTCTTCTCTTGAAGCACAATTTCAAAGCCTTGAGGCTTTGTGTGGAGGAGGAGTCCATGCATTTAAGCAGAGCGCCTCATTGTCAGGGGCCTAATAAACTGCACCTGATTTGTTTATATTTTTAGATAGCTTTCTGTGTTTGTTTTCCATGTGTTTATATCATCTGTGATTAATGAGACATGGTTGGAGTAAGAAAGTTCATTTTGTTAGTAATGGAAATGTGCTGTTTGCCCTTTCTGAAGTTGTAGAAAGAAAAGGCCGTTCTCAGGGCTTTGACAGGCTGTGTTTAGTTCTTGATCCCTGCAATGGTAAAAGATTTAACTCTGCTGGTTGCAAGAGAAACATAATAATTCAGGGGACTAAAATCTGGTATGTAGTAACAGCTTTTCCCCCTTCATGTTCCCACAGTTGTCTTGGGTTCATTCTTACTCGTTGGCTGGGAATGATCTTTCCCTTTTCTTCTCATGGTCCCACACCCCCCCTAGTCTGGGCACTACGTGAAGTTGTCAGAAGAGCTTGCAAAGGGCGATTATCCATCCAAGAAGCAGGCATGAAGTCTGGTCTAGGAATGCATGGATCAAAGGGTTCTCAGTAGAATTTCCTTATTTCACTTTTCCTCTTCAGTTTGGAGGTGGCATAATCCTAATTGTAATGAAGCTCTCTTTTATCTTTTTTATTTTTCAGTTCAAGATTTAGGTAATGTCTTTGCGTGCCAAGAGTTAATGGGATTATACTATCTGTATTTGCTGTAAACGTTCTTTGACACAAAGCTGTAGCCGTAGTCACCCATAGATCTGATAACTGTTACCATGGGTGATAATTTCCATTTTGCTCCCAAAGAAGGTGAACTTTCTGAGATATTACACTTATCTGTTAGAGATTAAAATAACTCAATGCTGGGCCTTGAAAAATCTTAGCCCTTACTGTCAATAATTTCTCATGTTTGCTGTGACAAACCTATACTTCAGGCTTTTCACACAATTAAAACTAATGAAAATCTTACACTTCAGCTGTATCTTAAAGGAGGTACCACTGTAATGAAGTTACTGACAGTTTTGCTGAGTTGTGGATGTGGGCTCTGGAGAGGTGCTTGGTTCAGGTGCTGGAAGCAGCTCAGCTGGTGCGCAGCTCCGTGGTGAGCTGAGCTGAGGCAGGGTACCACAGTCCCACCTGTATGGATGCTCATGCAACCAGGGCAAGCCCAGTTCAGGGAGCTGGAAAGTGGCTTTTTTTGGGAGCAACAGCTCCGTGAGCCAGTACACTGTGCCGGCTCATGAGCGTTGATGCAGGAGAAGGGGTGGCTCTATGAGGTAGGGTGTCAGGGAGGCAGGACTTCTTCAGCTCTAAAGCCTGAGCCTCACCAAACAATCTAGCTAACGTGGCCTTTATTTGGCTGCTGTCTTCTGTGCCATATCTCTATTAATTGGAATAGCTCAGTAATAGGGAAGGCTCTGTAAAGCCGTAGCACTGTAACTGTAATGCCATGCTTTGGCAGTGCTGGCAATGGTAATAATGTGAGGGAAGAACCTTTCTCCAGCCTTTCTTCAGTTTGAGACTAGAAACACTCATAATTCTTTAATAACAATGACATTGTGCTTGAAGGGTGTCACTGAAGGGCAAAGCTGTATTTGTTTGGGTGCCAGAGATGTGTTTCTCACCTTCACAAAAATATTTGGATTGGTTTTTTTTAGGTCAATCTTAATTTTAAATTTTCTGAGTTTATATATTTTGGGGTTTGAATAATCACCATTTACCAGTTGTGGCTTCTTTTCTTATCCTTAACGTGATACTCAGAGCTTAGCCTTAATCCGAGGGCTCTTACCAATGCCAGGGGTATGAAATCAGCAAGAATTCTCAAGTATGATCAGGTCTGTGTACCACATGTGAAACTCCCCGGAGTTGCATAAGGAGAAAAGGTGCTGATGGAGATCTCTCTTCTATCACCTGTGTAGTCCCCACCCCCTTTTCATATTTCTACAGCATGCTGCTCTTTGGTACCGCCCCACTAGCAAGATGACGGCTCCTCCTGTGTGTGTGACCCAGTTTGTGAATACTTTTTTCTTCCATGCTATGAGAAATGCTTTTTGGAAGTGGGGTGAAGATGAAGGGGGGGAAGAAAGTGCCAACTGCCTTGATCTGTGGTTCAAGTTTTGTGTCTCTTACCAAATGCTGCACACCGAATACTGTGGGGGTGGGAGCCCCACCCTGAACCGACAGAGGAAGTCATCGAGCCTATTTGCAGCGTTTTATCTCATCTTTTTACGAAAGCATAGTAAACAAGAGAGGGAAACTAGAATTTGGTTGAGAGGAGAGGTGAATAGCTGCAGCAGGCGGCCTGCTGCCACTCTGAATTAAGTCAGTGTGTCTGAGGTTGGGTTTGGACGTGACACGAGCTTCTCTGTCATAGCAAAGGAAGATTTTACCTTTCCCTCAGGAACTGATCTAACTGAAGAGCAGAATACTTGAATCAATAGCCTTTCTACAAACATTGCATGTTGTCTGATGAACTGATTTGCAGTTCACATATCACCTTATTGCCTATGATGACCTAGATACTGCGGCCAAGGAAAGCTCATGTGCTGTCTCTCCTCTGTCAGCCTACACATCTGATAGCCTCCAGTAGTGATTTTACCAATTGAAGAAGGTTTTGCGCCTCTCCTCTCCCTTAGACACTTGAGCTATAAGGGCTTGCGAAGACCCTTTTGCCTTTCTTTCTTCCCTTTACTTGGTTCCTTGCAAACCGTGGTGTCTTCTGTTGGCTGCATAAGCAAATGCAGGATGTACAAATATTTTGACCTCTTTTTCTCGACAGTGGGGTCAGTCCCCTTCCCCTGCTATGTTTCATTCTTAGAGTGACTGAATTTGGTTCTGATTCCACTTATTTATCACACTAGGTAACAGGAACTTGAAGATCTGCATATCTTTGAAAGCTTTGCAAGGCTAAAATTTGCTTTTGTATGCTGCGGGGTAAACCCTGAACAGAAAATGTTTGAAGCATTTTGCCCGGTTTTTATCTCTGCTGCTATTTTGGAGATTTGGGGTTGATTCCTGGGCCTTGATTCAGTCTGTTTGTAGCAGCACCAGTTTGATGCTTTGCAGCAATATCTCCCTTAATTCATGCATTTCCATCTTCAAAATGTGTCTTGGACTGCGGGAACACTGAATTCATGCATTGCAGTGTTGGACCCTGTTTCAGAGGAATTAGTACATTGCTTTGAAGGGAAGATTAGCAGCTTCCATCTCCACGCTTTGTATGGCAAGGTGTGCATCGTCATAGATGGTCCTCTCTGGTGCTGCTTAACTCTGGGGGGTCAGGTGGAAGGACAGAAGTTGCAATGTATAGCTGCAAACGTTTTTGAAGCAGGGTGGAGGCACAAAACAGTTGCATCATTGATCTCCAGGGAGATTTCTCATGGTAGCTAGGGGTGTGACCACAAAGATATTAATGCTTCAGGAATTCTGGTGATGAAGCATCAAAATGCTCCACAATAAGTAGCAGACTAAAAAACTAGGATGTATGTGGTAGGAATTTCACTAGATCCTTGCTAGCCAACCCATCTATAGTAGGAAAATCATGTCCTGCTGTCAGTCATCTAAAGGTGAGGGGTATCAAGCTCATCCTTATAACAGTAGATGTTGCAAATTGCCAGGTGGTCCAGAGTGGGACAAAAGTATTTACAACTCAGCAAGGGGCACCGGCTGGGCTGTGCTGTCCCAAACCCTGTTGGTGATGCTGTTGTCCTTTCTATTCTTTCACTAAACCATTTTTAGCGTTTGTTCGGCCATTTGTAACGTCAGGCTGTTTTCCTAAGGTAGATGGGGCAGTCTGCAGACATGGGGGCTGTGGTTCAGCAGCGTGGGGGGCTCCTGCTGCCGTGCTGGCTTTAAACCCAGCCTCTCGTTTCTGACTTTGTCTAACAGGGCAGTTTTTGCTCAGTTTTGCTGACACTATTATTTGTGGAGCCATGCTGTAAACCAGCATACCAGTCCAGGTTAAAATAACTCTTACAAAACAACTGTGATCTGAGTCCGCAAACAGTTTTGTCAGCATAACTGAGGGCTAACATGCTTTGTCCCAGGCCTAGGTACAAGAACGAGGGCAGAAAGTGTAACCACAGTTTACTGAGGATGAAAATATCACGCACATATCATGTAGAAACAAAATCAGAAAGGCAGGCAAAAGGTATACCTAACTGAAATTGGGCATTGCAGAAGTTACTTCTGCATTCTCAAATATCCCAGTAGCAGAGGAGCATCAAGGAATTTTTTTCTGCATGCAGTGGAAAACAAAGACTCTCAACAGCTAATACTACTGTTCTAGTTTGGCAAGGTTTTGTTTTTTTTTTTTTCTCTGGCAGCACTCTATTCTCATCAGGAGCTCACCCAAAGTTTTGCTAGCAAAGCTAGTGAAGCTGGCCATGCAGTTAGACAGATCAAGGATTTGAACCAAGTTCTTTTGGGGGAGGGGCAAGTGCCATGGGGAGGTGGTGGAGTTACTTCATGGTGACAGTTTTCTAATACAGCACGAGTACAATGGGACCATCAGTGGTGAGGCAGAAACGAGTGGGATGTGGGGGACGGGGAAGAAGAGGTCATTACTTAAGCTGGACCTACCACCAGACTAAACATCTGTTGAACTGCCTCCCCAGGAAGTCAGGATGTTAAATGTCATTTTGCAGTTCTTGGGTTTAGTAAGGTGCTTGACACAGGCTTGCCTGACGTTTTTGTGAGCAAGCTGGGACAACTCAAAGCTGCATGTGCAACTGGTGAAAGAAAAGTATTGGCGTAAAGGCTTGGTGTCAGACTGGGAGGATGTGTTGAGCAGGGCTTTTGAGTGGGGAGGGAGGAGGTCCATGTCTGATACTGTGTGGTATTTTCAGTAATTTGATGTAAACAAGGGAATAGTGTGCATATTTATAAGTTTGCAGGTTAGTAGGCTGGGAGGAGGACAGGATTGGGACTCAATGTTTGGAGAAGCTGAGAGATATGAGACAAAACCAAAGAAAAATGTAGAGTTTCTACGTTTTGGTACGTCTAGTCGGTGGCATGAACTGAGGATGGATAATGGCTGGCTAGATAGCAGTTCTGCAGAAGAGGATGGGAGACCTTTCATGGTTTGTGAGCCAAGCACAAGTGAACATGTTACGCATTTTACGTACACAAAAAAGGCAGACTGGCTGGGACATAAAACTGAGAAGTGTTATTTAACAACCGTTTAGATCTATAAAACCTGATAAAGCCTAGGCTGGAGTATGTACCCAATTTTGGACACTATACTTCAAGCAAAATGCAGATCAAATGGAAGGAGTCCAAAAGACAGTAGACAAGCAAAGGTCTGGGAAATGTTATCTGTAAGGGAAGGTTGAAACAACTGGCTTTGGTCATTTTATATAGCAGAAGACTGTGGGAAAACCAAAGTTTTCAAATACATAGGGATAGATGTAAAAAGGAAGATAATAAATTGTTCTCTGTAATGATTGCAGGTAAGGCAAGGAATAATGAGTATAAATTGTAGGAAGGGAAATGTAAGTTAGGCATTCAGAAAGGTTTTTAAATAGGGAGGACATCTAGGCACTGGGATAATTTCTCTGCAATAATACTGCATTTTTTCATGAGAGATCTTCAGGAACAGGTTAGACAAACTACTGTAAGGAATGGTTTAGTATATTTTATCCAGCCTGAGCAGTCAGAAAGGATTAAGTGATTGGAGTTTCTTCATCCTTATTTTCTGTGGTTGTACCTGCTGCTTCAGGTACCAAGGGCTGTGGACATGAATCCTATGCCAGCGATAGAAGTGCTGGCCCATGCCTACCTGGTTACCGCTGCTTCTGCTCCGGCAGCGAAGCTGCTCATTTGCATACACCGTCAGAATGAGCCAGAATAGCTGATATGGCTGCGAACAGCAGAGCTTTGTCAATATGGGTAATTTTGAGTGGAATGGATAAAGCAGCACTTGGGTGAGGAAGCCAGCAGGGTACCGAGGGCGGGAAGAGTTTCGCAGGGATCGATGCCCAGTGGCCAGGAAGGGCAGTGGTGGGAACTGGAAGAGGGGCACGTCTGCATTGTGGGTCTCCTGTAGAGCTTACCCAGAGCCTTACTGCTTCAGAGTTCTTAATAGGATTTTTCTTTTTTTCCATTTGCTATAGTAAAATTAACAGAGTTGCTCCACAGGTCTGGGCTGTGTAGCCATTTCAAAGCGAGAAAAATGTGCAAGGCTTAGTTAACTTCGAATGGAGTATGATTTTACAATAGATACCCTCTTCTGACATGTCAGCCCCATCCTAGATTGCTGAGGGAAGCAGTGAAGGATTGGTGCCCTCTTGACATTTTCAGAGGTCGAATATGAAGTCCTCTGTCATCTTGCCAGCCCAGAGAGCTACAACCCAGTGCTTGTTTCCAGAGGACTAGTCATGAGAGACTGAAATTGTTCTTTACAAGATTCTTCCTGTAGCAGTTTTGCATTACTTACTGTTTCATGTATATGATTTGGGGGAGGGTTTTTCTTTTTTTATATACTTGGGGATTCTTTTTTTCTTGCTTTGTTCCTCTGTATGCAAGAGTACTCTTGGACTGTCTGTGAAATCAGCTGAACTCCTGCAGTTGACTTTCCTGACCATTTGCTATGGTCAGGGAAATGTCACTTAAAGTTCATGTGCTGCCTTTTACTGACAGCAGAGGTAGGCAGGAAGGGGAGAGTAAAGAATTACTGCCATGCCTGCATATTCTGGTGGTAGAGAGCTTTTGAAGACTCAAGATGAGGCCTGCTTCGCTTGTCTCCAGGGTAGATTTTTATACCGCTTTATATATTGCATGGTATCTTTGCCCGAGTGTACCTGAACGTTTATTTCACTTTTCTGCGATATGCATACAATGAAAGAAATGTGTGTTTAAATTTAAGCACGTGCATATTCACAAGCAGTTAATGCAGATTGAAAAGAGTGTTTCCCAATATTATTTGTTGCTTGCTCTTCATTGGAGTGTGATGGTCAGACTGCCCAGGAGTTGATGTCTCAGCTAGCCAGTGAAGGTTTTTGTATTACTTTTGCAGTTATTGCAAAACCATATCTCTACCCAAAGTGCAATCAGTGCACTCCCATTTCACAGCTTGCATAACTTTCTCTGGTGATTTCTCTCCATAACCAGATTGTACGAAACTACCTTTAATCTGAACGGGAACTATTTGCCCCATCATTGTAGGGGTTTGTATACTCACTCGCTATGGTTAGTTCTCAATTATTGTTAATTTATTCTACAAATTCACTTCATTCACTTCTGTAGTCTGAATCCCATCTATGATGCCCTGGTGTGTTCAAAATTCCTGGCGTATGGACTAAATTCTACTTTTTACCCCATTTATGTGAACCTAGAGGCACTCTGTCTATATTTTGCAGAACGTGTGTCTGTCGTAACACTTCGTGTTTGGCTGCTCCATTTTATTGTGTAGGAAAGAGTTTAGAAGTCTACACATGCATTAGAAGTAGTTTCTTACATTGCATTTACGCAAGGGCTTTTATTTTTTAATAGCCTTTTGAGATTTCATTATGAAGTTACATTTAAGAAAGATTTAATCATTGGTCTTAAGTGAAAAATAATACGAGTAGACTATATTTCATAGGACCTAGATGCAATACTTTGGAGTTATTAACTGTACAAGTTTAGATTTCTGTCTTCAAAAGACTTGCAACTTATCTTTAAAGCTGAAGGTTTTTAACTTTGCTGTTTAGCTTGATGGTAATTTAGAAACTTCATCAGGCAGTTTTAAATATGAGTATTTCAGAAATATGAAAAGAAATTATTATGTTCCCTTCAGCTAGTTCTGAATACAAGCCAGGATGTGATTGTTTTAAAAACCAAGCTACTTGCAAATTTGGGAAAACGGCGAGGAGCTAGTGACACTTACCGTTGCTGAATTACAACTAATGTCACCCTCTTTCTCCGGTTTTACTGTGGGACGTGAGCTTTGTGTGCTCCAGAGGAACCAGGCAGAGTGAGAGATTCCTTCAGGGTTAGTGGGGTCCTGGACAGCAGAGGATCAGTTTCTTAAAACATGATCCATTTTGGCTCTGATTTTTTACTGGGCCTGAGGGGGCGAGGAGGTCTGTTATATGGAGAGCTGCTGTTAATTCCTCAAGTCTTGGTTTTCTGTCAACAGATAGATGTACTTCCCTGCCCAAGCGTTCCTGTTTTCACGATAGTTTCTCTTACATGGAGCAATATTATATGTCCTGTGGACCTGCAGAATTTGTAACCAGCCCTTGCATGTACACAAAACACAGGTGCAGGTTAAGGAAAGACTTGTAGCTTCCTTTGACATTAAAAGGTAGTAAAGAGGATTTACAGTTCATTAGGATCCTCCCCCATCCTTCCAACCATTTCATGTATCTCTTCAATGTTTCAGTGCCATTCCCTTACTTAAGGGTCCCGGCTATTTTACTCCATGTTGAAGCCTGTAAAAGGCATTTGTTGGGGGGCTGTTTTTGACTCATGTTCTTGGACCCAACTTTGTGAACAGTGGTTAGTTCAACTAGAAGTGTAGCCCATCTTACTTTCTTCAGTAGCCCACAAAAAGTCCAGGTCAGCTTCTCCAGCTCCTGTGCTGTCAAATGGAGTACGTCAATTCGCATTGCTTTATACCAGCTGGAGATCTGGTCCAGTGTGTTGAAAGATGCAGGAGGCAGTTGCTGCGGTGTATTTGTTAACTTAGTTGGCCTGAAGGGATGTGCAGTGAGAGAACTTCTATCATTCTAATTCATTCTTTAAATGTTTTTCTCTCAACAGCCCTGAAAAGTCCAGCTGCATTTCATGAACAAAGAAGGAGTTTGGAGCGGGCCAGGGTAAGATGCAATGTGCTCTTTAATGTTTTGGGGAAGTCAGGAGTAGTATGTCTTACGTTTTGGTCATCCTGTAGGAAAATTGTTCGTATTCTGGATGTAATACAGCGCTATGCAGTCAGAGATGTATAGCTTGTATGTGGTAGTGGTTAACCCTCAGTGAGCTAGTCGTGCCTAAAAACCATTGAATATGGTGCCTGGATTTCCCCTGGAGTCTTCTTTCTGGAAGTCACTGATACTCTTCCTCCCCACTGTCCATATACTTTAAATTTTTATTTTTATGGTGTCTGTTTTGCCCTTAAATGCTCCTATCATGTGGAGCTCAGTTCCACCTTTGAGGAAAGTGTATGGTTTCTCTGTTACCTGCACGTTCATTTGTTTATCTAGGACATTAGAAATTGAAAATTTAGTAGAGAGGATCCCCCCAAAAATCTTGTGATGCTGAAATCACACAGACTTCTGGCTCTATAGAAAGAGGAAGCCGGGCGTCACACTTCTTGATGATTTCTGCTCCTCAGAAGGCCTCTGGGGATAGTTTTTTTTCTGATTAGCCTACAGGGGAATAAAACCTGTTGTGACTGCTGGGCTAAGTTTTGTTTTAAAAGTGAAAGCAACATAAGTGAAAAAATAACAGCTGTGATTAAAATCTGTAAGGGAGCATTAGCATGTTAAACTCTGGAAGGATTGGAACAGTGGACTTTGCATTAAGACCAGTGTCCTGGAGGCTTTTGCTTTTTCCTCCTCTTTTTTTCTAAAATCTTCTTATTAAGTTAATATTTTGGTGTAGGCAGTTGAGCAAGTATGGTGCAGTTTTCTGATTGACTTTAAGATTTATTTTCTCTGAAGGCCCATTCTGATGGCCAGTACTTACCAGTCTTTTACCCACTGCTCCTGGATTCCCATCTGGCTGTGTTAAAGGGTAACGTGCTCAGCCCGATCAGGGTCATCTCTGTACATTGCTCTGTAGTGCATTCTCCAAAGACAGAGCTAAAAGCAGTTCTGGAAATTAAATGGGTCTTGTCATAGCATTTAGATTCTGCCTGCCAAGGGAGTGCATGGGGTCTTTAGCTTAACAAATAACATACCTTTAAACAAATAAAAGAATATGCCCAAACCACAAGTCAGCCCCGAATGCCAGCAGTATCTGAAAGTATTTGCTGTGAACAATGGAACCAGTGCATCTATCTTTAATGTAAAAAGAAATGTCTTGAATTTCACCCTGACACGAGTTAGTGGTGTTGCATAAAAGGGGAAAAGAGGGCTTCAGATCTTGAGGAAGTCCTTTCCAGTTTCTGTTCTGCAGGGCAGCAGTGCGCTGTTATACTGAGGTGATGTACAGTAGAAGGTCATCTTTAGAATAAGTTCATCCTCTGGGTGCTCTGGGACAGAAGATATGCCCCTTCTCTGTTCTGTGTTTATTTAGATCTCAGTAACAACTAAAGATGGTTGTTTCTCTTGTTTGTGCTGTCCAAGATTACCTCACTCCTCTGTGTGATCAACTGAAATTGGTTCTTGCTTGTCTATTTTTGCTGCAGACAGAGGACTATCTGAAACGGAAAATCCGGTCCCGGCCAGAGAGATCAGAGCTGGTTAGGATGCACATTCTGGAAGGTAATGGCACGTGCTAAACAGGAAAACATCAACAATAAACTTTATCATAATAACTTACTTAACAGCTTTCTATTTTGCCTCTGACCCCCAAGTCTTTCTTTCAGTTGGGAGCGGGCAGAAGATCATGCCTGTTGCATGATTTCTTGGGAGGGATTCAACTCTGCTTGCATGGAGATTCTCAGAAGAATCTGTTACGTGAACTCAAAATTGTGCAGTTTTGTGTAGCTGAGCAACAATGAAATGGAATGACTGTGGATTGCTCTTCTACTAAGGAAAGACACTGTAAAACACCCAAGATGGAGGGAGGCAGATTTGATCTAATTAGTAAGCACCTCAGTTTCAGAGAGGGAGTACTATGCTGCTGCTGAGTACCACATCTTTGGACACGACTGAAAGGGAAAAAATGAACAAGAATTGGGTGACATCAGTTTGAGAACAGTGAATTTGTCCTGTTCTAGAGTCACAAGGGCTACTGTGGTTATCTTTATAACTTAAATATACATAATATCTATAATATCTTTATAGTGCATAGTTATCTATTGTAATCTGCAACTATTTTTCTGTACAGTTATCTACTGTTGTTTACAGTTACCTTTCTCAATTTAAGCAAAATACTGCTGAAGTGCATAGGTTGACCACTGCTGGATTGATGCCATTTTATTTACTTTCCCCTGAACAGAGACCTCAGCTGAACCCTCCTTGCAGGCTAAGCAGCTGAAGCTAAAGAGAGCCAGACTGGCAGATGACCTCAATGAGAAGATAGCGCAGAGGCCAGGTCCCATGGAGCTGGTTGAGAAGAACATCTTGCCTGTGGAATCAAGCCTGAAGGAAGCCATTATAGGTAAGGCCAGAGGAGGATCTGTGTTGAGGGCATTTCGCATAGGTGGCTGTGATTTCCTGTCAATTCACCTGCCTGTCTAAGGGAGTGCAATCCCAGGGTTGGTCTTGCTTTCCTGTCCCAAATCACAGCCTTTCAGCCCCAAGGATTCTGAAAAGCAGAACTCCCTCTGGCCCAGATAATGCTAGAGGGACATTAAATTATATGGAGTATGGACATCCCAGAATAACGTGAAAGCAATTGCATACCCTAAAGACTTGAAAGACTGTTGAAGATTGCATTCCCTAGATTCTCTCCTTAAAAATCCCTCTCTCAGTATAACACGTCAGCAACCTTGGTCAGGGAGATCCCACTGACTTACTCGGATCAGGGAGAGAAGACAGAATATAAACAGGTGTGATGAAACAAAAGCTGTCTGTGAACTTAAAAACTTCAGAGGATTCAACCCCTTTAAAAATAAACCAGAACAGATGTAAATCATGCCAGTGCCATTCCAAGGGCTGAAAGGAATGCTGAGGAATAGCCTTCCCACTGCCTCAGCGGTGCTCTTTCCTGTCTCCCCAGACTGAGCAGTCTGTGTGCGTCTGTGGTTATTCATTCCCTCAAACACGCACAGCTACTTTAAAGACAAATGGGACACAACTGTGAGCAAGATGGAATACTTTTTATGAAAAAGGAAAAGGACAGTGTTGTGGGAGAGCCTGCCTTCACTGTTGCACAAGAAGTGGTTGAGGAAGAGAAAAAGTGAACTTGTGAACTGGAGCATTAGAGATGTGGGTTCCTTCTGACTTTGACATTTCTCTGGATTTCTGTTGCTTTTATGTTAGTTGCAAATGATAGTATTTTCCTGCTCACCAGGATTAATTTGAGATAATGTAATCTAAAACACATTGGTGCATTACAGATGTACACTCAAGTGAATTTATCTCCTGGACCTGTAGATAGACAGAAATACTAACAACAGTCAGAGCGAGTCCATAGCCCTTGTTGCTTATAAGACTAGAGGACAATTTGGGATTCTGTCTTGAAGAGGGATTCTACCTTCCACCACATTGGATGAACACCAAAGAAACCATGACTCAACCTTTCACTGTCTAACCTTCTTCTTCTTTGGTGCCAGATGATAATCAAGTAAGCCATGCCACAGATCTGGGTTTGGGCAGAGTTAGGTAGCTCTTGTTATACTTCCTGATCTCGTCCGGCTAAGAAGCAAGGGAAATGATTCATCCCAGTCTGCATCATTTTATTCTGTTGATAGCAGAGGTGAATGTACACACTTAAAACTGATCCAGTTTGGGCTCTGTTCTCTCATTTTTGTTGGTGCTTTAAGCACAACTCAGACACAACTCCGTGCCTTCATTATCTTTGTGAAACATCTAGTGTGAAGTGAAATAATTTCTTACTCCACTTTAAAGACCACAGTTGATGTTTGTGTTTCTAGTTGGACAGGTGAACTACCCAAAGGTTGCAGACAATTCCTCCTTTGATGAGGACAGCAGTGATGCCCTCTCCCCAGAACAGCCAGCCAGCCATGAGTCCCAGGGGTCTGTCCCATCGCCGATGGACTCCCGGATTTGTGACCCTCTCCCTACCACCACTGGCACATCACTAGCTCAGGTGAGAATGTGATGGCCTCCTGCGGTGGCCTCCTGCAGTGCCCTGGAGCTTCACAGCTACTGCTGATTTGTGGCAGAGGATCCTAAAAAGTGAGGCCAAGGGATCCTTAAAAGGCATAGTCTGTGAGATTTCACAAGGAGTCTTAGCTCTGTGGTGTTGGTGAAGTCCTCTGGTTATTCAGAAGCCCCCATAGTGGTGCCATGTGGGGAAGGGGGGCAATCATTACTTGGTGATACAGCCTATGTTGGTGTGCAATTGATACTGGCAGGCAAAGCTGGGAGACACAGGTGTGGGATTTTGATTCCTTTTCTGCCCTAAGAAGTTGTGCGGCTTCTCAGGGACAACTGAAGCAGTGGGTTAGAGGAGTCTAATTAATGACTTGAAACCTGTGCTGCTTCCCTGTAAGTGGACACTTCCTGCACTCTCTTAAACTGTTTCCCTCCTCGTATGTGTATTCATTATGCCATTTTCTGTCCCTGCAGGGTACATCCCAATTGCAGATCAGCGCAGACTCCAGCGAAACACTTTTCCTACCTGAACAGCCACCCCCGCCTCTGCCACCTCCACCTCTTCTGCCTCCTAGTCTTACCAATGGAGCGGCTCTTACTGCTGCCAAGCCCCCACCAACACTCATTAAGGTACTAATGGCTGATTTCTTCATTGTTGTAGGCTGAAGGAAGGTAAGATGGTTACTCTGAAGAAGGTTTGGAGTTGGAAGTACTCTGTTAACAGATGCAAAGGAAGGAAAGCTGATTTCTCACTAGTGTCTTCCTCTGACACTAGTTGTAACTCATTTCAGGTTTTTCTGTTCCATGATGTATTCACCACCTGTAAAATGGGTCCTGAATGCAGAATGTTTTGAAACAATCAGCGTTATTCGTTATTAGTCAGTGAGTCTGCATTGGATGAGCAAGTGATCTGGTGTGCAGATGACCTGCCTTATGGTGCAGTGTAAGCTGCTGTGGGTGCTGTGACTATACTGTTGTCTGAGTTAGAGAAGCATGGAAAGACCCTGAGGTCAAATCTGGAGAATTTTGAAATGAAAATCCCAGTGTGTGTTCTGGTTTACATGGGGTATTATGTTATTTCAGTGTTCTCATTCTTATTTGCTTCCTCCTTTTCCTCTAAATAGCAAAGCCAGCCCAAGTCTGCTAGTGAGAAGTCTCAGCGCAGTAAAAAAGCCAAGGAGTTGAAGCCGAAAGTCAAGAAGCTTAAATATCATCAGTATATTCCCCCGGACCAAAAGCAGGACAAGGGAGCTCCTCCCATGGATTCATCCTATGCCAAAATACTGCAGCAGCAGCAGCTCTTTCTCCAGCTTCAGATCCTCAACCAGCAGCAGCAGCAGCACTACAACTATCAGACCATCCTGCCAGCTCCACCAAAGTATGGGTCCTAAATGGCAGCTCTCCCTTAGGAAGCACTTGCTTCCCCAGTACTGTTACCAGAGACATTGTGTTCTGGGTGTGAGGTGTGGCAGTTGGGTGTAACGCGCTCAATCTTGTGAAGTTATGGCAGGCCACAAAAAGGTCAGATGAATCAGTCAAAAGCAGCTGAAGTGAGTTGGTTGGCCGGGTAAGGGGCATGGATATAGTCAAAGGCACTGGTGTGCTTTAATGTCTAGGGTGGCACTAGTGACCCAGATGTTTCTGAGTGTATGTGATTGTTGACACTGAGGGCCTCCGGTGCCTTTCCACCTTGGTTTTGATGCCTGTGTTTTCTCCTTCCCTGCAGGCCTCCAGGAGAGCAGCAGAGTGGTGCCAGTGCCCCTGCTGTACGCAATCTCTCTGCCACAGTCAGCAGCGCATCTTCAGTATCCTCTGGTTCCAGTGGGCTGATGCGACAAAACAGTAATGCTGCAGTGGGCAAGCCTGGCCCTCTCCCTGCCAACCTAGATGAGATGAAGGTAGATGTCCTGTGAAGCTGCACAGCCCTTTTTTTTTGCCGTTGTCAGTGGAGAGAGCAGTACTGAACGATGTTGCTGCCCCGAAGCAGGGCTGAGGCGGACTGACAGGAGTTAGTGATAGCAGCTGGCACTGCTACCCTGCAGTCTGTACCTGAGGTGCAGGTTTGTTGGCCTGCAGGAGGGTCAGTTTAATCCTTTGCTCCATGGCTCTGGTAGCTGTTAACAGTTGTTCTGGTTACAGTGTATGTTCTCTTAACGTTGCCCTCTTTTTTTTCCCCCGTATCAGGTAGCAGAGCTGAAGCAAGAGCTGAAGTTGAGGGCCCTGCCTGTCTCGGGCACAAAGACAGACCTGATTGAGCGTCTGAGAGCTTACCAAGAGCAGAACGGTGCAGCCGGCCAAACAACCCCCACTCCCAAGCCCAGCACAGCAGCCATCCTCCCAAAAGCTGCCGAAGTGGTGGTAGCCTTCCCAGCTGCCAGGCTGAGCACAGGGCCAGCCCTGGTCACCACTGGCATTGCACCAGCAGAGGTAGTTGTGGCCACAGTCACCGGTGGCGGCGTAATGAAGTTTGGCAGCACAGGCTCGACTCCTCCTGTTTCTCCGACTCCTTCTGAGCGCTCGCAAATGAGCACAGGGGATGAGAACTCGGCCACTGGAGACACCTTTGGAGAGATGGTAACTTCACCCCTGACCCAGCTCACCTTGCAGGCGTCTCCAGTGCAGTTCCTGGTGAAGGAAGAAAGCTCCAAGTCTGCCTCCTGCAGCATAAATGCAGCGCCCAGGTCGGAGCGGTGCAGCACTGGTAACAGCAGAGATGCAGAAGTTAGGGACAAAGACCAGATGCTGCAGGAGAAGGACAAGCAGATCGAGGAACTCACCCGCATGCTGAAGCAGAAGCAGCAGCTGGTTGAGATGCTTAGACTACAGCTAGAGCAGGAGAAGCGCTCGCAGCAGTCACTACCGGCCCCAGCAGCTGCGGGAGAAGGAACAGCCCTTGCCTCCAACCCAGTAGCATTTGGCACCCAGGTCAAGAGTGAAAACGGTTTCCTGAGTTGCCAGTCTGCAAAGCAATCCAGTGGCCAAACAGACCAATTCAGCCCTGCGCCAACCGCTAGCCAAATGGACACTTCGAATCCAAGCCCAGTGCCAAAGAAAGCCGTGATGGTGAAGCAGGAGGTGCCAGCAGCGGAAGCAGAGCCGCCGTGCCAGTCCCACAGCCCGCGGCTTTTCCTCGGCCAGCAAGGGAGCGCCCTGAGCGACCTCATCAAGGGCACCCCTCCCCCCACCCTCATCACCGACTCCACAGGGACCCACATCGTCCTCACCGTGACCAAGCAGAGCGCCGAGAGGCAGGGCCTCTCACCCCACGGGAAGGCAGGGAGTAGCTGCCCAGCCTTGCAGGTAGGCAAGGGTTAGATCACATCCCTGCTGCGGGCAGTTGGGTTCCTCTCTCCCTCTTCCCACTCCTATGGTTCAGGTTACCATAGGATGACTTAACGCAGTGGAAATTCAATGCAGTAAATACTAAAATGGCTGAATTGCTTGCTACGATGTTCATGGCTTTGTAAAACAGAGCAGTGTAAGCAGATCTTCAGCAAAAAGACTGGAATTTGACAATGATGAACTGTGTATGGCGATGCACGATTGACTGTGTGCATCACAGGCTGTTCAGCATTCTTCCCAACACATGCTTCTGCCTTCTGTCAGGCAGGATCTCGGGCTTGGAGGACAAGGGTTTGCTGCCACATTTCACTACTTTTTGAAAGAACAACTATGCCTGTGGTATTAAAAAAAGCAGGGTGTATTTCACCTCTTGTCCTTTATTAGAGAGATTGTAGTCGGAGTGATAGATAGGTCACCTTGTCTACCAAGAGCTGAAATCAGGCCCTGGGAGCAGACTTTTTGCTTTTTGACTGCTCTTTGCTTTAATGTGTGTCAGAATTTCAGCGTTAACAGTGTCCTTAATCAGAGATGATCTACTATTCCCCTGTTTATGAGGTCAGCACTTAACATAAGTGTTCCGAGTGTTTCTTCCAGGAAGGGATAATTATGCCCAGGTTTTATGGCATAAGTCAAACCCCAACATCTTCGGTGGCATCAGAGAAGATTTTAATTCTCTGCTGCCACATATCTTGCAGTGTCAAGTGGCAGTGTCTATCCTCAGGGGCAGGCACTGAGCAGGCTGCATTTGCTGCGTAGCAGATGAGATGCGAGTCAGCTGTCTAACTATCAGTGTCCAGTGTCACTCTTGATACCCCAGGATATCTCACCTGAGCTCTAGTGGCTGCTCCAGAAGGGCACAGGTCCTGTGTCAGGTCTGCCAACCCTTGAAGGATGTCATGGATAGCCCAGGGATCTAGAGTGGTACTACCTCCTCTTTTAGGACTCTGAATCCCACCCCAATCTGATTTCTCTGCTTGGTGAAACAGAAGGATTGACTGAATTTCCTAAAGAATGAAGAGTGGGGAAAAACAAACTTCATAAATCCTTTAAGAAACACAAGCCTTGCTCCATGTTGTGTCTGGGGAATAGCTTCTCACAGATACCCTTTTCTTTCCAGAGAGTACAATCATCGCCCGCTAAAACTTCCAGCCAACCGCAGTGTCAGCTACCTGCAAGCACCCCTCAGCAGCCCACGCAGCAGCAGAAGCAGCAGCCCACGCAGCAGCAGAAGCGGCAGCAGCAGCAGCAGCCCAGAGGACTAAACCAATCTGTCAGAAAGGTAGCTCGCTGCCTGCTCACTTTTCATCCTTGTTTTTCTTTGCCTGCCGCTGGGGTTTGTAGCAGCGGTGGGAAGGGGACACACATGCACAATCCTGGTCAGAGACCATCATCACAGCAAGTGAGATCTCAGAGTGGCTTCTGCCACAGCTTGGAGTGTTTGGTTTTCAGCTTGAATGTGGCAGCAGAAGAGGTGCTTGGCATAGCCTCTCCATTCCCCTGCCTCCTGCTGAACTAGCTGTGATGGAGAGCCCATCAGGCATGAAGTTTCAGGAGCACTAAGTGTCCATGAGGTCTTCCCCTATGGCCATACTTGGAAGTGATGTGGAGGCTTTACAGCAGAGAGATCTGGGCTAAACCCTGACAGTTTACTGGCTTCTGCCCTTTGGTTCCACATCTGGGCAGAATACGAGCTGGTGTTTTAAACAAGCACTGTCTATCAATTAAAAACGATGAGAGGCCAGAGTGGGCAGCCTTGGTTCACAGTGGTGTCCCTGATTCTTGAAGGAGTTCTGCTGAACTGGAAAGGTGGCTACTGCATGAAGAAAGGGTGGTGTGGGCAGTATGTCTGCTACTGGAGGTGGCGTATGAGCTCTGAGAGGGGCAAAAGGATGTGACCTTTTACTCTCTGGTACTGATGAATATGCCGTGATTTCTGTTCCTGTGCCTTGAGCATACCTGTTAATCATCTCTTTGTGAAGTGCAATGCAGGTTCAGGAAAGAGAGCACCTCTGGCTTTACCCCTTCTCCAGGTGACGGCTGTAAAGAGGCTTTGCTGTGCATCTCCTCCCTTTCTAGCCCACATCATAGAATCATAGAATTGTTTAGGTTGGAAAAGACCTTTAAGATCGAGTCCAACTGTTAACCTAGCACTGCCAAGTCCACCACTAAACCATGTCCCTAAGCACCACATCTACACGTCTTTTAAATACGTCCAGGGATGGTGACTCAACCACTTCCCTGTTCCAATGCTTGACAACCCTTTTGGTGAAGAAATTTTTCCTAATATCCAATCTAAACCTCCCCTGGTGAAACTTGAGGCCATTTCCTCTTGTCCTATCTCTCTCTTAACATGTAATAAAGATAAGATACAGAAAGATTATGAAGAGTTTTTAGAGCTTGGAGGATCACTTCTGAGTCAGATGCTGGGAAGGATATGAAGACAGGAGTCATTTCTAGTGTAGTCAGAGTGGGGTATCCACTTCGCAAAGGGTCAGTGCCTTCCTTTGCTTTGAGACCTTTGAGGAAATGCAGAAGGTAAATGAAAGCACCTTTTCCCTCAGACTCCCATAGCTCATGTGCTGTGGAGGCATCTGTAGTGACTTTCCTAATCCTTTTGCCTCCCTGTAGGGTCAGAAGTCAGGTCTGCAGGTGGTCATGGGGCAACTGCCCCACACTGTATTGTCTTTCTCAGCACCTCCAGACCTACAGCCCTTCTTCCCCAGTGGTTTCCAGAACTGGTCCCTGAAAATTTGTGCTCCTGGCAAAGGTGGCCCACCTGGTGTGTCAAAAAAGGTACCCTCCCAGCACATCCCAGTGGCCTGTGCCACAATGCCAGCTTCAGCCCCTCTCAGGAAGAGAGCGGACCCCAGAGCAGCTCTGCTGGCCGGGGCCTGGGGTCGCTCCTCTACCTGCAGGTCACAGAACAGACGAACAGCTTTCCAGGGAAAACAGGACGGGGAAGAGCATCAACACATACAAGTGTTGGAACTGGCATTCAGCTACTGCCTGGGGATCGCTGCTCCAGGGGAGCAAGCTTCAGCACGGATCACGCATAACTGCTGTAGAGGCAAAGACCTGATCCACGTTTTAACTTTTCTGATGGGCAGTTGTGCGCTGATTCATCTGGTAAAGCTGAGTCACGAGCACCACTTCCTGCAACACTTGGGGTTTCCTTTGGAGGTGTCTGGTGCTGCTGAGTGCTCTGGTGCTCTCTCTCTTGCTGCTAGTGAAATTTGATTGTGTCCCCAAAGCAGGCACTGCAGAGGGAGATGGGTAAGAGATAGGTCCTGGAGATAGTGCGCAGAGTAGGCTGAACACAGCAAGGGGAGTGCCCTCTCTTTCTCCGAAGTGCTAGAGGAATCCCCCACTTGGACAGATGAGGCTCTCCCCATCCAGGAGCAGGCTGGTGGCGGTTTGTGGCTTAGTTGCTTTAGCATTAGAAAAATCAGCAAAAGATTTCCAGCTGTGAGCTGAAGGGGAAGTCTGTCTTCCTTCCCTGCAGCCAGGGCATAGTGCACAGAGTACCCAGAAGAAGCCAGGCTGCCGGGAGCAGAGCAGTGCAGACCTCTGCAGCACTCGCCAAAAGAGGGGGTGATGGTCTCTCAAAGCAGCTGTGAGACAGGAGTTGATGTGGGCTTTCCCCTGATCGCTCCTCCTGCTTTGTTCTAAACAGCCCTCATCGCAGCCCGGCTCTCCTGCTGCCCCTTCCCCATCCCAGATGGACCTGGAGCAGCAACAGCACACACCGCTGTTTGGAACTCCTCCACCTCCTCTCCCTGTTCCCTCAGTCCCAATGAAAGAGCCACCAGGCTATGAAGAGGCCATGAAGCAACAGCCAAAGGCCCAGGTGAGAGCAATTCTTCTGCCTGGTTTCCTTGGAGAGCAGGTGGAAAGCTGCCATTGTAAATCTGCTTAGACTCCTGATCTGGGCCAGCAATAGGGAACGGAGACACGATGTCCCTTTCTAACTGTGCCTTCCTAGCTGAATTCCTTCTGGAGGGTTTGGGGCAGACCCTAAACCACAGGTAAAGATGCCAAACCACTCACTGCCTGGTTAGTACAGCAGTTGCTGACTATACCTTCCCATCCAGTAACAGCCTGGAGTTATGGAGGATTCTGGTGCCATGCCTCTGTGTGCTCATTCTTGGTGGATAACAGCCCCATCCCTGGGGCGAAGGGGGAGAGCCAGCAGCCAAGGGTGTTGCTGGAGGTGGAAGCTCCCCTGGTAAATAGGAAGCTAATCCTGTGCTCGCTCTCCCCAGGAGAACGGCTGTTCCAGCCAGCAGATGGACGACCTGTTCGACATTCTTATTGAAAGTGGAGGTAAGGAAACCAACCAGCATTTCCCATAGTCTCTGGGTTTGAGCCTGGGGATTGTAGAGCACTGAGGGGAGAGCCCGTCATGGCCCAGGTCTTTGCTCCTGCGTCCCTGCTAGTGCCTTTAACATAGGCAGTAGTTATTAAGGCATTAAGGGAGATGTCAGTCAGGCATTAGTACGATAGAAAGCTGCTTGGTGGCTCTGCCCTCTGATCAGGGCACAACTCCTCTGTAATACTGGACAGAGTATTACAGAGTATTGAATTCCCCAGAGGTAGGCTGAAAACTCCCCATAGCAAGCTGAGTGCGGGCACAGGATGAGCTTCCTCATCCCAGTTGGTGGTCGGTGATGGCTCAGGCTGGGGGAGGTCCCAGTTGCCCTGGTGGGTGGGAGGGATCCTTCTGGTGTTCGACCAAGCTTTTCTTCACCCTGGCCTTCCCTGGACAGAGATTTCTGCTGACTTCAAGGATCAGTCGTCCCCAGCTGGGAAAGAACCACCCGTGGCCCCAGCCTGCTCCTCACCGCCCAGCAGCCACCATTCCTCAGAGCTGGCGGTGCCAGTGTCCTTGGGGCAGCCAGTGCCTGTGGGCCGGCTGGAGGACTTCCTGGAGAGCAGCACCGGCCTTCCGCTGCTGACGGCAGGCCACGATGGGCCGGAGCCCCTGTCCCTGATTGATGACCTCCACAGTGAGATGCTGAGCAGCTCGGCCATCCTGGACCACCCGCCTTCACCTATGGACACCTCGGAATTGCACTTTGCTCACGAGCCGTCCGGGGGCATAGCCCTGGATCTGGCTGAGGCTAACTTGGACAGCATGGACTGGCTGGAGCTGCCGGGAGGGCCCGTCATGAGCCTGGCTCCCCTTAGCACTGCAGCTCCCAGCCTCTTTTCCACAGACTTCCTTGATGGACACGATCTGCAGCTGCACTGGGATTCTTGCTTATAACTCTGTGAGCAGAGACTGAAGGGAATGGGAGTGGGAGGGCACGGGCATGGGGGGGGAAGAGGCCAGTCAACCAAAAAAAAACAAAAAAAAAGAAAAGAAGAGCTCCCAGTATTTGTACTCCTCCCCCAACAGTGTCCTTCCTGCACGAAGCTGGCAGTGGTGGCAAAGGCAGACCCGCTGCTCGAGTCACTGCTGCCTGGGCAGTGGGCCAGGCCCGGGCAGGGAGAACGGCTGCTTGGGGGAAGAAGAGGCTGCAGGAGCTCTGGGGCTGGCGGCCTCCTGCCCCGCAGTGCAGCCTGACCCAGCTCGGGTGAGAACGGAGCCGGCAGCCCCTCTTCCTCCAGGCAGGAGCAGTGATGGCAGCACATGGGGCACGATGCTGCTGGGCACGAGTTCCCTCATGCCTCACAGTGGGACGTAGCATGTCTGGGCCTGAGCTGTTCCCAGGAGCAGCACCCTGCAGGGATTCTCACGTAAAGGGGGTTGTGCTGCCCCGGCACGGTCGATTTAACGGTTGCAGAAGGGGATTCTACCTCCGGAGCAGGACCCAAAGGCGGGAGTGCTGGCGGGGGCCCGGGGTGGCCGCCCTCTGCACCACCTGCCGTCTGTCAGGGGAGGGTCTGGTCTGCTGTGGGGAGCTGGGCAGAACAGGCACCTTTTCCAAGTGTAGCCAAAGGGAACCAGGGTTCCCCACCAACCTGGTAAGGTCTAAGCTGGTTTCCCAAATATTGCTGAGCTTGGCAGAGGCCCGCCTGCTTGCTTTACTCGCTTTGGGCTGGAAAACATTTTTAAGGTGCTAAAATCCAGGTCCTTCTATGTTAAATGCCCTTCACTGCCCCAGACCTCTGGCTGTGCCTGGAGTCGTGCCTTCGGGCACACCCCTTCCCCCAGCTGCCACAGCACAGTGACATCCCCAGGTGCGCAAGGCCCTCAGCCTGGGGTGGGGGCTAGGGACAAGAAAGGAGCCGTGTGTCCTGAGGCGTGTGTGCGGGGCACAGCTAGCAATGCGCAACATATCGTTAGGGGCCATGTGCAATCCGTCTCCTGCCTTCAGCTGCGCTGTTGCCTCCCTGAAGCGGGTGCCCCAGCGGAAGGCAGCAGCGGGGGATGTCAGACCCAACAGGCGAGGAGGGGGAAGCGGCACTGCAAACCGGGCGGTGGGTGGCACAACACAGGCCCTAGCTCTGTAGTGCACCTGTGAGGGCCCCTTTCTGGGGGGGAGTGGGAGCCTGAAAGCAAGCAATGGCCAGCTGACCTCCGCTCTGCCTTCCCTCCCTCCAGGCCCATGGGGTAAAAGGCAAAAGCAAATGTCTGCTTACTGTGAGCTGCCACCCTGTGTTGGGCCCCGGGCTGGCGTCTTGGGTGGCTGCTGACTGATGGGAGGGTGGACAAGTACCCCCAACCCCAGAGCCATGAGGGTGCTATTCCTTGTGCAGGGTTTTGCGTTGGAAACCCAGGCCTGTGGCGCTCTCTCTCGTGCTGTTACTCCTGTCACTTTTAAATTCCTGTGTTTGTTAGTAGCACCCCACCGCCATATTTACCAGGTGAGACCTAGCCTAGCTGTGCCCCACGCGGCCGCCTCGCTGCACAGCTATGCCAGCTTCGGCCCTGAGCTGGGGCCCGCCTGCTCGGGCTGAGGCAGTGGCTTTTGAAATACGGACTAAGGTGCTGACCCTGCTCAGGCAATGGAAGGATAAACTGGCACCCTTTTAGTATCTCCTTGAGGATGGTGTCCCCACCTTTCCCCCCGTGCTGGCTGCAGTGCTGTCTGCTGGGGAGGGGTAGGTGCGGGTGGGCACATGCTGCTCCCCTGCCCCTCTGGTGCCTGGCGCTCTCCTTAGGGGGAGGCCTTGCTGCAGGGGCGCGGGTACCTCCGCTCCATGGCTGGGCAGGTGAATGACAGCCCTGCACGATGTGCTCTCTGCCAGCCACTAAAGTGGCAGCCAGGTGGGGTCATGCCTGTTTTTGCAGCTGGGAGAAACTCCTGCTTTCCTGAGCCCTATTTGCTTGTTAACTGCATGGGGAGCCACGTAATCATTTGCAGGGGGAGCCTGCTGGCAGCTTCCTTCCTTTCTGCCCCCTTCTCTCCCCTCTCCCCGCCCCCCCCCGTGTGCTTTCTGTTGACCAAGCTACAGTGTCATGTCCTAAAAAAATCAGAATAACTGGGACTGGTGGACACCCCCTTCACACCCTCCACACCGCTCCTGGTGCAGCCCCGGTGCTCGCTGGGAGCATTAGCAATTGCCTTACAGAGCTCCCACCAGCTCCCCCAGGCAGCTGCCCAGCTGTGGGACCAGGTGGGCACAGGAGGCAAGTGAGTTCTTCGGAGGAAAGTATGTGGGGTGGGGTGGGAGGATCATTCAAATGCTAAGGGGAAACAGTGAGGCTGCCTGTCATAAGCAAAATCAGCTTTTTAGCCCACAGCAAGCACTAGCCCCCACAAAAACCAGCTGTGTGATTTATTTTGTACAAATAATTATAAAGCTGCAACCAGTAAATAAAGAATGAAATTACTGAAGTGCAATGAGCTCCTAGAAGAAAGTGGGAGCGTTCCACCTGCACTCCTGGCCTGACTCAGCCATGGTTCCTCGCACTGGGCCAGACCCCCCACTCTTTGTTGGCAGAGAGATGCCAATGCCTGTTACTGAGGTAGCCCTTCCCCAGGGTTGCTGGTGAAAGGCTGAGCTCACAGCTGCTCCCTTTCACCTTTACGCATCCACCATCAGGTGTGAAACTCTGCAGGAATTTAATTACCCTGTGTCCAACAAGAAATTGGCTGATGGGCTTAAGAGCCCTCAAGGAGCACAGAAGATACAGAACCATGAGCCTCACCTCCTGAGGAACCAGCTAACCTGCCAGAGCCCCTCTGCTCACGGGGCTTCTGCCAGGAGAGCGAGCAATCACCCTGTGCCTGGGGGCAGAGGGGAAGATGGTGCCTCATCCCAGGAAATATTAGAAAATCTTTTGCCCAAGCAGTGCCCAGAGCAGGCTAGCCCAGTTCTCTGCTTTCTTACTATTATTTGTTTGAATAATAGTTCAATAGTTCTTTGTCAGAAGAGGTATTCCCCTGGACATACATTTTTGCACCCATTGGGAAAAAACGAAGTCTGATGTTCTGCCTCTACCTTGAATGTAATCCTGAATCTTTCTGCTGTAACCACTACTTGTTTGTAATGTGTATTTGACTAGCACGCACTCTCCCTTCCACTATGCAGCAAACGGCGAGGGGTGATCAGCACCATCTGAGATGGATGGTGTTGGGGCATCAGATCCAGAGCGAGTATTCAACTGGAAAAGGATAAAAGTGACAAGTTAACGGGGGAGAGAATGGATCCTTAAATGGAATTATTTTTTCAGTTACAAATATTTGAAAAAAATCAATTTTATTAAAAAAATTCCAAACAGCCATGTGCTCAAAAAACTTCTCTGCTATGCTGGTGGGAGGGCTTGGGGCCACTCTGCCTTTTCCAGCTAAGGGTGGGTGATCCCTCTGGGTCTTTCTCAAAGCTGAAAAAAACAAAGCTTGAGTGGTGGTGCCTCATCCCTTCTCAGCTGCAGGGAGATTCCCTCTGTGTATGGAAATTACCTACCCTGCAACCAGAAGTAGGTCTTATGGCAGGAGAAGCACGGGCAGCTCTTACAGCCTCCCACAGCCCGGTAGGCTGGTCTGGGCCCCAGCCGTTACGGTGGTGAGGTGACACTGCAGCCTTCCTCAACCAGGTGCCAAACTGGAATTACTTTGACCAAAACCACTAATTTTCACATCAGTAAATATGCTGCAACTTCCACCCTCCCATGAGCCTGGGCTTCTGAACACAGTTCTCCCAGGGCCTGTGCCCTGTTACTGTCTCGCTTTGCAGAAGAGACTCCACCTGCTTTTTTCTGGAGAAGCTTGTTAATGTGCAGACAACACTGTTGTCCACCACCACCCAGCCCAGCCCCTCTCCTTTGCTAAGGGCCCTCCCCTTGCAGGGTCCCTGCATCCCTTCATTTTGAGTATTTCTTGCTCTTCAGGGCCTCCCCGGGGCTGTGCTGCGGAGCTGCGCTTCAGGGAGGGCTGGCGGCCGAGAGGCAAGGCAGGGCTGCCACGGCCGGCAGCACAACTGCTCCTGCCCCAGCCGCTCCCCGGCCCTGTGGCCCGCTCCGAGGCAGGGCCTGTGTGAGGAGCCCCCAGGGTGCCAGCGCACGTCGAGCAGAGACCTCAGCCTGATGCTAGCAGGGGCCAGTGCAGAAATGGGGTCATAATTATCAACTGGCAGAAATTAAGAATTAAATCTAGTCCTGGCCCTATCAAAAAACAAAGCCAAAGCCCAGCACTCTCCCAAGATGCAGTTTATTTACAAACCCACCGGATAAAGGAAAGTAAGAATCTAGTGTCATTTCACGAGTAGTTTGTGCTCACAGACAAGCGCTTTCAGTAGAAAGTCACAGACTCCATATCCAGAGCCACCACCACAAAGCAGCAATTCTCCACTCCTGACCTGCGTCCCCACTGCCACCGCAGGGCGAGGAGGACGAGTTAGTCTCCCTGAGCCAGCTCCAACCTGAACCTCGTCCTGAGCTACAATGGTGCCAAAATATACACGTTCCTGGAGTTAATTTACAGCTTTTTGGTTAACAGTAAAAATCATCTAGAGACTAAAACGACAGCATCAAACACTCTTGTTTAGGGGAGACGTGGTTTTTGTCTGCTCCCAGAGGAGACAAGGCCCACCCCCTAAGGCCGTTACAGTGGTAAAGGGCCGGTGCAGCCGGGCACCTCTTGTCAACACCCCGCACACCAGTGCCAGGGAGGTGGGATGAGGCTGATGCCGGTTCCCCCTTCTTAGCCCCAGCTCCAGGTCAGAGGAACTTGTCCAAGTGTTTCAGGGTTCGCCATCCCTCTCCCCGAGGGAGGCGAGCCCTTGGCTGGCACGGGGGGATGTGCCACCCCCCTCCCGTACAGCGATGAGTCTCTCACCAGCCCAATTCCACTTGCACCCGCAGTGCCACCTGCCAACAGCACCAGCTTTCACGGACCAAAGCCACGGCGCAAGGGCTGCCTCTTCCCCACAGCTACAGCAGCAGACACGCTCACACACCCACGCAGCTGCTGGCCCACGGGGCAGCGCCCGAGGGGCTGCGGCCAGGCTGCCCCCTCCAGGCACCGGGAGGGAGGCAGGGCTGAGGCAAGCAGAAGGTGGGGGTGACAGAGATGGGGAAGGCTGGGAGGGGGCACTTGTTTTTGTGGCCAGAACACACTTGTCCCTTTGCAGCATCACCCTTGACCATTACCTCCCTCGGGTCTGCAGCTCAAGCCTCTCGGCGCTGCTGCCATCTGTCCCAGGTGGCCTGGCAGCCCCCCAAGGGGGATTTTGTCACAGATACAAGTGGGTGGGGTGGGGGAGGGCAGGGGGTGAGACATGATGGGGGTGGGGGAGAGGAGTGTGCGCCACTGAGAAGGCTCCCCAGGATGGGGCGGGATGGGGGTCACCCATCTATGTCCCAGCTGAAGAGATGGTGCTTCACGAGCATGTCCTGCACCCCTTCCTTCAGTGGCTTCTTCTCCTTCTCCTGCAGGACGACACAGAGATCTGGGTCAGTGCACTGCGCCCGGAAAAGGGGAGGTTGTGTCTGCCGGCAGAGCCCAAGCACACCGAGGTCTCCGGTACCCAGACAGAGCAGCCTTCCGCCCTTCCCACCTCCACGCAGCTGAAACAGGGAGAGGCCCTGTGGTTTGGAGAGCACCGGGGAAGGGAGGGGCCTGCCATTTCCCTCGGCCCCAGCTGGGCAGGGGCAGGCAGCACCCTCTGCCAGCACTGCCACACAGTTCCCGCGCCCAGCCTGCCCTGGCAGCGAAAGGCCCCATTCGCAGCCTCCGGCGCTGGCTCAAGAGGAGGCAGAGGATGGGCTGGAGCACAAAGCTGGGAGAGGGAGGCAGTAAGCAAAGCCCATGGCTAAGAAAGAGAATGAGAGATGCCACCTACTCACCTCCCTCTTTATTGGCAGCTCCCAGTCCTGAGAGAGGCTGAAGGCAAATCTGCAGAGGACTCTGCAATGGAAGAGCGTGATGGTAACGCACACACCCACCCACATCACACTCCCAGCCTGTGCCCACAGCTGCTGCCCCCGGGGCACACAACTGCACTGGCTCCTCAGCTTGCCCCAGCACGCCACTAAGCTTACAAGGATGAAACTCCTTGTTTGTTGGTGTTGAAAGGGCAGCACCAGCCATTCATCCCGTTTCCCCCCCTTTGGGCTTCACATCCTGCCAGACCCAGGCTGGAAAGAGAAGCTTGAAGACATGACTCAAGTGCAACCCCTACAGAGCCTGACACAGCAGCGCAGGGAGGCACGGGAGCCCCGGGCTCTGCTAGCCCACAGACACACATGGCTGACGACTGCACGCAGCTGGCAACAGGGGGGTTGCAGGTTCCTCTCCAGAAAGCAGACTCCTGCCAGTAGCACCTCAGAGTTTCTGCACCCCTCTCTCTCTCCCTGGAGTAAGGGAAGTGTCCTGACCCCCATGCACAAGTGCCGCATGGGGATGGCACGCAGAGCTCCCTTGCTGGACCCAGCTCTAAGCAGGGGCTGCAGGCACAGCCTCAACCCTGTCCCTAGGATGGGGACACACAGCTCAGACCTCCTGGCAACAAGCTCGTCAGCCCTTCAGGCTCAGGGGAAACTTCTGTGTGGGGATCTCCTCCAACTCCTGCAGTAGGAGGGAGCCGAGGCCCTCTACAGGAAGCTGGCTGGGAGAAATAAGGCATAAGCCTCTGCTCCTGCTCCACACAAACCTGGACCCAGCCATGAACCAGTCCCACCTGGTCCTTCGGCTGTGCTGAACCAGCACTGCTCCCATGCTGCGAGAAAGCAGCCATGGGACACTGCAGCACGGAGGCGGAGGGGACTCCCTTCCTCCCATTCAGCAGCAGCACAAGGAGAACAGGGCACCCCGAGGTGTGTACACACAGGCCTGCTGCTGGCTACAGACGTTCCCAATGGGACCAGAAGCAACCGGGTGGCGCGGACAAAAGCCAGTTCCCACAGGGCTGGAGTGGTGGTGGTGGCAGAGGGGTTTGCTCTGCGGCTCCCGGTGACTGGATGTGGCTTTGCAGAGTGCAGGAGGACCAGGAGCAAGCAGTGTGGATGTGTGCCCGGGGCTCCAAGCGATGTGCTTTGTGTGAGCTCAGCGCGTTCCACCCCTGACACTGCTCCCTCGCTTAACCAGGAGTCAGCCAGTGAGTGAGTCCTTCCCGGTCAGCGACAGCCAGACTGTCTCCCTAGCACACTCCCTGTTCCCTGCTTGGACTCACGGTGGCTGGCAGAGGACCGGGAGAGCAGGCATTGGAAAAGCCACCATCAGAATAGGTGCAGGGCACAGGAGGAGGTTGCTGGCAGGCAGAGGCTGCCTGCTTGTCACGACAGCTCCCCAGGAGCCAAGCTCTGCTCTTGATCAGGCAGGCACAGTGCATTAAACTGTCTAGACAGTTTTGCTGCTGCCTCAGCACTCCGAAGGAAATCTCTGCATGGGGGTGTCTGGGCAGCCCACGCTGCTGCTCACTGGAGAGGGTCCAAAGCCAGCCACAGTGAGGGCCACCTCCTGCAGGGGAGGAGGAAATCCACTCCAGACCCTGGCAAGGCCCATGGGGACAGACTCACCTCAGCTCACATTTGATCTGCACCCAGCCGGGACTGCGCAGGAACGACCAGGGATGGAACCACTTCTCCACGGTCTGCAGGCTTGAGCACAGCACCTCTAGCCACAAATGCAGCACCTGCTCGCTACAGCGATGGGATGGAGGCATGTTACTCAGCTGAAGCCAAGGAAAGAAGCCACATCCCTTTGGGATAGTCTATTTTCAGCCCAAGCGTTGACCCCAGCCCACAGTCCTGTCCCCAGTGGGAACAGGATAACCCAGTAAACTTGTGTGAGACACTCCATGGAATGAAAGCTACTTCTTCCAGCCAGGAGCCAGACCAGCATGATGAACAAGAAAGGAGCAGGTCCCACTCAGTGGCTGCAGTGAGAGGGTAGATTGAAACAACTGCTGCCCTTGAGCCCGCTCTGCCCCCTCCCAAGCTCCTCACACCCCCTCTCCCCCCGGGGGTATCAGGACCAGATGACTCACTTGAGTCCAACGCAGATGAGGGAACGAAGCTTCACGTCCATCTGTGCATGTGCAGCATCATGCGTCATGTTCACAGCCTGAACTGCCTGCAGGGTGGGAAGATGTGGTTACCGCCTTCTCAGCTTAGCCTCAGGCTGGGCTGGGCAGCCATTTCAGCAACACAGCCAAACACTCTCCTCCCCAGAGCTCCCCACCCTCACCCAGTGCCACCTGCTAGCACCAGAGGGGCCAAACCTTCCCGATGGTTTCACTTTCCCCAGGCACCCAGTGTCTCTACTGCTTTCCATCAGGGAAAGTCTGGGAGACTCTTGAGCATCTCCCTAGAAAAGGGCATCACCCTCCAGCAGCCTCCATGGAAAACTTCCCCACATTAGAAGCTGGGCTCTGGCTGGGCTGGGGGCAGCACTCACCCGGTAAAGCAGCTCCTCTGGAGTGAGGACTTTGCCGTCTTCATCAAGCCTGCAAAGATCACAGCAGAAAGCTAGCAAACTCCGGAGCCACCCCGGGCGCAAGCAGGCCTTTCCCCCTCCATACCCCAACAGCTCCCTTGCTACTGCTGAGCCCACAAGTGATCCTGCAGCCGTGAGAGCGCAAGATATGGCCCCAGAAGCAAACACAGGAGCACGAGGAAGGAGGCAAGAGCCACTGCCAGCCCCGAGTCAGCACAGGCACAGCAGCCTGCTGACACCACACCAACAGGAGGATGGGACAGACCATGACCCTTCCCAAGGTGGAGAGCAGCAGCAGTTTGATGAGCATACAGGAGGAGGGCACAGACCCAGCTGCTTTGTGTGTATAAAGTGGCCTTACCTGTAAGTCTTGCAGAGCACAAGGCGAGAATACACAGAGTCAAAGTCCCGTTCCACTTCTCGGCTTGCAGCCTAGTACGGCAGAGGGACAGTCAGTACATTCTGCCCTACAGCCCCCTCACCCCAGCCCCCTGGCAACACTGCCCCATGAAGGGAACCGAGACATCTCACCTCTTCAATGAACAGCCAGGGATGGCAGGGCCCCCCCAGCAGAGATGGCTTCTTCAGTCCATGTTCAAATATGGACTTCAAGGCTGGACAGAGCGTCCCTCGCACCAAGTCCGTCACCCCTTCTGTGACTGAGTCATCTCCAGCGATGGAATACTGAGGAACACCAAGAGCCAGCTCTCAGCATACTGGCGAGGGGGCAGAGCGGGGAGGTGGTCCTCCAGCCTACAGCTTCCCTGCACACACGTCCTCCACTCCCAGGTGCCCAGCAGCCCCCCCTCCCTTAACCCCTGCTGGCTCTTGCGTAAGGCACCGTGCTCAGCGCTAGTCCCCTGGGATTTGCTGGGACACCAGGACCTTTGTGCCTAGGTGCTGCCCAGGAGAACACACAGGTGACCCCAATATCATCCTGGCAGCGTTCAGCATGTAGGAAGTGCTGCGGTTTGGTGTGATGCTGACTGAGCTAAGGTAAGGAGAAGGATGTGCACTGAGGGTCTCCGGGACTCTGTAAGCTGCTAAAAGTCAAGGCAAATGGAAGTAGATGGGAATTCCCAGGTCAGCTGGTAGACCACTCCGAGGTATCACCCTGACAAACCATTAGCATGAAGGGTATTCCAAAATTAGGATGAGTGGGATCCTCTGTATTTCCACAGTTGGAAGGAGAACTGCTCAGCAGTACAGGGTGTCTTTATACACAGAGAGGCGGGCTGCACTGAAGGAACCAGCCCTGAGAAGGGGGTGAGGAAGCAAGTGAGATGTCAATAGTGACATCTCTCTAGGGGCTTCTCTTGGGGTCTCAGGTCAGCCTTTGAACCCCTCCTCACTCTCCAAATGCTGAGGAGGAGAAGGAGAAGAGGGCCCTCTCCACTTCCCGTGCAAATTGCCTAGGCCAACAGCTGATGACATTTGTCTCCTATCTGTTACCGCAGCCTTGGGGCCATATTGAGGTATCTGCTTTAAATAGGCAGCATCTCACCGCTGCCAGTTCCGAGAGAAACTGAGACAGAGTGCTCTCTTGGGCACAGCTGCTCGGGGAGAATCCACTGTGGTGACCGCAAAGCATGAGCAGGATCCACAGGCACAGCCTCAAAGGAGGAAGAGAACACGGGCAGCAGGGAGCAGGCAGAAACACTGCCCACAGGATCCTCCTGCGTACCTGCCTGCTGCTTTCTCAGCCTTCCCGAAGCTCCTCTCTAAGGGCCTTGCAAACCCCGGCATCACACTCAGCTACCCCCTGCAGCTCTCTGGGACCCTCATTCTCCACTTGGTCAGCATCAGGAAGTTGAGCAAACAGGCTTAGGAAGATAAGTTGCCTGATCACATCACTAAGCACTCAATAGCCAGAGAGAGCAAACAGTCTCAAGAAGGGAAATATATGGCTCTTTTCAACTATGTTTTTTCAGCTATGAGAGGAGATTTTTTTTGTTGTTGTTGTGGTTGTGTTTTGTTTTTTTTAATTACCTCTTTGCTCCGCTCATCCAAGATCTCCACAAATTTTGCAGGAAACCAACCTATAAAGAATAGACAAAGAAGTGAGTCTGACACTGAGAAACCTCTAACACAGACAAGACCAGAGCCCAGTGGAAGCTGAGAATAAATCAGAGTTCATAGGGTCCAACCCCAAAGAAGGAAGTGAGCAGCCTCAAAATCACAAAAATTAAGGTAACTGCGAGAGGAAGCCAATTACAGGACACTGCCACAAGCAGCAGAGATGACATGCACCCAACCAGCCTGTGCCAGGAGGATGGATCCTAAACTTGCTGTTTGCAAGAAGTAACCAGGCAGCCGCACCACCGCTCTCATACCCTGCTTTAACATTTCCCTTGTCCCTGGCAGGTGCTCCGGGTAACTGGCAGAGCCTTTGCTGCAAATGTGCCAGAGCAGTTGTGGATGAATGGATGCTCCGCATCCGGCCCCACTCTCCCCAGTGCAACCCACCCTGCTCTCACCTCTCAGTCCATTCAGCTCTCCCACCCAACAGTGCTCGTCCTTCTGGGAAATGATCTGAAAAACAGGGAGTGGAAGACACAGGTTGAAGAGAGTGCAGTGCCAGGAGGGCTACAGCTGCCCGGCTGTGCGTGCACAATGAGGAACTGCTTTCTTCTCAACTGTTTTGCCAATGTTCTCTTCTCATGTGGCCCAGGGCCTTCAAGGGCAAAAAGCTACTGCAAACACAACGCTATCCCTGTTTTCCCCAATTTCAGATGGGATGCCCACAGCTAAAACGCAAATGGATGCTTTTACAGTCTTACCACAGCTTAGTGCGCAGTGTTAAACCAGGACCCAAGCTGGACCAAATCAATCCTTTGCTCAGTTGTATGGCAGCCAGGAAAGGGACTTTGTGGTTGCATTGAGAATGACCCACAAGACAACACTCAGGAACATACTGCCTCATCCCCAGGCAGCCCCCAGAAACACCAACTGCTTCCCTTGGACTCCTAACTGGGCTCTGAGCTGATCTCTTCCCTTCTTTCCCTGCAGAAGAGGCAGTGCAGCATCCCAAACAAGTTGTGTCTGCATGGTCTTGCCCTGGTCCCTGTCTCAAGGCTGACGCACCGTAATGATGTCGTTCTTGCGGAATCCCAGCTCATCGTCATCGTGGCGCTCAAAGTCCAGTAGTGCCTTGGCTCGTCGTCGTCGGTTGCGGGAACAGGCCACATAGTTCTCGTGGTCCCGCTGGTGGCTCTCCATGCTGTAGTCTGGAGTCAGATCCTAACATGCATGTGGACAAAGAGCAAAGAGGAATGAAAAGCAACAGATGACTCCCAGCTGATCTGCCAAAGCTTGCATGCCCCTTCTCCCAAACCTTTTCCTTCTCCTAGCAGACAATCTCTCAGTGCAGCCCTCCTCCACCAGGGATGGGTTGAACAACCCTCACCCTCCACCCATTAACACCTGGCGTGTTCCTCCTCAAGCCCACGCACTCCAGGATCATTTGAACAGCCTTGTCCTGTGGTGGACACTCAACATTCCTGGAGTACACAGCAGTGCAGATCCAGCTGTTCCCACTCACAATGCTGCAGTTCTTGGGATCCACACACTGGAAGTGCCGTGCCACCTGGAGAATAGCCTCACGCAGGTCGGCCACCAGCTCCGTCTGCTTGATGTTCTTGGCTTTCAGTGCCTCCAGATCATCATCCCCTAGGGGAGCCCACACAGCCAGAAGGAAGGCGAGGAAAGAAAACAAGTATGAGGTATTTATTTTTTTGTTAACATTAGAAATCATTGATTCTACAGAAATCAAAAAAGCTTGACATTAGAAGTGCCTACACTAAGGCAGGTACTTACTGCCAATCTATTCAATAATGTAAATAACCAATACCAACTTGACTGTCTCAAATTTTAAGGAGCTGGTATTTCAAACCACATATGGAACTGGAAAATGTCATCTTTGATCTGTCTGGACAACTCAGTATACCAGAGTACCGTGTACTACTATAGAGAAGTGTCTATGCAGTATAGACACTTCAGACAGCTGAATGGTGGGACACAAAACTAAGGAACTTTCAGAAATTCTCTTCAACTGAAATTCCCTTGAAACTAAAACAGCTTTTGGTTGAACTACTACTGATTTTTGCACACCTCACAGGCTGAAAGCATATTCTTCACTGAGTCTTGAAAAAGATTTGAAAAACCAAGACAACCCACTTTCCTCTGTCAGTCTAGAAGTCAGAGCCATGACAGTGAAGCCGCCACCTACTTAAGACCTCGACCTCCCTAAGAGCCAGATTTCAAAGGGTTTGGGTGTATAGAAATGGTCATAAGTACAAAGTAAAAGTTACCAAAGCATCTTTCAACTGTCACTAATTCCCTCAGGATTTTTGACAGCCTATCTCTATTAATTTATGCAGAAAGGTACTTAATAGGATGGATTCTTTAGGCAAAATTAATGTATCTGAATGCCTTAAAAATTGATACATGATATTTGGGAACAATGAACCATTTGCTTCTTTTTCTAAAAAAATTCAGTTTGATTTAAATTCAAAGTGTATTTTCATACATCTGTTTTTGCTCTCTCTATAATATACTGAAGATGTGGTAGCTTGATTAAAAAAATCAACATTTAAAACAATGTATTTTTCACTGAACTCCAATTTTCATATAAATAAAGCTTTTATGCAAGACCCAAGCAAATAATTGGCTAGCAAATTAGTACTCTGCTTATCTTCTAACAGCATTATAGAAACCAATATGAATAAAGTGTGGCCCGAGCTATACAGCTGCTGCAACAGCTATGTACACATGAAGCTTCTGCCTACTGAAAAGTGATGAACAGTATCTTTTAATCACAAGTGATCCTAATTAAAAAGACTAAAACTTTAAGAACATAAATAGAAGCACAAAATTAGATTTAAAATTATTTTTATAATTGTTTTTTATTTGCTAAATTAAATTATTAGGAATTAGACAGACAGAGCTTCAGAGAAAACTGAACTTTGCTTCTGGACTAGAAAAATTGTAGGGCATACTTACTCCCAGTCCAAGCAATGAAAATTAACAAAACCTCCTCCTCAGTGGGAGGGGGAGGAAACATAGCATGTAGGAAGTCCCACTACATATTCAGAGATACAAAGATTGTAAATAGACAGGTGATCACGCAGACGGCGGGGATTCCCAGAAAATTCGCGTTGCTAAAACAGAATGTGACTAAAGAAGAAACTACTAACCACAGCCTCACCAGCTCAGTGGGCTGCCCTCATTTACATAGATCACTGATTCCTTCTGTCATCATTCAGTCCCTTCTGGCCAAAATACCGTGCTCCTCCCTCTGTACTCAGATCAATCCCACCCAAACACAAGCCGGAGATATAAGAAGCAAGTTCCACACCCTCCCACCTTCGAATATACATGATACAGAGCAAAGCAACTGGGGTTTCCACCAGATTCACCTCACTGCATCCGACACGCCTGCATGTGCATTTCCAAAACAGGAAACCAGTGCAGGATCGGCCATGTGTGAGAAGCCTGTATTTTGAGCCTGCAAAGACTGACTAGCTGCACAGTTGTGCAGAGGAGGACTAGCTCTCCTGCACTTCCTTGTTGCAACGCCCATCCAACAGGAAAAGGGCAACACACACATCTTGTTCTCCGCCAAACTACCTTTCGCTATTTCTTCTTTCTATTCCCTCATTAGAAATCTGGTCCAACTTCTTCAATCTCAGCTAGAGAAGGCCCTGACCTACCTGATCTAGCATGAGCAAGAGTCTGGCTTTGAGGCAGGAGAGGCTGGACTACAGACATCTAGAGGTCCCTTCCAAACAGTGCTCCTGTGATTCTACGACTCCTGTCCAAGTCACTACCAAATCTGCATTCACTCTAAGGAAGAAGAATTAAGTTCTGCGTAAGTTCTTACTCCCTCCCAGACAAGGGCTATGTACCAGCCCTACACAGTAACTATCACAGGCAGCAGATTTTACACTTAAGGTTGATTGACAGTTCCCAGTATAAGGTGAATTTATCACATCCAAGCTTTTGTTCCCCTCGCTTGGGCTGAGGTTTTCCATTCTGGTCATCTGCTGCAGGATGACAACTTCTCTATTTTAACCAATGTTTTAATTACTAAGAATAATATCAGGTAAAAAACGTGACAGTCACTGTACAGAAACCCCACTAAAATGAGAAAACACTATTAATCATCTCAGTTCTACCACTGATACATTTGAAACTCGAACTTAAGATTTATCTTTGTGCGTGAGTATAACTCACTATCACCTTCATAAAGCTACTGAAACTCGGTCAAGACTACCTGAGACACAGGAGAGATGCACTTGGCAGCTAAGTTCCCTGCCGGTTCAGTCTGTACTGACTGTATGATAACATTACATACAAGAAGTCTGAGTTTATCTTGCACAAGCAACTTTCCTGCATTTCTTCACTTCTGCATGCTTGACTTTACAGCTTCATTGGTCTTCTACCATAACTTTTACATGTAATGCTGTATGTGCTTGCAGCAAGCCTGTGACAATATATCAGCTTCCTGGAGAACATCAGAAAAGCTCTTTTCTGAAAAGACCAGTAAAACCCAGTTTTAGATTTATTCAGGCCATTTCAACCACAATAAGAACACCGTTTGAACCCTGTAAATTCAGTATGTTGTCTTCCTCCAGAAATACAATTTCTGTGGTAAGATGTGGCAATTTCAAGAAAGCTAACCAATTGCAAGGAAGGTGATGACAGCGAGGCTTACAATAGAAAGGGCTATTATGGAGTCACAGAAGCAAGTTACTTTTAAACCCAGGCAAAACCTATTCTGGCCATGTGATTTCTGGACATACACTGGCTTAGCTCATAAGCAAAGAAAATTAAGACTTAAAAGTGTTCACAACATCGAACTCTCAGAGTAAGGGGGAACATCAGTGATGTCTGCATTTATAAATTTTGATGGGTGACACACTGGACCATCCTCCCCTGTCTCAGATCTTCAGAGATGTTCCTGAACTCAGCAGAGTAAGATCAGGAGAGTACAACACCCAGCCTGTGGACTGCATACAGTCTGTCAGAAAACGTGTTTGACCTGTTGGTCAGTGCAAGAAGGACATCACAGCTGGGCTGAGCTGCAGTCTGCTGTTAGTCACCATTTAAGGACTATCTATCTAACATAAAATTCACTTTCTGAGCTCAGACCAAAGCAAGCAAGTAGAAAAATGCACTTCTTTCCGCTCATCCTTCGGTTCTGGCTCCCTCCTCTCCTCTTCCTCTGTCCCAGCGTTGCCCTGCTTTGCTCATTCCCCTCCCTCCAAAGCTGCTATATCCATCAACACCACATGAAAGGCACAGGATTGTCCTTACCGAAAAGCAGAGAGGTGATGCCAGATTTCCTGCGCTGAGTCCTGCGCCGCACAATCTGAGGGAGAGGGAAGAGAGAGAACAAAGTGCACGCATTAGGACAGATTTCAGAAATAAAATAAAGCAATCCTCCATGCAAGTCAGCTCTGGTCCTGACAGCTACCACTGGAAGGAGCAGGCAAGTGAACTGGCAATTTTAGGCAGGAGTTGTTCTAGTTCTAACGCAATGAATCAGCTCTACTGCTTGATCTGCTCCACGTGCAATGGGTTATTTATAGCTCAATTATTATGAAAGCATAATTGAAGTTCAAGAATCAACCACGATTCAAGTAAATAATTTTAGTTCTAATTCTACTTGTTGCCAAAAGCAGTTCTACACGTAATTATATATAAATTTCTAAGTGGATGGCTATTATATTTTAGAATTGCAGGAGTGTCTTGTGACTAGCACACAGACAAGCATCAAGAATATACCTTCCACACAGGCTTGACAACAGGAGCTACTACATCCGCAACTGCAGACTGTAGTCCAAGTGCTGGTGCATTTTTTATTCAGCTTCTCAAAGGCTGCCGCTGTTTTCTGACTCTACCTTCCAGAGTTATTTTAATGTATCAGTTTCTTGCTAATGGATTAACTCTGCATGCGCCAAGCAAATTCTGCCAAAAGCATATGTTGTTTCTCTTAGCTTCCATTAATAAAATGCATCACTTTCCATCATAACTCTCATTAATGATAACTACAATCAATGTCAATATCCCTTTCACCTGGGGATTTATCAACCAGGACAAATCTGGCAGCATTTCATTAGCACAGGTCTCCCCCTCACTTCCCAATACCTTTTCTCCACTGGATGACACAGCCATCCTGGAGCCAAAATCCTCTCGGACAGGAGGACCTCTTGCTCACAAACAGCAATTGGGACGGAACAATTGGTAAGGAGCAGCAGAAGCAGATGGGACCCCCGTGCACTCACTTTGGATAAACTGTTGACAGTGGAGCTGGAGTTGAGCAGCTGCCCTTGGTCAGCAATGAGGTAGGCCAAGTGTTTGCGACGCTGGGTCTCCACCGCCACATCTGTCAGCGAGCCAGCCACGCGCATGGCCTCCCGCAGCAACACGTCTGCATCTTCAATCTGACTTGGGATGTCCGAGAGCGTGTTGAAGATGGAGGCAGAGTTCTCGGACTGGATTAGCTCGTCCTCCTGCAACAATGCAGTCATTTTGCCACACAGAACAGTGAGCACGACAGCTATGCTCCTTGGGCTGCTAGATGCAATTTTACATTCAATGTACAGCCTGGGCCAGAAACAATGCAGGTACAACTGGATAATTCCGTAAAAACTTCAGTACGAAGAGTCCAAGCTACCTATGGGAGGGGAACATCTTTTACTACTCTACTGCACTGAGACCTGCCCCCAAAATTCTAGCTGGCATGTTTTTGAATCACAGCATCCATCATTGAAATGAAGTCAAATCAGCAAGGAAAGACAAAACAGAAGCTATCCTGCACCCACCGCCAGGACCGGGCACAGCAGGGATCTTGCTGGGGACAAGGGAATGGAAGCCGCTCAGTCTCACATGCTATAGAGCGCCTACCACGTCAAACTGTGCTCCACCTTCCCCTTACTCCCAGCAGGCTCACCCTTGCTCTTCACACAGCAAGCTGAACAACTAAGTTATTTTTTGCATAAAAAGGAAAAGATCAGGTGGCTAAATGTAAGCCAGCCAAATCAAATGTAGTCAGGACAATGCTAATCTCTTGGAGCATTCAACAGTGCCATCAAAAGCTTCCCAGACGACCACATCTTCAGCTTTATATCTCTGCTCAGAGATGGCGCAAAATCAAGAATTATCTTGGTTTAGGTAAGATGGACCCTCAAGCTACGAATCTAGACTGAATAGAGGGGGGCAGCTGATGTGATTTAATTATGAGGGAACAAATGAGATAGCCAGGGGAAACAGCAATCCCTGAATCCTGTGAAGTGCCTTGGAGGTTCTTCACAGCCCCCAGTTCTGAGGAAGGCAGGGAGTCGTCTTCCCGAGCACATTCCCAACCCACACACAGGAAGCGGATACAAAACCTTCTTGCCCCTAAAACTCAGAATTAAAGACCTAAGTGCTATAAAGGAGGAAGACGAGGCAGGAATTACCTTCATACTGAGCATGCCCAAAGTGAGCTGGAACAGCACCAGAGAGCCTTGGTAGAAGAAGAGGTCCCAAATACGTAGCAGGAGCTTGATGTGGACAACACTAGCAAAAGAGGTGAGGAACCAGTGCAAGGTGATCAAGGAGAGCTCTGTGAATAAAGACACAGAAAAGAAACGTGACAAGGGAAGTCAGCCAACCAGTGAAGACAGACTCTCCTGAGTACTCTCCTCCCAGCTCAAAGATAACCATGCACCACCTCCAGGGCCAGGAGGTTTGCTCCTAGCCCTGCTGCTCTCTCTCTGTGAAACAAGAACAATGATTTTTGCCTGCTTGTCATCCTGGAAAGAAAAGTTATGGTTTCTAGGGCACACTTTACCGATGTCGTGCTCCTGGAGCAGCTTGTCCAGGCGGGGCAAGTACTGCACGATGAGCTGTCGCAGGACACGCTGGTCAGTCTGCACACCCATCAGGGTGGTGCTGAAGTAGGAAGAAGGAACCAGTTCCTCGATGATAGCGCACATCATCCAGAAGGCATCTTCCTCCTCCAAGAAGAGCAGCAGAGAGGCAGCCATCTAGGATTTTGAAGGAAGAAGAACTGCATGTCCTAAGAGGAGCAGAACTCTTTCCCCACTTCCTCACATGGAAAGATGGACCAATATCTAGGTGACCAACATTTTCCTTCCTCCACAGCAGCTCTCCTGCAGTCTCCCACTGACATGATTTCTCCTCAGTGTAATGCCTGTCCCTCCCCAGATTGATGAATTCTTCCACATCTTTGGACACGTGGTACTACTCTGCTCTCCCTTCCCTAGGGAAAACATTCCATGTGGGATTTCCCTTCAGCTCATCTGGAGGCCATAGTGTCTGGCAGCACTGCCTCAAATCACTTGTCCCACCCAGCATAGCCACCACAGACAAAACGATCCCCATCATAAAGACACTCTGAAACCAGGTTACCATGCCAGTGCCTTGGCAATATCCAATCTCGGGGTAGAGCCAGGCAAGTCCCCGTAGTATCCTGCGTAGCCGTGGCACCCCAATACTGTTCATATTGGAGAAGCAGGCGTTGCTGGGCATCGTGCGGAGCAAGTCCTTTTCAATCTGCAAGACAGCCATAAGCAAGGACAGGGTCAGCTAGCAGCATCTGAACAACTGCCTTCTGCTCTCTGCACGTCCCCATGGCCTCTTGCCTCAGGGAACTCTGTGTCCCCACAATCATGCATAAGTCCTTAGGCACCAAAGAAGATGGCCCTGCCCAAGCACCTGGGGTCAGTTTAACAGCCTTCACTGACATGTGGGAAAATGCCAGTGCAGGCGGTGACTTGGTGTCTCCCAAGAAATACTTGCCTAAACCCAGTCCCTAGCTTCACCACTGAGAATAGTAAGCATACTGGTTGGGAATTTCATCTGCTTGGATTTCAAGCAAGGCCTCCCAACAAACCTATCCCAGCAAGAAACCAACAACAGGGGACTTGGAGGTAAACAGCCCACAGATCTCCCTTGGGCAGTGCTGTTCCTCCTTCCAACCATTTTGAACATAGCTTCTTAGTGAGAGGTGCACATGTGCAGATCTCAGTTTCTTTTGCCGTGGCCTTTACCGCCTCCCACAAAAGGAGAGGTCAGAAGAAGAGGAAAAACACCCTGTAGCAGTCTTGCTGGTGTTCAGAGACTTTGTATTTGAGGGAACAAAGACAGTCCCTGGAAGCAGCTGCCACTACCGCAACAGAGGTACATCTGTCAGCCTTTCACCCTTCACTTCCCTCAATGATTATCAGGATGTTTGCTGAGATCCCACTGCAGCACTGGTTTCTAGCCTGCAGGTAGCATAGGTCCAACCACTTCCCGGCTGTCCTAGGAAGGAGCAGAGCTGCACAGTTGCTATTCCAACAAAACAAAGGAGAAACATGCCCAACAGGATTAAGCCTTAGCAGGATTCAACCACACATGTCCTCTCAACTGTCCCTGCTGCAAGTACTAGGCAGACATCTCTTCCTCCTCACGCAGCAGATCTTGCCCTTCTCCCCACTCCCTTGTGCCCAGTCAGCACTAGGCAGCATCTCCTACCTGTTTGGCAGCAATGGTTTCATCATTAGAACTGTTTTTCACGATATCCCGATATGACATCTCTGAATTTCTCTTCTTCTGCAAGGCCCCCGACAGGCGCATCCACAGCTGGGGGGAAAGGGTGGACAGAGATAGGAAGAGTCACCGAGACAGCCACCGAAAACCATGATCTGGTACCCTCTCAACCAAGAGAAAGCAGTCTTGCTCCACTGTCTCTTACTCCAGGCAGGAGAGCCTGCTCAGAACAGGCAGCACTCTCACCTGTGGCCTCATGCTGTGAGGGATGCCAGCTAGCACCAGGGAGCGCAGCTTGTCTGAATGCGGTAGGGTGACCTCAATTTTGTCCCAGGTGAGGTCGCCTACGTCATGGTTGTGTGTGAATTCCAGATGAGCCTGCCACTTGAGCCTCTGCTGTGGCTCCTCCGTCAGTGGGACCCCCAGAAGCTTGCTGGAGTTTGGCTCAGCACCATCTGCCTCAGCAATGGGAAGAGAATGAAATGGAAACAAGTGAGAGAGGGAACAGGAGAGGGAACAAGCATAGGGCAGGGTGGGGAGTAGGAAGGACATCTGAAGAAAGCACATTAAAAACATTCATGTCTTCCAGCCAGAGCATGGAAAGGCAAAGCTTGGTTTCTAACTGTCTTCTCCATGCAGCAAATTTTATGGTCATAAGCAAAAGGCACTGGGGCCTTGAGAACTAAGAAGCTGTCGGCAGGCTTCTAGTCTCTACTTACTCATGATTTAGAGCAGAGTGTGGCTGGAATCGAACAAGACCCTGGCAGCAGTCATCCTGCTGGGTTTTGTAAGGATCTGTAATCAGGCTGACAAAAGCATAGCAAGCCTCAGAGGTGGCAAGCAGAAGCTATACAACTCATGCAAGTAATGAGGTGCAAAATGTTAACTTTGGGGATATTTAATCACCAAAAAAGCTTTAATAAGGACATTTCCAAATTCACAATGACAGAACACCTTAACCTGAGGCTGGCTTTCTAAAATAGATACTTTAGCACAAGTACAGGTTTGACGTAAGGCACTCTGTCCTTCATCATATAACACATCCCAACAACGCAGTCCAAATCTTTCTGTGACTTTATAATGCACGAGTCTATCAAATGTTCTGGCTGAAGAAAATCGCTGTGTCCTGTCCTCATCTCCGGGTCATTGCTTCAAAGAGGATCCTCTATGTCTCAAGGTGCCTCAGGGCACATACACAAACAACTCCTGCCCTTGCACTGTACAGCCTGAGCCCTGGAAATGTCTTCTCAGAGCACATAAAGCAATTCCTACGTCCCCCACTCCTTTCTCTTCCTCTTTGCAAAGGCAGCCAGCTGTTGTAGTTCAATGCCCAGCTGCAATAGCTCTCCACACCTCCTTCTATTTGGTCGCCTGCCCCTATATCTTGCAGAAAAACTAGGATGTGGGTTCTGCCCCTACAATTTGCCCTACACTTTGCCAAGCTGCTGGGATGGGTAGAACACATACTGCTGCCACTCACCTTGGCCGCGAGTTTTTCAACAGACAGCACGTGTCACTGTGCCTGCTATCAGTGCTTACAGTGCTACTGGACACGACAGAGACCCCACTGTCAACCGGGAAAGTTGCCCTTCCCCAGCATGCAGCTGCTAATGGAAATAGTAACTTCCTCTTAATTCTTCTCTCTCTTACCCATGGCACAAGCATAAGGAGATGGAAATGAGACTGCTGCATAGTCTACGCTCCAGACTCCTGTAAGGCCAGCACATCTAATGCACTTGATTACAACGGTAGGATACAGAAAGATGAAGACAGGTGGGTAGATGAGACCTAGCACAGAATGGTTGCAAAATCACCCTGCCATACTCGGAAGCATGGGAAGGGCTGGACGCAGCACACAATGGAAGGGGGAGGGATGGGACTGGCTTTACCTTCCTTATCAACTCGGAAACCGAATTCATCATAGTGGAACTCTGGCTGCTCACTGGATTCTTCTTTCTGGGAGACGTGAGGAAGGAGAACAGACACTTTCACCAGTTTAGCACTGAACAACTGAACAGAGACATGTCGATATTGCCCCATCCCACCACTGTCCACACTGTGCCCTCTGAGCAACTAGACTCCTTGCCCTTTCATTTTCAATGCCTCCCACCACAATTCCCGGCTGGGGAGGTGTTGCATGCCATTGCCATTTAGACTTCTCCATGGAAGTTGTGAAGCCCTGCCTTCGCACCTGCACAGATTTTCCCAGCAGGGCTTGAGCACAGCTTCATATCAAGATCAGAACTTCCCACATGGAGGGGCGCACAGCCCTCCTCATGGACTGAGGAATCCACACACACCAGCTAAAGTGGTCTCTACTGTCTGCACCTCTAATACACAGCAGTCCTCTGTTACCTCTGCATACATACTACAAATTCAGCTCCCTGCATTGCTCCATCTCCTGCCTGTTGCTTTCAGATTTCTCTGAAAGACAGCAGGCAAATCTGGGCTTTGCACCTGTGAAGCAAACCACATTACAGGCCAAAGGAAATTAAGGTCCCTGACCCAAACCTCAACTTTCCTCATCTGTGCTCATGGTTGGCATTGGGGTGTACACACTGGAGGTTACAATCAGGCTTTTTTAAGGAGTGCAAGCCTACAGATACCTCTCCTTTCCTGCAAGCCCACCTGCCCTTCCTGTGGGGTCTCGCACACATTGCGCCCAGGCAGCGCCCAAGAACATTGCTTCTAGCATAGCTCCACAACAAGTTTCAGCCTGCTTCACTGGGCTCAGCTGCCTTCAGCCAACACTGCGGGTAAGTTACAAAATTCCACCGCTGCTTCCCTCCTTCCTGCTCTGCCCACCTGGTGACAAGTCTTGAGGCTAGCATTTCCTGCCATGCACAAGCCATCCAGAGTAGCTTGATGGTGACAGAGACTCCCTGAGGGTGTCAACATTTTTACAGTGGAGCAATAGTTGCAAAACAGCAGGGCAATAATTCACACAAGTTTCTTTGTGCTCTGCAAGATCCTCTTGCAAGAGCCAGGATGCAGCCGCAAAACACATGAAGTTTAAGTAGCAAACAAGCGTCCACAACCAAACCACCGGAGGAAGGGTGCATCTCTCCCTCCTTTTCCCGGTGGCTTTCAGAGACCACCAGAAATCACCAGGGTCCCTTTACTTCTGTGCAGAGCCAGAGAACACCCCCTCCCTGCCCCACACCATACCTGTATGTATTTTGCCAGGACCTCCTGAGGCCAAATGCTTGGAGTGAGTGCAGAGAAGGGACCCCCAGCAGAGGGAGTGTGATGGCCTAAAGAGAAAGAGATCAACATACAGCAGTGAAAACCTGGAAGGACTCCCTTGGAACGCGCACACTTGATACAGACTGTTCCAGCAAGAGAAGGACTCTCTCAGCTATTTGTCACTACTGCCACTCTAGACATTGAGACAGCTCCCACTTCACCAAGGAAGAAAGTAATTTCAGATGGTTTTGTCCCTTAACATCAAGTAAAAGAAGCGGAAAGGCCAAATGGAGTTCCCTCTAAGAAAGAGACTTCTAGGGAGGAGAAATAGTTCCATGGCATCATGTGATCTTTCTTCTGCTTGGAAAAGCTGTGCAGTCAGTGCCAAGCCAGGGAAATCGTTAAAAAAAAAAAAAAAAAATTTTATGGAGAAGTAAACCCCTCCAACAGAGTCACTGACCCCAACACCAGCAGCATGCCAGAGCTCCCTGAAAAAATGGGAGATCAGAGCCCTCAGCAAGATGCTCCCTTTGCTGCAGAAAGGCTGGGACACTTCTGCCCCTCCCTGCAGAAGGTTGTCAGTCCGTGCATAAAGAACTGCAGCAATGGAAGTATGCCTATCATCACGGTCTTTTGTGTTCACGGTAAGCACCTTCCCAGTCTCAGGTAGTGTCTCACTGAACAGCTTCCTTTGTAATAATAGCAGATTCAAGTTTTGCAATTGAAGCAGAAAAGCACGTCCCAGGCCTTCCACTGCACACATCAGCGACAAAAAGGTTTACCTGGCTTTGAAGTATACTCTCCCTCAGGGTTATATGCCCTGAAATAACCAGCTGGACTGGGAAGGAAGGTGTACACAAAAATATGGGGTGGAAGAGTACACCACTGTAAGAGGGACATGCTGGAGGAGACCTAGTTTTAGTAAAGCTTCTGTCTCAGTAACTCACAGTTGAACTCCAGTAATTCTTCAGCCTTCTGACTGCCCTAGAGCTACCATTTTACAGGAAAAATCTCTCAGATCATAAGCAAGCCACCTACTTTGGGGCAAGTCTTAGGAGGAGAACAGAACCGAGCAAATCTTATGAAAAATGGGGAAGGCAGACTACATTTCAACCTCCTCCTTCCTCTGTGTTCAGTGGCTTCTGTAGGCTTCAGCACAGGGTAAGAGAAGAAACTGAGTTCACCCTGAGTGAAAAGGCAGCTGCGTCACAAAGAGCGGGGTGGTCTCTTCTCCTCCAATTTGGCCAGACAGCATGTTAATCTAAAGAATGGCTCTTGGAACCGGTAACGTTCTTTTACTAACTTGCAGCTGAAGAAAGAACAAGCAACCAAACAAGAAGGTACTGTGCCCATTTTCGTGTGCTCACCTGACATTGCACTAGGTAAGGCCGAGTAGCAGAGGCTGTCAGCAGGTCCAGAAATGCTGTTCTCAGAAGTGAGAGGACACTATCCTGTTATAAAAAGGAAAGAAAAAAAAAAAGGTGATGAGAGAATTCAGTTAGCATCTAAGAACATGGTGGGGGACAGACAAACCCCTCACGCACAACTACCCCACAGGAAAATTAAATCTCTTAGTTTTTAAGTTCCCCACAGGAAAATGAAATTCCAGAGACTGGAATTCCCTCTTGGTTTCATACCTACCCATCAGCTAGAAAGAGCACACTGTAATTTACCAAATTCCTTGTGACAGTAACAGCATTGCTGATTGAAAAAACGTCAAAAATCATGTCAACTTTCATCACCTTTTCCGTCACATATTGTGAGTGAAATTTAATTGTGAATACTAAAAAAACCACACCATACATCATCATTCTCTGAATACACTATCCATGGAGAAGGGACTGGAATGGTGAAAAGGGTATAAGCCTGAAAGAGATTTTAGGGGTAGCAACACAAGAGCAAAGTGTTTTAAGCTGTGGAATACAGCTCCCTGAAGGGAGCTAGGAAAGCTCCTGACAAGGATTTTCTGTGATGAACTGGACTAGGATATGGACAACATGCAATCGAGTACCTTTGCAATGAGCCAGGAGCCAGGCTTCTCTAAACTAAATCTGGTGATAGAGCTCAGATGATGAAACAGCCCACATAGCTCCCCTCCCTACTTTCCTGATACCAGTTCACAGCAGATTTTTATAGGGGTTTTCCAGGACAACAATGGAATAGTTCAGTAATCAGAGAGAGATATTTTGGACTTTAAGATCAACCTTATAACTGTGGTGGGAGACAGCAAGAGCCACCACTACCAAGCAGATAAAGCCAGTGCTGGGATATATGAGTCATGTGGACTTACTTGGGAAAGAACCTGGGAGAAACTAACATTTGCATGTCTGGGATGGGTTTTCCAACTTCCCCTTTTCAGTAAAGCTACTTATGACTGCAAACCACTAGAAGAAGAAACCCCAGGGATTCATCCAGCAGGCCCTGTCCAAGTTGTTTATAGGGCTCAACAGTACAAGGTTATATTGCCTTTGCATCTCAGTGAGCTTTCCAGTGAGCACCTGCAGCCTGGAAGTGGCTTTCTGCAGCACTCCAAGATAAGCAGCCGTAAAACACTGCAAAAGCATGAAAAGCATCTGTGTCTGAGAACACAAATGATAAGGCTTCTTCCTCCCAGATTTAAACAGTTCTCTGCATGAGAAAGGCTGGCATGGATGAACAGACATTCACCAGCTCTCAAGGCAAAAAGAAAAAAAAACAAACAAGGAAAAGTTCAGCTTTTGTTTCTGAGAAGTAACACTGTCCACACAATGGCCAGTCACTTACCCACGAGTTCTGTAAACACTCTTCTATCCCTCCCATCACTCTAGCCCCACTTGTTCTCTTAGCACCATCTTTTCCCTCAGTAGCTGAAGACATAACAAGAATTACAAAATGAGCACCTGCACGCCCATTTTACATGGGAACACATACAGCATGCGCACCAAGCAAGTAAATCTGCTGACAATACTTATTCCCCTTTCAACATCACTGTGAACGTATTTTGATGTTTTTTTCGGGCTTATCACTGCCCTGCGACCACAGCTGCTCTGTTCCTGAGCCTGCAATATGACCTTCTCTCCTGCCTTCTCTCAGCCCAGTTAATTCTGTTTCCAATGACTTTTATTAGGAATGCAGCCACTGTTTCAGCCACGTGGTATGTCTGTCATGCTTCTCATTACCTCTGCTGCTCTGCATCCGTGATCAGTGCCTCAAGCTTGTAAGTAGGGATCCGTCTTGGTCATTATTAACCTTCATCGCATGCGCAATCACTGCTGAACCAACCTGCTACTGAGGAGCCAGGCCAGTGTGTTAGGCACGTAGATGAGACAACACCCCATAACAAGGGAATTAACCACGGTGCTTGGGAAGCAGGGCAGGAGACTGCTGAGGCGAAAAGTCCCGCCTCGTCCCAGGACAGGTGTAGCAGAGGGGAACACCTTCCCTTGTCCACGTCAGCGCACGCTGGCCTCCGCCTTGCTAGAGATCACTCCCCTGCCTGCTGCCTGCCCTCCGGTCCCTGACATTAGAGCACCAAACTTGGTGGGCAGGTTTTTCCTGCCCCTGGTTCCTATAGAAACCTTCCTGCAAGCACCCATCTGGGACCGGGCTCAGAGGCTCACCTTGCTGCTGGCACCAGGGTGTGCAGAAGGGCAGGGTGGGGAGTGTGAATCACACCAAGAGAAGGCTCCTGCTGCGGCACAAGGAGGCGGTGCGCTGGGGACTGCCCATGGAGCCAGGTGTCTCCAAGAGAAGGTGCCGAGGCCACCATGTCAGCCATGGAGGTCTACATCACCCTGCTTTCTCCCCCCTCCCACTCTGCCTCCAGTAAAGCATCACAAGAACTAGGCACCACCCAGTGCAAGCCAGGAGGAGGAGGACACCTGGCATATGGGATCCTTTGACTGAGGGATATAAACCTAAAGCAACTCTCAAACTCTCCTAGCCAGGAGCCAGCAAGTAACAAAAAGGGGCTCCCACGAAGCCTGTGAAATTGCATGCATGAAACTGCTACAGCTAACTTAGCTGTGTTATATGCATAGTACACACTTTCGAAAACAAGCAACAGTAAGAGATACAAAGGAAAAAACACATCAGATCCAACAAATATTGATGGTAACTCCCAAACCTTCAGAACTCTAAAATTAAAACCAGTTTTCACCCATGCATTAAGCAGCACCTCCCATGTTTAAAGACAATTTAAGTTTCCTATATGAAGCAATTTTGGTCACCCAACAGGTAGTCTTCACACTTTGAAAGAAATGCATATGGTACCTGTTATTTGCAGCTTTAGTTTTTGAGTTCAGACTCTAAAACAAATGACACCACCATTAATTCCAGCCTGCGAGAAGACAGCTATAATGACAGCGTGTGTACCTGAAAAAGAAGGCTGCAAGGGAAGCACGCAGTCAATATCAGGTACAGCTATCTGAAGCACTCCAGCTGCAACACTTTTGTCGGAGTTGCAAATACACACCATGTGGGATTATATCCAATTAGTTTCTTTTCCAGTACAGGTGTCCTTTAGAAATTGATGTTTGCAAAGGAGACCTGCAAATTTACTTCCACTTGGCAATATCAAGCCTCCTCTGGACACACTTGCTCTTCTACGCAGCTGTGACATGAGAGATTTCAATTACCTGGCTTCTTCCAAACACCAGATAACAATCTCCTGCTGCCTATGTTTTACTTGCTTGGCCTCTTAAGCCATGTGATCTCCACTTAAGCCTGCTGTGGTAATGCCTGGATGTCCTTGGCACGAAATGACACTGTCCGGAGCCTTTCAGGACGATCTTTATTTTGGGACAGAAACTCCTTCCCAGGAGTGTTCTTCCCCAACAAAAAAAATAAGAATCCACCAGAAAAGCAACATACATCTAGCAGACAGAATCTGCAGAAGACGAACATTTTACAAAGCAATGTTTTTGTATGCTGAAAACATTACAACCAGCAACTATGCAGGAGCTGTCAGTGAACATCATCAGAAGGACCAGAACAAGCATAACAATTATTTCTAGAATGATTTTCATCCACTGTCATAGGAACAGCGTATACAACACTTCCTCTGACAGTAAGCTAGCACGGGGAAAAACTCTGCTTTCCATTGTGCTTAATTTGAACATGAAGCAACACTGCATGCAGTAAATCCCACTGCCACTTCTGGACTGTCAGCTGGTTTCCGCTGCTCTCTATTCTCTTCCTTTATTTAAAAAAAAAAAAAAAAAAAAAAAAAAAGTTTTGGAAGAGAGAAAAGCAATTGCAAAGCTACAGTACTCATCCGGAGGCCACGCGCTTTGGTGTAGTTCTAGAAGCCTCTTCCAGCTCAGCTTTTAAAATCCCATGGAGATTGTATTCAAATTAACATTTAGACCAACTCTTCCTCTCTCAGAAATCAGACCCTGCACTGAATTAGGCAGTTAATTTCTGTCCTCTCACACTCGGAAAGCTTTGTTTCCCTAATTCAAATCCTGACTTGCCCAATGAAATGCACAAGGTGAGCTCTCAGCAGGAAGCCCTTTGCCTTCCCTTCCCCCATTAGTTTCTCCTTCAGGTCAGGCAAAGGCATATCCCCGAGCTGCAAATGCCATTAGTCCCATGGGTCAATATTTGCTTTGCACGTATACAGCCAGAAGAAAACTCCAGCTTCACAAACAAGTACATAAGTGAACAAAGCACAGCCACACACCTGGACAAGATGCAAGCAATTTCTGTCCCTCGCACCCTGACACCCTGGCTTTTAAGTGATGCAGAACCCCATGCAGACACCGACACACACCAACTGCTGGTTAAGGAGTCAATATGGTATTGGTGAACCTGGGTCATTCCAGCAACTCTCTGTTTAAGGCTTATAAACCACAACCAGCCTCACACTGCTTTGGGTGTTGAGCAACACGCTAGAAATGCAGGAGGAAGGTGCTGAGGTGGTAGCCTTCACGCTTGCTTTCTACCACGACTTGGAATGAAAAGTTGGGGGACTTTAACTGCCCTCAGCCCATTTTCTCGTAGCAGAGAAAGTGCACCAGAGGTCAAAGCCTATGGCAGGCCTAGAAAGGGGGACATGAGATCTGGAAAGCAGCAAAGGTGAGGGCCTTGCAGAGGCAGGTGGGCAGGCAGGAAGGATGGCAAGCTGCTGACAGCATCATGTCACTGACTGTGGAGGCATCACCCAGGACTCCAGTGCTGCCCAGTCACCAACTGGGATCGCATACTGACTGCAGGAGTGTGGCGGGGCAAAGTATCGCCTCCTCCCAGCTGCCCCAGGGCACTATTAGAGCAACACGTAACAGAGACAACAAAAAGTAAACTGGAACTCTGTGTCTCCTGCCATAAAGCACCCTGGAGACTCCTGGACACACTGGAAACATAATTCCCTGCAGAACTGTAACTCAAAGGTACTTCCATGCAACAGATCTGCTCCCTGCACTGATCAGTGTCCAGCAAGTCTGCCTGCTGTAACGACAGAGAGCATCCCACTGGAGCTGAAGGTGCTGAGCCATTTCTCCTTTATACAAAGGAACAGAACAAGTAACTTCCAGTTTCGTATCCATTTCATCTCCAATTTGAAATAAGGATGTGAAAAAGCAGAATCCTGGTTCCTACTGCTTACGCATTGGACAGACAGAGCACAGCTGGACTTCCTGCTCATAGTTCAAACTGTCAAGCTTGCCTCTAAAAAAACCCCTACACAACACATACTTATGTAGAACACAGATATCCTACATATCAACATGTATTTTCTTTTCAGAGCAGAACTGCCTTTTATTTATCTGGCTCCAAAGCAGACAGCTGATCCTTTATGCAGGAAAAGGCTGAAGCTCTTACTTCTAAAATCTGGAGATAACAAAGGCTTCCCCCATGTGGCTCATGAAAAAAAAAAAAAAAACCAAACCAGAACCAAACTTACTTATGGCTCTGCTGATTCCCTGGTGTTGCTAACACAAGCTACCACACTTTTAGCCCTGGAAAGCCGAGGGTGTCTATCCTTACACAGCAGACACTTGGTGCCTGCTAAGCATGAACTGCAGTGCTGTGGAAAACCTCTTGTTTGCCAAGGCCCTTGGGATCAGAGGAGGGGGAGCTTCCCCTTTCCCGGTGCTCCCATTATTTGAGTGGTGAGAGGGTATGTGGATGGGAATATAGAGTGCTCCTCCCATCTCACACAGGAGGATTACAATAGATCGAGCACTGGAACAACAGTTTGGTTTTTTTTAATCTGCATTGAATGAGCATGGAAAAAAAGGCCAGGATACAAACTAGCAAGGTGTCCACTCTCACTGCACAGCAAAATTCCCCTTGCTTTCAACACAGAGGAAAGAAAACCCACGCATACCAAAAGGCAGGTCTGCAATCGCCCTAGTCTTCAAGGCTTAGGGTAAAGGCGATTCCACATTAAACACCGCTATGCAAATATAATCCCAAGGTTTCTAATTCTAAGGGGGCCCCAAACATCTCTTCCGTGAGAGTCAATTTCTGCACAATCAATGGACACTTTCGCCCAAATAAGCACGGTGCGGGACCAGGGCACTTCTGCAGAACTCTCTGCAGAAACTCATTTTCCCCAAAACTCTCCAGAAGTGATTTTTACCTTCTGGTCCACAAACTTCTGCAGGTCTGCAAACTATTTATAAGATGTCTGTGGAAGGTAATGGCAACTGTCTGGTTTCATTTGCTAAACAGAAGTTTGAAAGAAAATATTTCTGTTAGAGATGCAGGGTTATACCAATCAAAAAAAGGTTGAAAGACACTACTGACAGTTATTTAAAGGCATATATTATGACGTCTTTTATATGACACTCCTACCCTGAGCAGTGACAAGCAGTGCCATCCGAGGCTCTCCCCATCACCTCCAGAGCCAGCCCTGCAGGCACCCTCCACCTGAAAGTTTGATTCTCAAGCTGGTCTCATCCTACTGTTCCCAGTGACAAAGGAACAACAGCCTGAAGAATGGCTCTTCCTTGATACAGCCTCTGACGGATCTGCAAAGCTTTAGCTGTCAGGGTTTGCCATTCTCTTGGTGAGGCGCAAGAAAGTCAACATTCAGGTCACGCTCCTGTAGCTCTGTGGTATTACTATTTGCTCTAGCATTAGCTAAAAAACGTCAGGTTCACCTAGTGGGACTCTAAGCAAGTCTCAGTTCATTTGGCTCCCGAAAATGGCTTTTTACAGAAAGTATATCCCACAGCACTCAACATTTTTCTCCTTCAGCGCTCTGTCTTTCCAGAACTCAACTTTCTGAAGAGGCTAGTAACACCCAAAACACCCCTCAGGACTGTTTGCAAAGCTCTTATCTAGCATGTCATGTTACGACTACTTAGATCTTGTTCCTGCAGAAACTTATAGGCACAGATAACTCAGAGGAAAAAAAACAAATTATACAATGATCATTAACATTTGTAACAAAACAAGACAACCCCCCCAGTATTTCCCACTTCTGGAGATCAGGAAGATTCCTTCTCCAGAACAAAAGGGCTGTTGGGTTATGGACATTTTCTCTCATCTCTGAATCATCAGGTACTTCCCAGCCAAGAAATACTGCACTGACTGGGCAGTGACAACAGTTCTCGTAGTCATACTAATACTAATATGCTATCTTCTTTTCTCTCATCTCATGAAACAAGTGTTTTCATTTCTGCTAGGGTTTGTTTGTTTTTTTCTTAAGCCAGAAACAGAATTGCTCTGTTACCAATGTAACTTGTTGCACTCCAGTATAAAAAAAGCTGAGACTTCCTCAGAGACAAAACAAATGTGGCAGGACACCATCCTCCTCTTCCCTACCTGTTGTCAACAGTAACACAGCTGACAAGTGAGATCTTCCCCAACGCTCCCAGATACTTACCCTGTGTAAGCTTTATGTATCTAAAATCTTGACCATGTGATGAAAGGTGGCATAGAAAGAAGTTTAACAAGTCTTTGTGTTGCTGAGGATGCAAACCTGAAGTGCCAACACCTCTCCATCTCTTGAGGGACATTTGGGACACCGCACTCATGACATACAATCAAGCTATTTGTCCACCTCATCCTACTTGACAATTGCAAAATCTCTGTATCCTATCCATTTGAGCTAGGATAGGATCTAGGATAACCAGTGTGATACAGATCACCAACTAGGACCACCACTGATTTAGCTAGAAGAACTGTAGGACCACATACACCAAAATATAAGGTGCCTTACCTTTATCACTGAAGATAAAGTTGCAATACTCCTTAGGATTTATTTTTTTTAAAGTTTTGTTTCCTTCTCATGTTTTGGTGAGAAGTTTGCAATTAACAGCCAGGAAGACAGATATCATCCCAATCATTTCCAAAACAGTTACAATCTTAAATGTGGTATCACTTGGGAGTGGGCGAACTCCCCAATTCCTTTGTTAGAGCATCCCGAATACCAAACATGGTAAGCAATTTTGCAACACAAAAACCAATTCACTAAGAACGGGACTGAGACTGGCAGCTCATTTCATACTGATCCCTTAATCAGTAATCTCTGCTGTCACCATGCCATCGCAGGTAAGAGACATTGATTTTTAAAAGCTAAATATTTTGATTATTGCCTATCTTTTAAGATCATCAAGGTCCTTTAGGACACTGATACTTACAAAAGATACCATCTTGCAGGAAAGCAAGCAACAGGTTAAAAGCACAGCAAAGAAGAAAAACCTAAATGACGTTAGCAGATTCTCCCAAAATTGGAGAATCATTTCAGTCCTGAGCAGATGTGCAGTACTTCCCTCACCTCATTAGCTGATGTTAACTCTATCATTCCCTGACCAGTGCACTTCTTCCAGAAATATGCCCCTCCTCTCTGCTGCCTCTCATGGATTCCTTCGTCCTTCTTCAGAGGAAATGTCACTATGAATGACACCTCCCTGAGTTTATCAAGACACGTTACCAAAACATTATCCTAAACAGGAATTAAGAAAGGTAGCACCTGTCATTTTAATCTGTTAAATACAGAATTAACATAACTTTATATTAACATGACACAACCAGTCCCCACCTTGACCTCTTTAATTACAGGTCATGCCTCTTCTCACACCCTTCCTTCCCTTTTACTTCGTGAATTCTCCAGGGTAGGAATCCAACCTTTGTTTCTGCATACGGAAAGCCACACACAAAGTGTGCGGATCCAGAAATACATAATGAAATAGATCTTGATTCCAGTGACTGTTTCTTTCCAGGACACCACTCCAGACTCTGTAGCAGCTGAAAAACTACTCTAGAATTCACATTATCCAGCAAGCAACTGTATTCCGATCAACATCTTGGCAAAAGCACAGCAGTGCCCCACTCCTGCTAGGCTGGTAAGTCCTTCTTGAATGATTTGAAGATCCAGCCTCTCACTACTGAACACCTACTGTTCTTAATTCCAGCAAGACTACTTCTCTCTCCCATCTATTAGCACTAAAGGATCCTCCATTTCCTCAAGGCACTTTTACTACTTTATTCCCACCACTCCCCCTGCCCCAAACATCACAGCAAGCCAGGCAGAGTAAGGCTGAGACATCATGAACTAGGAAGCTATGACATCACATAAAAAAACCCACACACAAACACTGAAATCTACTTGTTTAGCAGGGAAGTACCTGCCTAAATTCAGACATCCCTCAAAAAATTAGGAAGAAAAGCAGACACAGGGAAGAAAATTTTTCCTGTCCCACCCTTACCAGCTCTGTGAAGAGACAGCAGCTGTCTGGGAGCCCACAGCGACTGCCTGCAGAGAGATTTAAATCCGTGTCACGGCGGTTCTTCACTTCCTTGAATTTACATCAGCAGGTACGAGGAATTACATTTGTCTCTCGACTTCCTTCTAACATTTATTACAGCTGACAATCACAGGGCCTGCAGTGTGTCTATTTATGCTCACTGCCTAGAGGATACTGCCATATTTCCACCTCTGTTTCGTGACTGTTCCTTCCCCCCAGCCAGACAGGAGACAGCCTGTCTCTCCTCTGGGGCACCTCCGAAAAGACGCAGGCATGGAGAGCAAACGAGGATGGCAGAGCTGGACGGACGAGACCACCTGGGAGTCACGGCCGCGGAGAGGAGAAAAGGCAGGTTACGGGAGAGGCATACCCCGGGGAGCAGGAGGGAGCAGGCATGGGGTGGGAAGAACAGCGAAGCCTGGGGAAGCAGGGAGCAGGGAGGGGAGAAGGTGCCCCAGGCAACCCAACAGCGCCTGGCGACGAAGCTGTGCACAACATGAGTCACTTCGCCGGAGCCCAGACCCTGCGTCAGCGCAGCAGGTGAGCGGGAGCCTGCCCAGGGGCTGGGGAGGGGTGGGGGGGGCTCCCTTCCCTCCCGCTTCTGTCCGGGAAAGGGGCCGGGGAGCGGAGACCCCCGCCCCACACACAGTCCCAGCAGCAGGGCGGCCCCAGCGGCTTTAGTGCGCCCCCCCCTCAGCCCGAGGGGCACCGCAGGGGAGTAGGGGGGGAGTGGGGTGCCGGGGGGGGCTGTGTGGGGCGCCTCACAGCTGGCGCGACCATTACTGGGGAGCCCGACCGCCGCGGGGGCAAGAGCAGGGCTGAGAGCCCCGGAGGGCGAGGGGCGGCCCGCCGAGCCCTCCCGCCCGAGGGCAGGACACCCCCCCGCCCGCCCAGCGCTGCTCCGAGGGGGGCTCCTGCCCTCGGGCGGGAGGGCTCGGCCGCGGCAGCCCCGCCGGCACTCACCTGCTCTCGTCAGCGGCGCCACCGCCCGCCGCGCTCGCGCCGCCCCGTCCCCACAGGGCGAGCGCCCGACTCCGACCCGGCAGCCCCACACGCCGCTCTGGAGGGCGGCGCGGCGCGCATGCGCGGCATCCGGGCGGCGGCGCGGGGCGCTCTGGGGGCTGTAGGCCGCCGCGCGGCACCCGGCTGTCACGGGGGCCGCGCAAAGGGGCCTCTCGGCGCCGGTGACGGGCGTTGAGCCCCCGAACGCAGCAGAGGCGGTACTGAGGCTGTGAGAAGTACGGCTGGGGCGGCGGGAGCCTCTGTACCGGCCTGGAAAGAGGCAGCGGCAGTCCTGTCCGCCACGCTCACCGCTGCAGCGGGTGAGCCATCAGCAACTGGGAAACAAACCTGTTCATGCCGAGAAGCTACTCGGCTCTTTTCCATCATTCAGGTCTAGATTAATTTCCCTTCCAAGCAAGGGACAGACCCACTGCCGCTTTGCTGGTGGCATCTGTCGCAGAGGTGGGCTACAGGGATACGTACCAGGATAAACTGGAAGAGCTATCTGGGCTCGCGAATTGGTAACGAGCTGCTTCTCCAGCATGTCTTGGTGACCTCCTCCCGGCACCCAAGGAGAGGGGGGAACTACATCTCTGGCTGGTGCCTTTGCCAACTCTGCTGGAAAAAAGAAAAGCGAGGTCCCAATCCAAGCTCTTCTAAAGAGGAGTAGAAATCTCCAAAAGGATTTGTGTATCATGCCAGTGTTTTCTAGGAGGGTGACTTTTCCCCCGTGTCATTGTTATTCTTTTTAAACTTTCCAGGAAAACAAGTCCAATGCCTCACAGCTGGCAGCCTCTACCTAGCACAAAGATTTATTTCCAGATGATGAGAAAAGATACGTCAGCTGTTCCTTTTCTCTGCACAGGGTGGCAGGTTTTTTTTCCAATCCCACAAAGGAGGAGGAAAGAGGACCAAAAAAGGAGGACTTCCACATCTGTTTTCTTTTTTGGTTATCCATTTGAGTAATAGTTTGAAAATTACCAGTGTTCGATTAGAGTTATCCTTTTCAAACAGATGGCTAATTAAATGTTAATAGCACGAGCAGGCAAAATATTTTAAACACTATAAAACTCACAAATGTTTGAGACATTTTGAATGCCATAGTCTAGAGGCAAGGTAAAGCCAGAGGGGATCTAGATGAGGGGAGATCATGGCCTGAAGCTTCCCACTTCTCTGACTACTTAATATAGACAAGCCTCATTAAAACATACTGTATTTTGAAATCCTCTTTAAACAATGTTGGCATCAAGGAGAGCACGTAGCTTCTTTCAATTAGTTCTGCTTTTCTTAATTCTCTCCAGCAATTACACTTGAAAAAAGAATCAAGTAATTCTGATCATGTCATCTCTGAGAGTCTGAATAAGTAACAGAGGTAAGAGGGAGCTTTTTATTGCACTCAAGCAAAAGAAATGGGCTGTAATGTAACAACACTGGAAGAAGAGGTAAGGGAATCATTCCAGTTTAAGTCAAAGGAGAAGAGTTTGGTCCACTACTGACTGTCCAGTAAAGCACAGACATTACAAACAGAACATTCAGCATCAGAAATAAGACCAAAGCTCTTGAATTTCTCTGGCATCCAATGAATTCCAACATCTTTTTTCTTTCCTTATCAGACAAAACTTACTTGCAGTAGAGAATGACTTTCACATGCCAGAGTCCACCTGCCATTCAGTATCAAGCACCTACAGCAAAGGACCTGGAAAAGTAAATCACAATGGCTGGTTCCTAACCCACACCTGTAAATATGATTTTCAGCAGCTACAGAGCCACAGGTGCAGTATTAAACCAGCAAGGGAGCACTGAAGGACCACCAATTTGATGAGCCAAGAAGTTCCATGGCCTCTCCCTTTCATTATTCCTAATTTTTTGGCCTATTTGTTCCCCAAATCACAGTACTCGGAAAGCCAGGACATCCTTTTATCATCTTTTGAGATACCCGTGGAGAAAGTTTAAGAGCAGATATGTAAGATGGAAGTGGGCTCAGTTCCCCTTACCCCTGCTCTTCATACATGAATGTCAGGCAGCACCTGGCATTGCTCTTTAAACAGCTGGCAGCGCTCTGTAAGGGGCCAGTGAAAGGTGTTACCTTGTCACAATCAAGCATTTCTCAGTAACTCAGCACACAATAGATGGAGGCTTGATTAAACTGCAGACAAAGAATGAAAAGCCCATCTGGAATCAAGGTGGCTGTAAGCTCTGGGGGTTAAATGTACTGTAGAGAACCAAAATAATGTGACACAGTAAACAGACTTGGTTCAATAAGGCTTTTATTTATCTTCCTATACCCACACACCTTTGCAGAATATACCTAAAGTGCCAGCTCAATTTTCCCACCCATCTTGCTTTGGTATGGAATCAGTGCTGGTCGAACCTCCTCCTTCAGGAACTTTGCCACCTGTTCAAGAAAGATGGGAAAGAGAAAATTAGCAAAAGAAAGGGTCCTTCTCCTCCCCATTCAGACCTCCTTGTCTCACTGGAGTCTCTGTTTCACAGAGACACCTAGCAGTCTGATACGTCCAGAATCAAAAGTGTGAAGCCCACAGGGAAGAAAGACAAGAAAGCCAAGGAAAACAGAAGAGGGAAATGTGTCTGCCTTAGTAGTATGGGTAGAGGTACATCATACCTACACTCTCTGGCATACAGAAGGATGCAGGATTAAACAACACACTGCGTTACAATCCATAGCATGCATAGCCTCTTTCCACTACTTTACCTGTTGAGGAGCACGTCCAGTGAAGGAGGAGGGATCCAACAGGCTTTCAAGTTGTTTATGGATAGGGCTGAAGTAAGGATCAGCACGGACACGGGCAATGAAGTCATTATCACCCCCTTCCTGTTTCACAACAGCAGCTGCTTGCTGGGAAAGAACACGAATCTTCTCGTGGCAGTCCTGTAGGAGTAGGGGGAAGAGGAGGGGAAAAGAAAAAAGTCATTCCATTGCTACTGACAGCACATGTTCATCCTGCTAACTTATGCGGGAGGGAGAAATATCAAAGCGTACTGCACTGGACAGCATACAAATGAGACACAGCTTGGACTGCAGTGTCTCATATACCATTATATTAAAACAAGATTTTCTTCATCCTTCCACATCTGCCCTTTGAGGCTAAACCAGTCTGAATGGCACGTGTTCCCTGTTCAGCTATACCACAAACTTACGACACTGGAATCTTTACACTTCCTCAAACTCCCCAAATACTCTTAGGAGTCACTATAGGATTTTTTTTTTTCCAGTTTTTCTATTCTGTAGTTGCGTGATTTTTCCAAAGACAGACTACAGTAGCTGTTCCCAAAATATTCTATGAACTGAAATACAGGAGTTCCTTATTCACCACTAGTCAACCCCTGTATGGAACATCTTGGGAGCATAACAATGTAAAACCTCTACAGGTTTGGAAAAGGGAAAAGAACCTGCCTAACTTAACGAGCAGTGAGACTATGTAAACCATGGCTTACGTAAGGACAGACTGAGGGAAAAAAAACCTTACAAACCTGAGGGCCTTAAGACATTCTCTCCCAAAGAACCCTCACATGGCACTAAGACTGGCAAAACCCTTATAACAATTTTTCTGAAACACTTCCTAATCCCTTGATTTGCTGTGGAATCAATCTGTAAAAACAAGGGAACTCAACTGTAGTTAGTGACCACCTGCAAAATAAGATGCTGCCATACTGGCCCTAAAATACAGTCATGTGGTTACATTTACAGCCATGTAAGAATCTTCTCCTCACACGTATTAGCTTTGATCTGTCTTCAATTAGGAGGAAAATGATCTCCTGTTCCTTATTTCCTCCATCCAAAGGCCATCTTGCTCCAGCACTGGCCTGCCTCAAGTGAACAGATCTGTCTCCTGGATGTTTAGGGGAGGGAGCTGTTCAGTGCTGGGGAAAGGAAGTGAGTTTCTATGCCATGAGATGGGAAAGCATAGAAAATGTGCTGTTCTGGAGTTCCCAGCACATGAAAACACAACATACTAATGTGAACAAGAACAGATTTTATAAGTGTACTAAACTCTACAGATTTATAATTAAACAGCACCAGAAAGAAGGTAGGCCAATAACAAACACAAATCAAATTCACTCTTCAATCTAATCAAAATAGAGAGGACTGTTTAAGTAGGTATGGAATACTTCAGTAAGAACCAGCTGAAAAGATAATGAAACTTATCCACATGATGTGACCCTTAATAAGTTTAGTTAGGAAGCTTACTGACTACCCTTAATAAGTTTAGTTAGGAAGCTTACTGACTGACCCGGTGACAAACATCAGAGTCACACAGGGAAAAAAAAGAAAAGGAAGAAGGATTTTTCCTGACTAACATCACGGGTGAGTTGCCAGAAGTGTCTCAGAGAACTGGAAGCACATATCCTACTCAAAGCTTCTAGCAAACCTTTTTGCTATTACTATCTTGCAAGTTTAACTTCTGTCCCTGATGTGGAAATAATCATAGAAGGAAAAATTACTATCTAAAGGTAAGTGAAAATGAGCTGTTTTATTAAGATGTAAATTTGATTACCAGTTTTAAACTGAATTGTGAAATTAAATGATAAGGAAATACAATCTAATTGTGTCTGGATTTATTTACTAAGGAAAACATTTAATTTCAATTTGCTTGAACACAGAAAACTGAATGAAGGACCATAAACAAAGTTAATAATAAAAAGCACTATACTGAATTAGGGAAGAATGACACATGAATGAATGGTTCAGAATGGTCTTACTTGCTTTTTCGTTAACAGCACTGATTCATTCTTTTAATTTATAAGGTAGCCAACTGCCAACATGTTCCGTATAAAGGAGCCTGGCCTGTGTTCCAAGTTCCTTCAAACATTTACAAAATGAAAACGCCTACTATTATCTAATATAAAAATGTCTCCCTCTTCTCCAGCATAGACAGCCAGATTAGCTGAAACACACAGTGTTCCTAACAGTAAATACAGATCTCCACAACTGCTCTCTCCCCAGAGAGCAGAGTCTGGCTTTGTAGCACCCATGTAATATTAATAACTCTGTGGGAGTAGGTGGAGAACAAAGAAAGGTGAGATGGTCAGGACAAGAGCCCAGATACTTCTGTTTCTCAGGAGTGAAACGCCAGGCAGCGAACAAAGGTATTTTTGACTGCATTTGTACCTGACGATTGCCCCCTGCTTTCACCATCGCCATGATTAGATTCTCTGTGGCCATGAACGGCAGCTCCTGCCGGATCCTCCTCTCAATCACCTTAAACAAAACAAACACAAAAAAGAAACAGCATTATAGCAATTCTGTAGATAACTGGGACTCCCAGTGAAGTTTTCCTCTCCCTTTCAATCTCCAGGCATAATAATGCAAAGATAATTCCTCTTTTAGACTTAGCTATGGAAATCCAGGTATTGAAGCTGATAATGCTTAGAATCTATATCTTGTAAGGGACATTACTGTGCAAAAGATGTATAATGAATTTTGGTCTTAAGCTGTAGGGAAGTTACACGACTGTACGAGATCTGCCTTGACAGTATCTTTTGGCGATAAGTTCTACAGATCCGTCATGTAGTTCAGGGAAAACTATCCTTTTTGAGAAATTTTTAATTTACTACCTTTTGTCTCCAACAAGTACCCTTTCATGCCTGTCCTGCGAACGGTGAGAATATAGTGAGAATGGAGAGCAAAATTCAGAAACCGTTTGAACTAACAGATAAAAATGTAATCCTTTGAGTGGGAGTTGCATGGCTGCAACATTATCGAGGATGCAATGCTGCACACATTATCTCCTGTTTTACCTTTGGATATACCACAAGTCCCTCGGAGATATTCTGCAGTGTACTCAGAATGATGTCAGCTGTGAGGAAAGCCTCAGCCAGACACACGCGCCTATGAAACACACATACCCAGGGCCCCAGTTAGCAATAAAGGCCATGTTGCAGTCTACCTCAGATCCAGCTCTTTAGTTTCTGTAAATAGCATTACTGTGGCCCTAAAGCTGCAACTGTTCTCCTTATAGGTGCTTCTTGTTGCTTAAAGGTCACAACCAGGAAAGCTAAAGAACATCTTCTAGCAGTAGCTCTCAAGCTGGGGAGACAAGAGGGTTTTGGAGGTGTTTTTTTTGGGTCAGAAGAGAAAGGGAGAGAGAAAAAGGGAAAGGGTACAGTGCACATAAAAAGCTCCAAGATAATTCAATGATTACACAGATAGGAAAGAGGGCAGCAACTTACAGAGCTAGCAAACACGTGAGACTGTCTCCCCCTGTGTCCTGTCTTGCCCTGCCTGTCTATTTATCCTACTCTCCAGGAGTAAGACATGCTGCACTGTCATGCTCTGCCTGGCTGTGCTTAGTGGGGAACTTCCAAAGTGATCCATGCATTTGGTGGGGGCTTCCTCCAAGAGACCAGCTCCTGGTCACAAATGAATGACAAAAAAGAATGACAAAAAGGAAAGGAGGAAAAGGAGAGGAATAGCGGGGACTGAGCTGTATCAGGCAAAAGGCTCTGTGTCACAGTGCAGCAATTACAGCATCATCCATCTGTGACAGCAGTGCCTGGCCCATTCTAAACTGTGATCTTTTAAAATATACTAGTACTTGAACCTTGTGCTACATTTAAGGCCCCCAATTCTATCACACTGTCTTCAAAAGGACTTTGCTGTTTTGTAGATTGATTGAATTTTCTCTGGCTTGCTCTCCTTTCAAAACACTATAGCTTTAACAAGAAAAATCCAAGGCACAGAATTTTTTGAAGTGGATCATGAAGTGGACAAATGACCCTTTCTATTAGATGAGGTGAAAATAAAATTTGAAACATTCCAGTACATCTCTCAACACTTGGTAGCTATTGGGAAATAAACATACCATATCAACCAGTATCCAATTTCTTAAATTTACAATGTTTGCTGCTGCCTAGGCAGCTCTCTTCTTAACAGGACTAGCAGCTGTGGAGTAAAGTCCTTTTGGGAAAACATCTTCTGTGCTTTCATGAAATTTTATGCAGACATTATGTTTGTGGAGACATTTTAAAAATAACATTCTCATCAACAATCTGAACACTAGTCTATAGCCAAAACTGCTGTTGGTCATTATTCCATAAGCCCCATATCTTAGAAATTTAAAGATCTAAAGATTTCTAAGATTCTAGGAGATCAAATTCAGCAACAGAAGACTACTTTGAAATTAAAACGTTTCAAAGGTAAATACGAGCTTTATGCAAATTTAGTACTAACTGGGAGATGGAAGCATTGAATTTAATTGCTATAATTCACTTGAAAATAATTATAGATAACTTTTGCTCATCTCAAAATAGTCATAATGAAGAATCGAAAACAAAGCAAAGTTTGCTGAGCAATATCTAAAAGACCTGCACAGGTTTTCATGAAACATTACTTAAAAAAATAATGTTTGTGCTTTTTCTTTAGGATCTGAACTACTTCTTGTAAAGAACAACACTTTACAAAGAGATGAAAATAAGTTTCTTCAGATTATTTGGAGGGTTAAGGGATTACAGATAAAATGTTGAATTATTCTTTAAAAAGCAAAGAGGAGCAGGGTCAAAAAACACATTCAAAACAGACAGGGAGGAAAATTTGAGAAATGTAAGAGCTGCTATAGTATGCTGTTGAAACAGGAAGACAACAAAAGCAATTTATTACCATGGCTTCTGCACCCCTCCCTCCCTCTGCTGGTTTACTTTGCAGAAGATCTTGATGTTAAAAAAACTTAACAGTTTTCATCTGATCTTAGGGAGGAAACCAGTTTGTAGTCTCTAGATTCTATTGAGACTGCTTTTCATCAAGGTGGTAACTTGTGGTTTTAGTTTAAAAATAGTATTTTCTAAATACATCAAAAGACCTTCCTGCACAAGACCTTCTGAAATTGCTGCATTGCATGACATAAACAAACCTGTTGGCACTGTCATCCAACGTTCGCTCAAACCACTGCACAGAGGCTGTTTGGAGGGGATTCAGCACAAGAGTCATCAGGTGTCGAGCCAGGCTGCAGCAGCGTTCTGAACGCATTGGATTCCTCTTGTAAGGCATAGCGCTTGAACCTGTGAAAGGAGAAAGAGTGATGGAAACAGGACATAGAAGTAGTGCATTCAGGAAGAGATGAAGGTCCTTCCCCAGATAAGAAAAATGTGTCAGGGATCATGTTTTTGACTAAAGCCTCAAAACATGATGATTTTCTAAGGACAAAATGGAATAAAGAAAATGACACCACCACACTTCCCCTTCAGATCAGAAACATCCAACTACAGGGAGAAAAAAAGTGAGAACACATTTTGCAATTCTGCAAAACAGAAGAAGTATTACCACGTAAAAAGAACAAATGGACTTGATTTTTAATATAGTGTTTAGCACCATCTCTCTAGGCTACCCATGGCAACTTTAGCAGTGTTCAAGACCCCATCTGCTCAATAACATTGTCCTTCAAAGTCAGATACTTATATTGCTGCCCATTGCTCTGGTGAATGGATATCAAAACCAATCACAGAATGTAGAATGCTTCAAGTAACAAATACGACTAGGCTTAATTTGCTGATTCAATCCTATGCAACTATTTAGGGTGCCTGCCTGAACTTTCTTCCAGCCAAGAGCCAAAACTCTACGTTTCCTTCTCCCCTTCTTCCAAATTTGTCTGTTTATAAAGACCAAAATGCTGAGTCAAGCTGAAAACCTACAGCTCCAGTTAGTTTTATGAGGAATGGAAAACACTGAGTACTCCTCAGACCCGAGTCTTCCTCTGTGGGGAATACATGACTGCTTCTGCTCTCTCCCCAAACCCAGGAAGTGCAGAAATACAAATCTGATTTTAATTACTTAATATCCAGAAACCTTTAGGTAAAGTGCATTTTTTTTCCTTTAAAAAGGACCCAAAATACTAACAGTGTCAAACTTCAATTAATTTAAAGCAACTTCTGTCAGTGACATTTCTAAGTTTGCTTAAAAGGCTGCACCAACATAAATTAAAAGATGCATATACCGGCCCAAGAAATGTCTGGCATCCCTTACCAATCTGGTCTTTCTCAAAAGGCTCCTCTATCTCCTTCAGGTTGGCCAAAAGACGAATGTCAGTACAAATCTAGAAAAAAGCCCAAGAAATTAACAAACAGAACCAAACTAACACACTCCAATATATACTCCTGTTAGTATTATTGGAGGAGTGTTTGCATCTGTGTCCAGGAAGTAAAATGGGGACACAGTGAAAAAGTTGACAAGAAAATTGACACTGTAATCATACTTCCCGGCCTAAAAATCCCAGTCAAGAAAGCTTAAGGAAAAAAAGGTGTCCACTTTTTCTCCTGGAGAACAGGACTCCAAGAAGGGCAAATGTTTGCAGGGAATGGAAGAGATACCAGGAGGAAACAGTGAAAATGCATAACAAAATTACACAGTGAGTTGCAAACACAGATAATGTGTGCTCACTGAACCAGCCAGCCTACAAAACTAAATCAGAAGAAAATACCACAGATCACTTTAGCCCAAGAGGAGGAAGAGGGAGGGAACAGAAATAAATCAAAGAAAAGAATCCACAAGGACAGAGACAATAACACCATTATCAGAGAAGCAATTAAGTAGGAGCAAACGGTGAAATTTAAAAACTCTTAAACCACCAGGAAAGACATTTACTCTAACTGGATCAATTTAGCATAGATTTGACTAGTATCTGGTGTGGGATTTGTTAACCCATCTTAGAATCTGCTCAGTAAACTTGCTTTATTTGCCACTGGTCTCAAGATCTTTGAGGTTTGATTACTAGGCATGTACCCAGCGGTGAATTTACATGATCACAAAGAGAACAGTTGAACAAGGAACACCAATTAGTGTTTCTTGAGAACAGCGTTCTGCACCATAAGCACCTTCTCTTCAAGATCTAAAATGCTTCCCCTTCTTCCCAATGTATACAAATAGGGCGCTCACCTTGTGTATAGATGCCCCAAGACTGGCCAGCACAGACAGGACTTCAATATCCACCTTGCGACTATAGGTCTGCCCTGTGACCATATAAGACCTAAAAATAAGCACAGAAGTTGAGTGCTCCAGACAGATACAACTGTACTGCAAGACTCTGAGCAAGGAGTGATGTGGCTCTTAAAGTAGAGGGTTGTCATTCTGCCCTGATGAGAACAACTTTGGATTCAGGCTGTCAGTTTTGGGCAGCATGCAGATAGAAGAGACAAGAGCAGAGGGAAAATGGACAGCTGTGCTTTGACAGGGAGACAAGTAGAAATGGCCTATTTAGGAGGTGAAGTTTCCTGCGGGAAGCTGCAACTGGGAATGGAAGATGGCAAAAGGACATAAGTCAACAGCAGCACAGATGTCAGTTTGGCAGCTAGGGGAATCTGGGCCAACACGGACAGCAGGAGTCACACTTTGTTAACACCAAATTTAGGTGACTAAGCATGCTTGTTACATACCGCTTAAATCCTGCCTTTGCAGTCACTAATCTGTCCAGCTCTTCAACCTCAGGGTGAAGAAAAAAACAAAACAAACAGAACTCAGAATGCAACAACTCAGGAAGGTCAGCAACAGCAAAAAGGATCCTTTGCTTTTCTCAGTTTACTGTCAACAAATGTTATACTTGCTGGGAAGCACCCCCTCCCCAAATTCTGCTCACTTTCACACAGGGCCTTGTCAGTGGGCCCCCAGAGAGATCGCAGTGCCCTTGTGAATTTGCTGCCAGAATCTCCACGTTCCTCCAGAGAGAACAGCATTCCAGAGGGGAGAATTGCAAAGACTGCAAGTCTACGCACTGCGCTGTCTGACTTACTTTACTATGGTCTCCCTCAAAGAGCTGCAAGAAGCTGGCTTGAGTGCCAGTGGTGCCTTTTACACCCCGAAAGCGCAGGTCATCCCGAGCCCGCTCCAGGTTCTGCAGGTCCATGCACAAGTCCTGAATCCACAAGCAGCAGCGTTTCCCCACAGTGGTGAGCTGTGCAGGTCTGAAAACAACCAAGAAAAGAATGTGACTCATTGACAATTTGCACAATGACTCCAGAAGGATCACACTTTGCTGCTGAGTCTACTGTTAAGACCTCCTGGCAGGTTGGTCTCTTGACTCCTTTAAGCAGAAATTAAAAAGATCTGGCTTACGCAGGAAGATGTAACAGCACATATATATCACCAGTAAATCGTACTGAAGATATGATTATTCTTTTCAGGAATTAGATGTAATTACATCAAGAGAAAACAGTAATTGTAGTTTCTGTATGTGTTAGGGGATTAAGAAATAAGTGAGAATGAGTATCTGAAGGTGTTTCACTACTACAGCTTTTGAGTTTCTTAAATAAAAGTGACCGGAGGCCCACTAGTCAGAATATCTAGGACGGGTTTCACGGTGTTTTTCCAGAAATCTGTCAAGCGGAAAAGCCTCAGTCAGTGCAAGTAACGCGACGTCCCGGGCCCTCTCCCCGTCTCCCCGGGCCCTCTCCCCCGCTCCCCGCGCCCCCGCAGCCGCCGCGCTTCGCCTCCGCTGGGGCAGAGCGCCCCCTGCCGGCCCGCGGGCCACGCCGCGCCCAAGGCTCTGCCCGCAGGGGGGAGAAGCCAGGGGGCTGGGAGAAACAGGGGGTGCATCCACCCCCCCCTCCCCTAATTCTGCTCGCCCAGGGCACAGAGGGCATCCTGGCTAACTTATAGCACTGGTGTGAATTTCTCAGTGCAGGAACATCTGTGGACACGTGATTTTAAATTATTTCTCTAAAGGATCGTTCCTTTTTATTTATAAAAAGGCATTCTCAGCCTCTGGGCAAACATGCAATAATTAACAATACTGTTAGCCAACATTTTTTGTAAGACCTCCACCTTTAAATAAATATCTGCCAGATTCAACCACACTGTCCTCCTGCAAATGCTCTGAAGAGAAAATGGGGGTATTAGTAGAGCCTGGAAGTTGAAATATTTCAAATTATCCACATGAACTCCAAAGACAACCTCTATACTATTTTAAAAAAGCATATGCACGTGAAAAAGGTGCTCCTGATTAAGCTCAGACATAAAAAGGAAGCACACAAGATGTGGAAGCAGGGTCAGGTGATCCAGGAGGAATACCAAGAAACTGTCCAACACTGCAGGGATGGGGTCAGGAAAGCCAAAGCCCACCTGCAGTTTAATTTGATGTGGGATGTAAGGGCGACAAAAAAGGCCTCTGCAAGTACATAAGCAGCAAAAGAAAGGCTAGGGAAAACGTGGACCTGTTCGTAAATGGGGCAGAGGCCCTGCTGACAAAGGACACAGAAAAGGCCGAGGTATCAATGCCTTCTTCAACTTAGTTTTTACAACATTGCCTTGCGTACACTTATTAAATACTCCTTTGTACTCTTTCCAAAAGCCAACATAAAACTGAGCCCAGAGAATACTCCTCTGAAAAGCTGTAGATGAAGAAGGACCTAGGACTAGAGCTGATTGAACTGACGTGGCATATAGCGCAAGACAATTAACCAGAGACCTGACCTGATGCTCCCACTCTCCTTTGGGAGAAATTTTAAAGTGCCAGACATCGAGTCTGACACGACCTGTGCTTAATTTCTCTGCCTCTGGTGCTCCATATCACCAGGGTAGAAGATCCAGGCCTACCTCAAGGTGTACAGTTTAACGCCTCTGAAAGCAAACTGTCTTCATGAAGCAGCAGATTAATCTACCCCAACAACAGACATATCCAGATCTCGCTGTCATTTGACTCAGTAGTCTGCTTAAAAATATGCTATTCTATTGTATTCTATTCTATTTTATTCTATTCAATGTCAGAAGTGCTGCACAAAAAGTGTAAGTTTCCTAAGAGACAGAAAACGATATCGTCCTGTTAAACAGAAAAAATTCTTCCTGATTCTTCCCAGGGATCCATATAGGGATGTATGAAAACTGGTGGATCCTGAATCATCACTTTAGAAGAAAGCTTCAGCAACAGTGACAGACAGAGTAGCTGTAGCAACAAGTAGCCAGTAACAAACCTTTAAGCTACAGTTGAAAATAACTTAACTGACAGAAAAACAAACATAAAGAAAATGTGACTAGAAGACAGGCCTGCTGCAATTCCCAGTCATGCTTTTTGAAACAGCCCAGAATTTACACATCTGTGTTCACCAGGAAGTTGTTCCTTATGAAGCTGTGTTAAAACAACTGCTGACAGCTAGTAAAAGCAACAGTTCAGTTTCCTGAGACAAGGCTGGAGTTAGGCACATACTCCTTTTCTGAACCACTTATGTCTTAATGATGTCCAGCAGTACCAACTGCCACTGGTCAGAAGTGGGAAAAAGAAGGATGAAAGAAAGCAGTAGCAGGTCAATTTAACGAAAGCACAGCTGACAAAATGAAAGCAAAGGCTGACGGCTACTTACTGGTAGTGAGTGAAGCCCAAAGTAGGCAGGTCAGCATACTTCTCAGCAAAGTCGGCCAGCCGGCTGATCACCCTTGCAAGCTGGTGGATGCAGAAGGATAGAAAAGAGGTGGAATGAGAGAAAAAAAACAACACAGCAGAAGGTAGCATGCTTAAGCACAACAACATTGTGAGAAAAAGGTGAGGGAAACAACTGTGCAATCCTTGAATACCCCCCTCTAATTGTAGAATATGGTGTGTTTCATTTTTTTGAGGCCATGCACATTATTTTTCCTTGCTACAAAACTCAAGCAAGAGATGATACGAGTGGCTGGACTTCAGCTCAAACTAGTCTAGTCCTTGTGCCCAACCCAATCTTGCAGTTGGTTTATCCCTGCGCATTTTCTTTATTCCTGGAACTGGTCAGAAATAAACCTGCTTGGGGTATAATTGACACATGTACAGTCCAGGGCAAATTGGGTGCCAAGACACTCAGGTCAGACAGACAACACTGCACTACACTCCAACTACATTTGACCTCAGAAAATTGTATTATATAGCTTTTTGAATGCTGACACGCTCCTAGGAATATAGTTAAGGGGATGCCTAAGCTGACACTGAAAGCAATATAGTTGTTTTCTGAAACTAGTACCTGCGGCACAGATAAAGAAGGAGTTGCTTATAATTCCCATGGTGAGCAAAGAAGCTTTGGGGAAAGACTTGAGAAAGGAAAGGAAGATAACTGTTCACTTTCTTGAGAATAACTCAGACAGCTCCTCCTAGCTTCCCACTTCTGAGACACTGCGCACAACCGCCTTCTCACCTTGGGTAGCAGCAGGTTAAACCCATCACGGAGGACAATCAGGTCCTGAAAGAAGCAAAGAAAGGAAGTTTGGGCCATGTCTGAAGGACCAGACATAACGGCTTCTCTCAGAGAGGACACAGATAATTAATATATACTTTGTCTGCTCAAAAGTCTCTTATAATGAAAGCTCTGCTTTTCTTCTTGTATCAGAACTTGCAGTGAACTTGCTTATGACAAAAATGCTGGATGCATCATTGCTTCTTCTATACTACCCACAGAAAATCATACTGGGCAGTAGAAGACCCATTTCCACTGACTGGGCATGAGTGATTATTTTGAGATGCTCCTGATGCCCATGGAATGACAGACTAAATCATTCATCCCAAGTGGAAAATGTAGGCACTGTAGGCTAAAGACAGCAGGAAAGTAAGTGGACTGATCAGGCAGCCGTCATCTTCACTCCTTCTTTTGAGACTGAGGTACAGCTAGGTGTCGTCACAAGGATGTGGTTATTACCTAAAAGCCAAACAGGTTTGCAAAGGAGTAGGGTAAAAATAATCACGCAGCAGCTTCTCGTACGACAAAAGCAGATGTGAAGTTGCAATGACTTGGACACAGGGGAACAGCAATATATACTGAGAAATTAGACTTTAGTTTAGACTCAGTTTTAGACAGGTTTTTCACGAACATTTTACAGTTCTGTAGAATGGTGGTACTTCCTTTTTCACTTAACACATTTATCCATCCTCTTGGCCACTGAAAAGCTTTATTTACCCTGAATTAATACAGGGGTTCCAAGCAGCAGTTGAAAGCTCATGGGCTGCGTATATGAAAAGCGGCCTTGGTTTGTAAGTCAGTGAACTCTTGTCCCGTTGGCATAACTGACAGTTCACATGTTTCTGCATGCATTTGCAACTCACAATCTCTTATCTCCTTGAATATTTAACATGCAAGCAGAGCTTAGGGGACAGTTAGTTTCCAGACAGATCTTACTTCATATCAAAAGAAAGAAGGCAAGAGGAGCTTGCCTTCCTAGGGTAGCTAGGGTAAAGGGGAATTAATTTCAACAGTAAAACTAACAAATATGTCTGAAAAATCTATTTAGTATTATTTTTATACAGAAAAGTTTATAAAGAGCTATTGTTGTGCTTTAACCCCAGCCAGCAACTAAACACCACGCAGCCGCTCGCTCACCCCCCCACTCCGGTAGGATGGGGGAGAGAATCAGGAGGGCACACAAAGGAAAATCCGCGCGTTGAGATAAAAACAGTTTAATAATGGAAATAAAACAAAGTAGAACAGTGATAATAACAATGGTAACAACAACAACAAAAAAACACCCCCTGGTTTTTATACTGAGCATGATGTCACATGGTATAGAATACCCCATTGGCCAGCTGGGTCAATGGCCCCAGCTATGCTCCCCCCCAGCTCCCCCTGCACCTGGCAGAGCGCGGGAAGCTGAAAAATCCTGGTGCAAGCACCACCCAGCAACAACCAAAGTATCAATGGGCCATCAACGTTCCTTTCATTACCAAACCCGAAACACAGCACCCCCTCCATTTACTGGGAAGAAAGTTAACTCTATCCCAGCTGGAACCAGGACAGATATCAAGTAAGCAACTGTAGCTTTCACCCAGCTCTGCAGGCAGGAAACTGAAAATATTATATTACCGTATTATCCCCTACGTAACAGGAAGTTGCTCCAAGGTGAATGATGGCTGCAGCTTTTGGACAGCAGTGGGCAAAGGTGTGAACGTGGGCCATCACATCGTGACGCAGCTTCTTCTCTTCTTCTGCTGCCATCTTGAAGTCAATGTTGTCCAGATTTGCTTCCATTTCCTGTATCTGCTCATCTGTGATAGGAAGCCCAAGTGACTGCAAGGGGAAAAGAACTTTCTATTTCTTTATGTCTTTAAGAGACAACCCAAACTGAGGCAGAAGTTGTTTAGACAATTTACTCCCATATGACATCTCATGGAAGCATGGCAATTTGGCATAATCAAGAGTTGTAACAGCAAATGCTTTCATTCTAGGGTTGTCCAACCTTTTCCAATAGAATAGGACAGCGTTCATGCTTTGATGTTCCTCTTGGGCTTCATACTTTCCTCAATCATGTAACATCCCTGCGACAACTACAAAAATTAGACACGTGGGGAAAAGCAATATGAAAATAGTAAAGTTTTAACTTCTTTTAATGAAATTTACCCTTTGAGTGGGTACAATCCAGCTACCATGTGACAAGATAGCTTGTGTCAGGAAGAACTCTTTGGACCACAACTAGACCTACACAACTGCAAACAGTGGGCTTAGAACATACGGAAAGGTATATACATTTGTACCTTTCCAAGAGTCCTAAAATACTTCATTTCAGTCTGAATCTGGAAGCTTGGGAAATCAGTTACTTTATCTGGAAGCAGGAGATAAATGCTCCTAGTTCATGTTCAAATATATTTGCTAAACTTCTTCAGCAAGCTTACTTAAAAACAGAGTAAGATATCAAACCACGGAATTATACACTGGTATAACTCTTGCACAGCTCTGTACTTGCACAAGTTAACTAAGCTTAGAAAATGGCCTTTCCTGACACTGAGAGTTTAAAAGTCTCACAATGAACTTGGCATTACTGCCTTATCCAAATTAAAATGTTAGTCTTGCACATTAGTAATTCAAGTCACCAGACAGGAAGTTTCAATTACACAAAGTATTTCAAAAGCTGGCTCTGTTCAGAATCAAACTGACTAAAAAAATGTTTTGCAGATGTGGAATCTGGAACTAGAGAAGACAGCAAGTGAAACAGATGCGTCTTCAAGGTCCTCATCAGATAATTAGTACCCACACAACTTAAAATATGATGCTGCAAGTGGGTACACCACCAGGAGTGCCCACGTGAATGCAGAAAAGCACCTGGCCCCAGGCTGCTCTTCTTTGAGGTGTACTGATGCAGACTGTAACTGCCTGAAAGCACACAGGCAACTCAGCAGGCAAGAGAGTCTTGTGCCAAGATTACAATCTCATGCCTTGTTCACGCACCCATGACCTGTTGGGAAAAGCTGACCACAGTATGCAGTCACTGACAGCCATACAGAGAGGAAAGAAATAATCCCCAAGAAAAGGGACTGCTTGTCATGGGAACACATGCAAGCTATGGCAGTGCCAAGGCAAATGCTGTTCTCATGCGCCCACAAATATCACACGAGGCCTCTTCCCTATGACTTTTTGCTGATATTGACAGTACCCCACGAGGAAAGCACTCAGATGTCCTTCAAACCTGTCTACCTAAGAAAACTAAGCAGAAAAACTACCTGAGGGAGATTACAGGGTTTTCTCCAAAGAAACTACAGGTCAGCGACATGCTCTCTGGATTGTGCTTTTAAGGTGTCATTCCTCCAAGGCTGTTCCAATACTTTAATGCACTGCTATAACAACTATGACTGTTCATTCACCTCTATTCCTAAAGGGCAGAGCAAACCAGGCAGATGATACGGAATGTCTCCTGCAAGCAGAATGAGAACACTGACCTGCTCCTCTAACAAAGAACATAAACCAGAAAAATACCAAAACTTGAATTGGACAAAAAAAATATATTGGGAGCTACTATAGGCTCTTATACAGAGAAAACATTCAGATTCTACACGCACAAAACATTTTGTTAGCCAGTTTAATGCTGCAGGATGTCAAAGCTACTTCTACTAGAAGGAAGAGCTCCACGAAATTTGTACTTGTGCTTCAAATAACACATTGTTTAGGTCAAGAGTTCAGGATTAAAAAAAAAAAAAAAAAAAAGAATGAGGTATTAATAGAGCTATCATAATACAAATGAATTTATGTTAAAAAAATAAACTACAGTTTTGGGATGGGTATGAACTCACACGCTTCAGCTCTTAACCCAAACTTTAACTACTGTCAGCTGGGAAAAGATTAGTTTAAGGAGCTCTCTCTTACTAATCACTCATTTTTCTGAGTCTCTTCTTTCAAACTCCTGGTATCGCTTGCTGTAAGGAACAAAATACAAACTGTAAAGATTTTATGTCTAATCCAGTTTCCAGTGAAATAACTTTTCAGTTCTTATTTCACATATTCCAAGTGGACTACTGGAAAATTTGTCCCATAAGTAGGGTGATATTGAAACTATTCACCTGGCTTTGCACTTTACCTAAAACTTCATCACTAAACTGCATGTCCCCTCTTTTATTACTTCCCTGCAGTTTTCAGAAAACCTATGGCTAGATCACCTTAATATTCTGATTTACTACAAAACAGGAATAAGTATTGCCCATAGTTCATTCATTACTTTTTTTTAATGTACCCAAAAAGAAATATCATGTATCTTCAATAAGGATGATTGGAGAAGCAACATATAAATGGCTTGAAAGTGAGGGTAAGTACTGTATTGCCTACAGTTCATTCATTACTTTTTTTTTTCTAAAATGTACCTAAAAAGAAATACTATGTATCTTCAATAAGGAACCTGAGGAAACTGCTTATAACTAACTGATCATTGACAGAGCTAACAGGTGCTGAAAGTAGCTGACTCAGCTGGACTCTTTCAGTCCAGCACTGATATCAGAAGATAAACTCCTCTGGAACGAGGAGACAGATAAAAATAGTAGTCTCCCTCTTCCCACTATGAAAAGGGTGCTCAAGAAATTGCAAGATCTGTCTCTACTTTCTGGGAACAAAACCCTATGATGGCAGTGGGAAGGAAAGCAAGGGTCGAGAGACAGGGGAACCCCAAGTTCAGGGCTTGAGAGTGGAAACCTAGAAGTCTCATGCTGGTTCTTTCAGCAGCTTGCTTTCTCCGGTTGGGCAAGTCGTGTAAAGTATTTTGTTCTTGAACAGTAGAAAAGGTGATGATTACCTGCTGGAATTGATGTAACAGTGTTTAAATTATCATGCTTTGAACATGCAAAGCTCCTTAAGCATGCATTCTTGGTACTGACACTTCCTATACGGATGAGATTTGCAGTCTGCTCACTCCAGCACCTCAACCGTGACAATACCAGCACGTGGTATTTCAGAAGACGACTCCTATTTAACACAGCTGTATAATTACATCTTCAGCTTCTAAAACATCGTGTTTGGTGCAGCATACTATTGATGAGGCCGCTGTAGTGGTACAATGCTTGAACGCAGAAGGAACACATTAATGACACTGTGCACTGCTTGTTCATTCTCCAACATGATGCTTCCCTGCCTTCACGTTAATAGCAACAGCCCAATCTAGCGCTTGGATTGCTTCCTAACAACCCCAGTACTTTGAAAACGGAAACTGAAGGTTTGTGCACAAACCAAATGGGCAGCTATTGGGTCTGAAAGCTATCCTGCCAGAAGGCAGTGTTTTTGTGAGGGTCTTTTTTTCACCTTTTTTTCTCTCCCCCCACGCCCTACCGGAACATATTACAGCATTTTCCCTGTCGAAAACCTGATATGAGCCTTCCTCTCAGCGTATGCCAACAGTCACAAGGAATCAAGTTAGTCCATCTTAAAAAGTAACTGTGTCTCAACTAAGTAGTAATAATGGGCTGTACACATACCCCAAAATTGGGACCAAATTCAAAGAAAGGAGGTTTAGCTTAAACTACATTTAAAAAATGTTGACTCCATGCTCTACTAACACAACAGCTTGCAATCATATGGACATACTCTCAGTCTCTGCTTCCTAATGGCTTGAATTGATACCAATCTTTTGCGTTATCAGGTTTTTCTTTTTCTGGCACTCGGCCTGTCAGAAATGTCACAAGCATTTCTGGGGTAACTGTTCTGCTCACTTCGGCCAAAAGTAAACTTATCTCAGAAATAAGGGCTATCTAAAAACAACTGGCTGCAGATGCATGGGGTGGTCCAGTTGGCACAGACTGCCAGCAATTTGATTGAACAAGAGAGCACATCTCATCAGTCACACCTCCTGAAAAGTAAACAGCCAAGCGCTTCAGAAGGACACTAATGTTTGCTCAGAAGGCAACCCCCCCAAAACAAACTGTTCAGCAAAGCTTTTACGAAACTAATTTCACAAAGAAGGCAAAAGTGCGAGGGGGAGGGTAGGAGAGAAGAGGTGATTTGCTGAGGGATGACAGGTACGTGCAGGATTGCCTACAGAGCATTGTGTAGAACTGGGCTGGCCCGCTCCGCCCGCCCCCCCTCCCCCCCCTTTTCCCCCCGAAACTGGCGAAGAGCCGCCTGAAGGTTGTTCTGGCCAGTTTCCCCCGCTCACCCCGGGCTGACCCAGGCCGCTGCTCGGTCTCGTTTGCCACGGGCAGCTCCGGTTACCGCTGGTTCCCGCGCCGGGGACCGCCGCGCCGCGGAGACCCAACGAGCGAGGCGAGCAAAGCAGACGGGCGTCGACCCCCCGGTAACCGGCCCTGCCCCGGCGGAGCCCCGAGGGGAAGCGGGACCGGGGCGGGAAGACGCTCCGCCACGACAGCTCCCCCCGCCCCGGACCCAGCCTTCGTCCCTCGCCAGGGCACGGCGGTGGCTCCGGGCCGCTCTCCCCTCAGCGGCCCCGTCCCGCCGTTACCTTCTCAGCCTGGGCGAGGTAGAGCCAGAGGCGGCGCCAGGTGCCGAACTTCTTTCTCTCGCTGAAGTTGAAGCCCATCTCGGAGCTGGCGTATCGCGACACAAGCGGAGAGCGGTAGCGCGCCAGCGCGTCCTCCTCGGCGCCGGGGGTCGCCATGGCAGCGGCGGCGCGGGGCGACAGCGCGATCGGGGCCGCCCGGGGCAGGGCGCCCGCCGGCACCGCGGGATAAGGGCGGGCGGCGGCCCCGCCCCGCTGTCGCGAGGAGCCCCCGCCTCCGGCGCGGAATACGGCGCCGCGGGCGCAGCGCCGGGGACGGAGGAGGCCGCGCGCGGGGTGACGGGACGCAAGATGGCGGCGAGGGAACAGGGGCAATAAACGTGCAGAACACACGAGTATTAAATGCTTAGCAGCCAAACACATTTATTAGTCTTTTTTTTTTCCAGGAACCCAAAAATATTTTGTAGTTATAATGTAAGCAACTGAGTTGCACATAATACAATCATATCTTTCAAAAAATAAAAATAAAATAAAAACAAAAAAGCTGTTTAAAAGCCCAAAAAAACCTTCAGAAAACTTATATAGTATTACACCATCTCTCAGTTTCAATGAAATGACGACGACTTAATTCCTTATTACTCTTGTCACACTCCAATAAAACATCACCCTTTTGTTTGTTTTTTCTTTTTTTTTTTTTTTTTACCACGCACCACGCTATTAGTAGAGCAGTCCAGACAAAGGTTAAGCAAACCCTCTAAGAAGTGGCCAAATACTTTTTTTTTTTTTTTTTTTTTTTTTTCTTCCAAATCCAGCATGAGAAATACAGTACCTGCTATGGCAAAAATACACATAAAATGCAACATTTCAGCTTATTTGTACATTAGTAGAGTTTAAACATTTTATTGGTTTTTTTTTTCTTTTTAAGTGAACCAGTGATTTTAAGTACCACTATACTAAAAGTAAAATAAAAATATAGAAAAGGAGGAGAAGGGGGGCAGCCAGCCATACAAGAGCACCTTCTAAAGTGCCGAGTTTCTGTGTCCATGGAAAACCCTTAGAAGTTCAAACATCTGCGAGCGTATGGGATGGAAATTAAGATGAAACCTGGATATGCAAGACATTGTGTCATCTCCTCTACATTCTCCCCGTTTGTCCTGTAATTTTCTTTACTGCACACTTGAAAAGGAGGGGAGAAGCCAGCGCTATGGTAAGAGTTTAGTAAAGGAAGCCATTTCAAGTATAAGAAAAAAATAAACACTTATAGGTAACTTGCAAATAGCATCAATACACACACAGCCACTGTTTTTATTATTACAATGTCTGCTTCCGGGGGACAGTGTTTCAGGCAAGAGGACTTTAGCTGTACCTTCCTGTTACCTATTTATGTGCAAAGTAGAAAAGCTGCCTTTTCTAATCCAGCCATTTTGGACATCGCTGATTTTCTGTTCTGCAACCTCCTCCCTCCACTTTGTAAGGAGAGAGGAAGGTGGCATTATTTTACCAAGAAGACTAGATGAAATGAATCTATTTCTCCATTCCTCTTCCAGACACACCCTTCTCCCATTACTTGTTTGCAATGAAGAGAAACTCGCCAAACATCTGATGCCCACCATTAGCCAGTTTCCTGAACAGGTAGAAGGCATTTACCTTTGTAAACATAACCCCTTATGTTTGTGGAACTCAAAGCAGCATTTCGTATCTCCATCCAAGCGGTGGAGATTAAAATAGATCAGAACCCTCCCCCGTCACTGCTATTCCTCCTCCCCTTCCCTCCCCCCGCCCCCAGAAAGATTACATTTGGTTACCTTTGTTAGAAGGTGGTATTTTTGGTTCTTTGGGGAAAATACTTAGCATTTCATTCAAAGTAAACATTACAGAATTACCACCAGCAGAGTCATACTGCCGTTTGTTCTGCTTTCTAGATGAGAAAGAAAAAGCACCGTGCATCAGATATTCTGCATGTTTTAGACAGGGTGCGGCAGAAATCCAAGACACACGTGTAAATCCCAGAGGTGCATATGCATCATTTCAGCTTCTTTCTCTGCAGAATCACTGTATACGCTTCACCTCGAGTACTGGCAGAGATGGAGAGGGTGGCATATGGCAACAGTGGAGAGATGTTCCTAAGGCCACAGGGAGCAATGCAGGACAGAGAGGACCAGGGAGTGTCAGATAGGAAGGTTTCAGGTACAGAAACCATATTCTTGATATTTCAAAGGCCAAATTCCAAAAGGCATGGGCTCATATGCACATCCCTGAGACACACATCCAAGAAAGAAGAAACAGCAACCATGTGATTGGAGAGGGGAGAAAGTAGCAGAGGTTCCCTGACAGCTGTGGGATTTACCCCATGAAGACCTCTTCCCCCACCACCCTCCCAGAGATGTTCTGGGAGAGCTGTAAGGCATATACACAAGCAGCATCTACTATCATTCCCTCTGTTCCAACGTTTTACTGGGAGGTGATGGCTTCTGTATATCATGGACAAAGACACACCGCATTTGAAGTGTCACTGGTAACATACTGAAATCAATTCAGGGAAGGAAAGAGGAAGCTACTCTGCCCTTCATCCCTGGAACAGCAGCATAAAGTGGCAACGTTCTTCATATTACAGTCCCCTCTCTGGAACTACACACCACCACCTCCCCTTCCTGATGGCAGGAAAAGATGTGTCCACTTGAAGGATGACATTACCAAAAACTCTATTTGAGGGCAGGGAAAAGTACACAAACTGATTCTGATTTGGTGATCTGGTGAAAGAAGCAGCAAGCACAAAGTACTTCAAACAAGTCTGAAGCTTATCTAAAAGTACATGTGACCTGTAACAACACTGGCATAACTATGTAAGGAAGAGCAGGAGACAGAAACTGGCATAAAGACAGAGGAGGACTCTGAGTAACTGAATCTCCATCAACTTCTGTTATTTAGGATCTGAGTGTCTGATGGCTTTAATCATAAAAAAAAAAAGGTTATCTCCCTCCACACAAGCAAACAATGTAAAAAGAATGAGCGATCTTGCTGTAAAAACCTCATAATACTTCTAGCATGCTTTTAATCTTTAAAGCACTTTATAAACATTTACTAGTTGATCCTCACAAAACCCCTGTGAGGTAGGTAAGTATTATTATCACCCCTGCTTTACAGATGAAAAAACAAAGGCAAAGAAGTTTAATGACTTGCCCAAGGCAAGGGAAGAATAAGGGCCAATGTTAAAATTCAGGAGTTCCAGGCTTCTGGTCCTGTGCTCAAAACCACTAGTTCAAACATCTTTTTAGAAAGGAGATAACAGATGGAGATAAAAGCCCATTAAGTTTAGAAGAAAAGGTAAGATTTAAAAGGTTACATCAAAAGGGGAAATGTACCACGAGGTATTTTTGTGAGTGAGTTTAAACTTCAGATTTTTTTTTCTTTTCTTTTTTTTTTAAAGGCAATCTGACAGAGTGGAACCCTGATAAGATCACATCTGCAAGGCAGGCACAGATGCGAGAGTGATCATCAAGTCTATTACTTATTACAGTACTGTGAACGTCAACAAAAATAAAATTGCTGCATGAAAACACTGAATACAGGCAGGATAATCTCTCAGTTTATGATATTACATCTAAGATAATGCCAAGGATAACGCAGGTACCATGGTACACCATGGACAAAGGAAAAAGTCAAGTCAAAGGGTCCCTATTAAGATGACGAAGAGGGCAGTGAGATCTACATTTTTCTGAGGAGAGTACTCCTGGAAGCTCAGCAAGCTTCAAGGAACACACATAATTCACAATGACTGCATTTTGGAGATGTGAGGAAGTGAATCCTTTTTTATAACCACTACGATACCATCTTATAGTAAAAAAGGATCATTTCTTTTAAATAGAGGGCCTTGTCTACACATCAGTCTACATTCCCTAAAATTTCACACACTGTCAACATTAATGCTAAGTCACTGGCAGTAACACCAGACAACAAAGCACTGGTAGCTGCTGATGTTGAAAAAACGCAGTCCTCATAGTCATGCTTTGATCAACACTAGAAAGCAAGTACCACGTCCACCATCTTGAGCCGCGCCAGAAACAGCAGCAAAGAAAATTTTAGGGAGAAGAAAGTGTAGACATCAAGGACCAGCTGTGTTCCAATTCTCCTGGAAGAGCGCAAGGACCGCTGTAATGGAAAACGAGTAGTAAATCCAAAAAAGACAGTGCCTGCAGCACTGTGTTTCCTGAGCTTGACAAGGGCCAGAACACAGGAGGCGGCAGACAGTTTCCCAGGGAGAGCTGGTGTCCTATTCACTCTATTGGCCCTGGGTTAACACTGCACGGCTAGAATTCACAATCCTGCGCAAGGTTTAGAGCCGATTTTGTTTTGCAGTCAACATTAGTTTTCCAAATCTCTGCCCAGCTACCTAATGGCCAACTTCTGAAAAAGGGAAGTTCTTATCAACTCCTTTTTACTTCAAAGTCATCACCTCCCCACTTCCCCAAACTATAATGGATATACCATGGACACAGAAACTCCTGAACAGTTTAGCAAAGCTATCTTTGTCCCCTACACCCCCTTTGCAGAATGCATAGTTTACAATTCACTTACAAAATAAAGAAGCAATGCTGACCACATATGGGACCTTTTTTTGAAAAAAGAACAAACAACCTCTTCTTAAGTTCAGTATCAAAATTCACATTTGCATAATAATACATTTCAAGGCCATTAGAGAGGAATGAGAGCGAAGCAAAGAAAACTGCAGAGTCTCTCCTCTCTTTGTCTTCCTGAATAGAGCTGAGGGATCCCACTGGAGTTTCTTTTCAGGGTGGGAATTACAAAGGGCTACAGCGACAGCTCTTGATCTTGTACACCTCATGTTTTAGGTGGGACGAAGAGGTGAATTATTAGAAAAAAAACAAATGGAAGGAGACACTGCAGATTCCCATGTTTAGCTACAAACAGCTTCGAAGAAACAAAAAATTACTTCAGATTTCTTTTCCTTTTAAACACTTCTACCTCACCATTTCAAAAACTCTTTTCTTCTTGTGTAATACCCTGTTCATTTAAATGGCAACGTTAAGTGTGCTGGAAGTTGAAGGGTTGAAAAAAAAAATTTCCTGTTTCTCTTATCAGGACACGGACAGAGAGGGTAAAAGTGTGCCTGCACCCACTATTGAAACAGAAGCTACAAAACATCATCTTCTCTACATGTATAAATTTGTCTCAAACATCACTGTGTTTCAATTCTCCAGTGCTTACAAAAAAATAAAGCCACACGCACTCACACTCATGCACACAAACAGAAAGAGAAGCCACATAATACATATACAAACTCAACCTGCAACAGCAGACTAGCCTAAAACTATCAACAGCTTCTGTGCATCACATGACGACATCCCTTCGCACCCCCCCGCCCCGATCTCTACCACATATGAATACGTATTGTGCAGTGTAGAGACCAGCCCAAAGATGCTGCTTTTCAAAAGGGACCAGTGGGCTGCAATCTCGATGTCTGACCTCTTGAAAGAATAAACTGACCACTGTCTTCTCTCCAGCCCAAGCGGTCTCCTCAATTAGACAGTCACTATACTCACAAAGGCACATTCATAAATACCACATTTAACTTACTGCTTGTAAAAACATAGAAGGAGGAAAACGTTAAGCGCTTGTACCCCAACCCATCCCTACTGACCCAGCAAGAAGTATCACAATAATGTATCACTTGGTGAGACCTTACTCTACCTTTAGAAGGTACATATTAAAGAAGTCTTCCAACACCTCTTTTTAAATTTTTTTTTTGCATAAATGAATGCTTTTTTTGTTTTTGGCTTACATATTTTGGAATACAGCACACTCACTATAAAGCTCTGTTGTAAGGCTACCCCTAAAGTAAGGCTGTTCTACCTTGGCTTGCATTTTCACTTAATTTTGCTGCTTCTCCACACGTCCCCAAAACAAAACAAAAAAACCCACACAGCGCCTTATATAGAAAGGGTAAGCCATATCTGGGGCAAGGAGAGGAAGGGGAAAGAGAGCACATAATATCATAACCATGTCACTAAAATAGCTATTCTAACAAGCTGTGCAACCTGCTCTTACTGCTCAACAGTAAATGATGAAGAAAATGTTCACTTATGGTTGTGTTTCATCCAAAACAGGAGAAGTTTCCACTTTGTCTCAATTAAAAAACCAAACATTAAAAAAAAAAAAGAAGTTAGTTCTGCGAATGCAACAACACACACTAATACCCAAGAGGAGGCATTTAGTGCTCAAGGAAACATTTCTTGCTAAGCACTGCCTCCTTGTATTGTGCATCCATGCAAACTTCTCCTGTCTCTTCTCTTCCCCTCTGCCCACCACAGTCAAGAATGTTTGCTGCAAAAATACTTAACGCTGGCTGGCACAATGCATTCTTCCCTTTTTTTTTTTCTTTTCCCCTGGAGTGCTCTGTATTTTTTTTTACAGAAAGGCTGTCAGAGTCAAGTCAAAGACTCCCTTTCTCACTACAAACTTAACAGGAGCCCTAACACTGCTCAATGTCACCAGTCCCAACTACCACACATACAGGGCAAAATGGCTCTTTGCAGAGGGCACTTGATTTGCTAGAAGCTTGCTTATATAGCACAGGATTCTGGGAGACTTTTAGAGAAAAACTTTCCTGCATAGCTCAATGAAAAGCAACACGCACGCAAACCGTGGATGCAAATGGATGTTGTCTGCTGCGTGCCACAGATGAAGCTGCACTATATTGGCCTGACAATAGCTTTAGAAATAGACTCCAAACCATCAGGAGCTCTGGTGCTTTTGTAGCACAGATGAAACTTTAAATCAGTTTTCATATAAGGATTAGAAGCTATGGTTACTACATCATAAAGTTTAAAGTCTCACATAACACCACAAAATAGAGAGCTGTATTTTAAACAGGACCCTGACTCAGTTTTAACAGCAATGTAGACAGACCCTTGAATTCTACTGTAGACAAAGCTCTGCTTGGCGAGTCACTACAAAATGGACCTGTTTCCTATTATCTACTGCAGGGGAACTTTGGTAAAATTCAGCAACACTGGTATTTACAGTGATGGGACGCGTATGCAAAACCTTGCGAGGGACATGAACTAGGCAAGGCTGCTAAAAATCTCCAGTTAGGCTCCTGTCATTTAGCCCAACCAACAACTCTGCTCCAGCATAATTTTTGCTTTGTGTTTTAGGTTTGGATGTGAATTCAGCACAACAGGGAAAACAGGCTCTGTCTGTATCGGGGAACCTTTACAAATTTCTCCCCATTACTGTTAACATCCTTCTGCCACAGGTGGAAGCCTAGTACTGGAGGCAAAGGAAAAGGAAGAGAGTTTGTGTTTTAGACATCTGTATTTTGATCACAGCGGGAATGACTGATGTAACAGTATCAGTTCCTGACATTGCAAAATAGTAGCAAATAAACTAGAGAAGTGAAATGGTATTTTGTGCAAAATCAATTTAGACAAATCAACAGATTCTGCATCTGTTGTTTCAGACTCAGGACCAAAGTCGCACTTCAACAGCATTTGTTTGTTTGTTGTTGTTGGTTTTTTTTTTTTTTTTGAATTAATTTCAACGTAATTTTCTTGGCATTACTTTCCTGCCCACAAACACATGCATGCATATTCACAATTAAGAAAGCTGCTTCTGCTAGGGGAACTTTACCTCTTTCGAGAGAAAAAACTACCTTTTACTCAATCAGGACTCATACCCTGAGATGCTAACCAACCGCCACAAAACCAGCATTTCAATCCACTTGAGAAACCTGGATACTAAGGTCACATGATTTACAGTGAATGTGATATATGTAACAGATGTTTGCTGCATTGGAAATACAACAGGTCCTCATCTGCTTGGCCCTGATCCAGCTAAGGTTTACTTACACAAAGAGCCCTTACCTGAGCAGTACTCACTCATTTAAGGTCAGTGGGACTAATTCACATGAGGATCACTCCTGATTTCCTGGACCAGACTTGGCCAAATTTGAGCATCTCAGATACACATACAGTACTCCTCTTAAAGTCAACAGGAAAACAATATGCACAAACAGAATTAGAAGCCTAAGAGGTAAACATAATAAAGAATTAAGAAGAACAAAAACCCCTACAGTACTGTTTGGATGCACTACCAAGACACAGTGGAAGATGTGGCAGCATTTTTAGGAAGAAAGAATAAGGGAAAGTTCTAAGGAATAAATGTTTAGAAATCTTATGGCAGGAAAAAAAAAAAAAAAAGGCCAACTTAATATAAAGGTTCAATTGTTTTTTAATCTTTGAGTTGGTTATCCCAGACAGCTTGTTGAAAACGTCCTGTTTATATTGCGGAAGAAAAACACACTTGGCTTAATATTCTTGCTCGTTACACAAGCCACTTAACTTGAAGCAAAATAAAAAATTGTAAGAAAAACCTGACACCCTGTGATTGGAAAAAAACCCCAAACCAACAAAAAACCCACTCTAAAGACTGCTGGGCAAGTGTCCAGGTAAGAGCATAAAAACACTGGGAAAAGATGGCAAGTCTTCCAAAGTACATGGTATTAAAACTGTTTTCCAAAGTAAGTATCAGAGGTCTCAACACAGGTTTCTGAGCTGTACTCCACCTTTTTTTTTTTTTGCTTGCTAGACTTTGTTGTCACTGCTGAAATGAAATACTCAAATGGAGCAAAAAATTATCAAGCCCCTTAAAAAACTCTCAGCTTGATACACACTGAAGGGTCGGGTAAGCAAAGTGGCTGGTAACAAATGAATACCTGCTTAGAAGACTGCTAAATTTTTTTTTTTTTTTTAAACAAATTAAGCACTGAAGGATTCAAAACCAGGAGAAAAACAGGAATGCTGAAACCACCTGCAAAGTATGTATATGTCTAAACTGTATAAGCTGGAGAACCAAAAACAAGAACAAAATGATAAGAAGTTCTGTTTATCACTTGAGAAAGTAAAAAGTGTTTTTCAGTGAAAGATGTTATGTTTTATTTTCATCTGGAAAGAGATGCCCATAATCTATTCCAAGATGTGCTTTTCCCAGCTTCTTTTCCCTACCTTCTTTGTCGGTATGTTTAAACAAGATGCTGCCACTGATTCCCGCCCTGAAACAGTTTTGTAAATCCCACAAGTACCCTAACATCAACTCCTGCTGACTTTTCGCTGTTGTGAGCTCAAATGGTAGCAGAATATTTACAACATTAAGCGATGGTTGTCCCCAGAAGATGAGTCTGGTTAGCAAGATGCTCAGAAATCCCTTGCAATGGTTAGAAGTGCCGTGACTTAGTCATACTAGCAACATCACAATTAGCTACATATAATTTGGAGAGGAATAGAACTGTCAACTGTAGTTGGAAAATAGTAAGATTAATGTGGCTTTAACAATTTAGTAAAACTATCACCGAGCAGACAGTCACTAATGTTTGCAGCCCTGCACATTTGGAGAACGGAGGAGCAGACTGTTGTACCACAATAGGTTTGGACCCAGCAGACGGCTGAAGCTCCAGATTGCCAACCCTTCAGCAGTCAGTCACAACCCACTTCCAAGTGACTGTCAAGTTCCTGGGCTCTTTTTGACTAAATCCTACAATTTCCTCTTTTTGAGGACACTGCTGATTTGGTAAAACACATTCTCTGGCAAAGCACTCAGAAATCTTCTCTGTAAAAAAAAAAAAAAAAAAAAAAAAATCCCAAACTCCCTAAATAAACCCTCCTCTACTGGCCCATCACAGGATGTTTATTTTTTTTTAAGCGCATTATTATAATTATTATAAATGCATTATTTTCAACACACATGTATACATTCAGATGTACACACAGCGCAACATGAAAACACTGGGCAACTGATATGAAAACCACAGGAATTTGGCATCTGATTTTTTTTTTTAAAATAATAAAAAGTTATCTCAACTACTGTTAGGTAACTCATTGCACGACATGCTTATGCAGCATGCTCTTTTTCCTTACGAACGGGTACATTTATTTCCATGAAGTGGCTATACTACCTCACCTTGCCTCGTCTTCCCTCCCTTCCCCTACTGTAGGGCATGTGGGTGCATGTAAAAAGGCACTAGCGTGGTTTTTGTGGATTCAGCCTAGCCATTTCAGGCGGAGTACGCCCCTGACCCTTAGAGCTGAGAGACAGAAGTTGGCCATCCCAACACCGAACTCTGAAGTTCAAGACTATAAGCCCTGACAGCCAGCAGCAATAGGGTGAACAGAAGAGTTTAACAGGTATTTCCCTCATACAAAATAAAACAGAAAGACTGGGAAGTGGGTGAAGAAAACCAAGCAGCAAATCTCCAAGTGGGGAATAAAACTGACCAAATAGCTGAAAACAGGAAAGTTGATTTCTAATGTACATTTTACTGGAGTTTTCCCATATTATCTCCTTTTTCTGTGCTGAAAAAGGCAGGATAATAAAACTACTTCATTATTGGGTATTCTGTGAGCACTGGTTTTCTTTAGCACTACTTAAAAGTGGTTTAAAGAAGCACCATCATGTATTTCCTGTTAGTCCTCCTAACTGAGGACTCCTTCAGTTAAACTATACTGCATTTTAATTAGGTTTACAGTTTCAATTTGCTTTTAAAAAGGTGCTTGGAAGAATATTTTCGTTTAGTTTCAATCAAGAGGGAACAAAGTGATAGATTTCCATTCACACACTTCTCCATGCAACTGCACACATGTCTGCATGAGTAACAAAGCACTATAAATGATAACCCTTCTTCTCCCACAACTTGTTTAAGATTACAATGAATTTCTGTTGCTGATATTGAGAAGTTTTCTTAATGTATTTTAATTTATACAGTCTTTAAAATTCTTGATCCCCCGCTTGACAGTAACATTTGGAGATTTTTTCTTTTTTTCTTTTTATTTTTATTTTTTTTTTTTTTAGCATTTTTATTTTAAAGTAAAAACTTTCAAACATTTTGAAGATTCAGGAACTTGTAAAAGTTTATCAACAAGAAACAGCCATCTATCTAGGATAAGATAAGGTTAAATAAACCATCTTCAAAAAACTGGCTTCCTACCCTAGAATTCCTGAGAATGCTTGCAAATTTAAAGCAGGAAAATAAAATGTTAAAATAAAAACAAAAACACTGTTAAATGCTCCCAGAGTTAGTCTTCATCTAAAATATATATATGCACTTTTTGGTCTTTTTTTTGTACGTTTTAATTTTTTTTCCCTTTAAGCTTACAATGGAAGAACAATTTAGCTTTTCTTTTTAAATATTTCAAATCCCTCATTATGTCTTGTAAACAAGAGGGGCTCTAGCACCCGGCTTTCACCGTAGTATCGCAATGAACTCAACTAGCCCAAAGTGCAGGAAAAGGGACCTTAGGGCAGGTTGGGAGAGAGAAGTGAGGGTGGAACACAGCAATGAACCAGCATGTATAGCAAATCATGTGACAGAACGGATACTGGCTTGCTCAGGTCAAAGGTGCTTCACTAGGAAGTACTGCTGGCACAGGACTTCTGAGAACCTGCTCTGTGTGTCCGAGCGTGGCTGGTCTTCAAGCAGAGACTAGCAGAAACAAAGCTTTATGGATGTGTGCACGCAAGGGGCACCAGCTAGCAGGAGCTGGAAGAGAGCATTTTGTTTCTTTGTGCATGGTGGGATGGATGAAGGAGGAGACATGATAGAAAAGTATATTCAGAAGGGGCCAGAGTATGCTGCACACTCCAGTTTACTAAACAAATACAAACCTACTCGTACTTTTTGTCACATAACACTTTGCATACAAATCTACAGGCATGTGTATATGCAGCATTTCCCTCAGTCAGTTTTCCTTGTGACATTGGGTTTACATAGAAAGGGCGAATTAAAAAAAGCCACGCAACTCCCTAGCCCTTCCCTCCCACCCCCAGCACACATGCATACACACACACACACCCCCACCCATTACTTGAATCTGCTTTTGCTTCTCCCCACCCAACCCGTGCTTAGAGTTAAATGTATTAGACATTGTCGTATCCTTCTATGAAAACGCTGAAGAGAGAGACTCCCCTATCCTACCCCCCCAGGTAATAAAGCCCGAGCACTGCTCCCGCTGAGGGCTGGAATGGACAGATACGTGCTGGTACAGAATGTCGGCACTTTGTTAGACAGTATAACGGCTAGACAACACCACATGGAAGTCCTAGCACTTACGAAAAAAGTACCGGCATCTCTCTTCCCTCTTCTCCTGGCCCCACCCCCCTAAAAGACTTCCCGCTTTGTGTCAAGGGATGTTCCTTCACGTCTGCTGCAACTCTTTTCACAACAACAGGTCTTAAAAGTTTTGTTCCCAGCGCACACACACACTGGCTATCACTGTAGATTATAAGGTCACCCCTATCCTGCCCAGAGTACTACTATACTGATGCTAAAAAAACCCCAAACCTTTCCTTAAATACAGAAATTAAAAAGCAACAGTACAGGAAAAGTAAAAACAAAAAACAAAAAGGTGCAATACTTTTTTTAAAAAAAAAAAGTCTTTGCTAGTTATATACCTCCCTAAGCAAAACCACGTACACAGGAAAAAAAACACAACACAGAGAAACAAAAGGAAACGTTTGAAGTACACACTGGTTTAAGAACATTCGTAAGTAAACGTTTCTGTCAGTGATGGTCTGGCGCTGTAATACACCCAGGCCTGGCACAGGTAACGCTCACCATGAAGGACGCAGAAAGGAGTAAGCTGCATGTGCTTTCAGGAGATGAGGCAGGCTGGCCAGCGATTTGCTGACACGATTTAGTTTCTGTCAGTTTTAATACAAGCAGTAAATCAATTAAACGGCTAATTTGGTTGGGCTGGACTTTCAAGCTTTTGATGGATTCTTCAAGAATGAATATGGGTGCCTATTTATAGGTTTGGGGGAGAAAAGAAACACTTTTTTTTTTTTTTTGAAGGTACTGAAGCTTGTGAGAGACTGAATAAGAACATTTGTCTTAGCCGCACAAAAAATGGCAATGTCTTCTTTCCTCCTCTTTTCCCCTCGTTGGAAGAAAAAAATGGCTTGCATTATATAACAAACATTCTAGGGTTCATTCAGTACAAAAACCCCACATGCAGACATAAATAAATAAATACACTGCTACTCAAAAGACAACACTGGCTCCCCTCTCACCAAATCCTTTGGATATGGCAGTGTTCTGCTCTACCACAGGGTTAGAACAAGGGCTAGGAAGCAACTACCCACTCAATATGATCTGCAGACTTGAGATAGCACCCTGCTAAAATGAATTTAAAAAAAACCTACTGACAAATTTTAATCCAGCCCAACTGGATTCTGCTTCAGCCACAGGGACTCCACCATGCCTGTCTTGGTTTCAGAATCAAGACATGCAGATGGCCAGCCAGCCCGTAGACCATCAGCAATGCAGCGTTTCAAGATTATATATATAGAGAAAAAAATGCACACACACAAACATGTGCACACGCACTCACACAGAAACAAGCACACGTGGGCAGTTACATGTGCCAGAACACACTGGTACTTATCAACCAGCCAATCACAAAGTGTTGGTTTTTTTGTTTTGTTTGTTGTTTTTTTTTTTCTTTTTCTGTTTTGTCTTTTTTGTGGGTTTTTTAATTTTTTAAATTTTTTTTAATATTTTTTTGTTTTTAAAGTGAGGCTCCGTCAAGTCTTCCCCCCCTTCCCCCCCCTTTTTCTTTTGAACCCCTCCCCTACCCCAACCCAATATGGTAGACCTAAGGACGGAAACACACCCAGTGCAAACAAAGTTAAAAAGCTATTTTTTCAGTATATATGTTTCTTAGCAACAACTTCCGTATAACATGAAAAAGTGAAAAACTAGAAACTAATTTTTTTAATTTTTTGTGTTTAAATTTAAATGGTATGTGTACTTGCTTCACATTGTCTTTCTAAGTTGGCGTTCATGATTCAAGTATTTCAAGAGTGATATGTTCTCTTTTTGGATTCATATTCCAAACGAAAAAACTGAAGTTATATAAGGGAGGCAACTATGTGCTCAGACAGTCTGTCAATGACCCACCTTTTTTTCTCTCTCCGTTTTCTTTTTTCCTTTTATAAATGTATTTATTGCAAGTTGAAAAAAACGAAAAGGTCAAGTTAGTGCTGCTGCTGTTCCAAAAAAGGTCACGAGGTCAGAGTTGAAAGTTCTAAGTTCAAATTGAATCCGACCCTCCTCCCAGAAGGTCTCCAGGTAGTAAGGGAGCAGGGCTGCCCATTCTGTGTGGATCCTCTACACTTGGGACCCCCCACAAGCTTGAAGAATAGTTTGGGGGCCCCCACAACGAAGCGCCAGTGAGATCACCCCCACTGCTGCTGCCGCCGCCACCACTGCTCCACTGCCCAAGCCCTGTTGACCCACCAAAGAGATTCAAAGCAGGTCCAACTGGATCTGTCTGGTTCTGTCCTGTCTCCAGGGATTGCCAGCCTGCTGTGGGTGCACTTGGGGTTGCTGCCGGTGTAGGGGGCTGAGCTTGTGCCAGAAAGCGACTAACCTCTTCATCTGTGGCAAACTCAGCCAGGATGGTAGTGTTTCCCAACACACACCTAGAAGACAAGATACATGGAAGAAAAAAAAAATAGTAATTAGAGCCAGAAGGTAAGGGCAAGGGATTCAGAAGGCATGGAAACAACACCATTAAGTGCCCAAACCAAAGGAGGTATCAGCTTACCACAACGGAGCGAGCACAGAAAACTTTAATTGTTCTTGACAGTGCACAAGAACTTCCATTTTATAAGGGATAAAAAAAACCCAAAATAAACTAACCAGCCCCCTCCCCCCAACATTCAGTTGTTATGCCTGCAACAAAACCTTTCTGAATTTAAACTAAGGTCCTGAACATTAACACCAAGAGCAATAAAAGTGCCTATACAGTGTAGCTAAAATGGTAAATGCACATATGCCACCTTTCAAACAGAACAGAGGAAGAGTAGGTTAAAAGCCTGTGAAATTCAGGGTAAGATTAGTATAATTCAGAAGTTTTCACTGAGTTTAAAGGCTTACACCCCCCATCCCCCAAGATTTTTGTCTCAAAACCTCTCTCATTTTCAAAACATACCAGAGCCACAGTCAGTTCCAAAAACCTTAAGAACAGGAAACCTAAGATCTGCAGCTTTTCAAATAAGCTATTTCAGGTATCTCAACGTATCTCAAAGTATCTCAAAACTATAGCAGACTCCCACACATTTGGGTTTCGCATATAAGAATGATTTTAATCTGAAACAATTCACAAGCTTTTATAAAATGGCCAAAATTGTACAGTAAGGTGCATACTGGTCACAATTCCATCCTATTTGCACCTTCTTAGTTCTGTATGTGCCAGTTTGTGCCAGCAATTAAAGTAACACAAACAAAAAGCATCTTTGTTTCTCTTCTTCCTCTGCTGATGAATGAATGATTCCCTTCCAATCATGATACTTGAAATGAGTTTCCAAAGCACAGCACTGGACAGACGTTTTGTGTTCACGACTAATGTAGTAACAAAGAACAGACACAGGGATTGCTTACATGTGCAGCGCAGTCTGGGCCTTGGCCGCCTCTTGTTTGGTGTTATATCGGATAAGGGCGGTGCCCTGGGTCAGGTTCAGATGGAATGTCAGCAGTGGGCCATGCTGCATGCAGATCGTCCTCAAGGTTGACCCATCGATCTGAGGAAGAACAGCCAGGATAAGAGAGATGTAACTGTTTCTCCAAATGAACTTCAATCCTAACTTCATCTCAGTAATAGCAAGATAATCTCCTCTCAGAAAGGAAAACAGGCGAAAGCAGTGGGAAGTAAGCAAAGGTGACAGGATTTAATTTTCAAACAGAACCAGTATGCCTTGACTTCTCACAATTACAATGACTTTGCTTTATGGAATAATCCGACTTATCTTTCCCGCGCACTTGTAGCTTGAGTCCAGTTTTCCCCATCTCATTGAGTTTCTTAAATTGTCACTATCCTTATATTGGCAGGTTTTCCAGTAATTATACACAACTTGTACATTTCACCACCTGCAGCCACTAGGATTTGTACCAAAGGAACAGTCTCCAGCACTCTGATTTCAGTAGAATTTAGATCAACCAGTATTTAAAAGTTCTTTGCAAAACTGGAAATATCACCTCTACAATAAGGGTTTTTTAAAATTTATTTTGGTGCTTTTTTGTCTTTGTGGTTTATGAAACAGTAAGTCACAGAAACAGTCAGTGATCTTTCTGCCAAACCCAGCAACGTTCATTCCTCCTGAACGAATCTTTTCACAGCAGCTGTTGCCTACATTCCTTCTGCAGCAGTAACAGCTTGTTACTTACCTCCAATAACTGTTCTCCAAGGTGTTCTGTACAGACAGATTCCATTCCTGCTATGCCACAGGAACATGCACACGCGAATGGGATCCATATGTGCAGATACTTAAGGAAGTGCTAGTTTCCTCCTTCCCCCTTTCCCCTCTATTATATAATACAACCTCAAACAGGGAAATAGAAGTTGTGTGTGGGTACAAATATGGACAAAGTTAAAACAGAGAAACTTGAAGTGAAGATACTGCCCCTGAATCCACCTTAACCTTTACGCTTCCTTCGCTCTAGTGTACAGACCCACAATGAATAGGAGATTCATCATGGAAGAGACAATTATAATCTGCTTCTTTCTCTATTAACTTAAATGCCTCCAAAATATATTCTTCTTCCATTAAACGACTCCTAAAGCAGTATTAAGCTACCTTGCACAAGGGAGACTTAGAACTGTGCCTCTTCATCACACCACTGCTGTTTCCTTCACATCAAGGAAAACAGTCTTTTCTACGGAAGGAGCACAGTTTGCCATTTTGAGTGATCTGAAGGAGACCTCAGTTTTTCCTTTCATGTTGATGTTTTCTTAGACTGTAGTAGAAGCATGGTAAATTATCCTGCTGAACAGGGGACTCTGTCTAGACCTTAGGGCGCTGCTGAAAATCATATAGGCTTTTCCTAAGCCTTGGGTACAGACTAATTGGGATTGCTGAAACCGGGATCTCCACAGAACTCATTCTGAATGGAAGCAAGCTCTGAGAATACTTGCAGGAATAACCCAACTAGACTGTTTTTGGCAGGAGTGCTGGAAACATTCTGTGGTTTTACTACGGAAACACCAAAGTGAAAACTGGCAGTTACACCAGCTTACTGACAACATCCCAAAGAACAGTCTCTTTAACAGCTATAAACCATTCCACATTATGGTCACGCAACTTATCCTCATTTCTAGAAAAATCTTTCTGTTCCAGTAATTTTTTTTTTGAGACTCTAGGTAATGAAAGTTTATGACGGTCATGTAGCAAAACCTGAACATTTTAAAGTTAGCTGAAGAGATTACAATAGAAAAAACAATCAGACTGCAGCCCAGTTCAGTAGAAACACATTTTACATATGCTGACAAATCTGATTAGGTTTTATTCAAAGAGAAACAACTGAAGAATACAGAAATCTGTACCTCAGTAAAGCAAACAAGTTCCCAGAGACAACAGAAAATACCTGTGGAGTGAGATTGTGAAGAACCAGCCAGTAGCTAGGACGAACTGAGCCACCATCACTCCAAGTAGATGCTGCAAATCAGAAGACAGAGGAATCAAGACAGATTTGATACAAAGAAAACCATTTTTCTTTACAGTCAGGTCTTTCAATCTCAGACAAATTCAGCATTATCAGCCCTGCTAACAAGGAAAGCCTAATCTTCAGTCCTAAAAACAGAAACACATATTTCCTTACATTTCACATCAAGATTAACTTTTTACTAGACCTTATCTTCGAGGAGTTTCCCACCCACAGAAAGCATCTAGTCTTGAAAGGCCCCAGGCAGTAGGTATTCCCTCCTCGCAGCTCCCAGCCCTCTTCACTTGTCCCCTGCAGCAGGACCTGGGATTCCACACACCACCCCTACCCAACCCCCACCCCAGTTACTGACAGTAAATTTCCATTTCAAGAAGTAACTTTTTTTTTTTCCTTTTACCAGACAACTGCAACTTTCTTTCCTCCAAACCATTAGTGCTGTAAAACGTACAGTCCTCAGGTCTGATCAATGGTGCTATCAGTTGATTCTTCTCACCAGAGGCAAGCCTTGAGTCCTGTGCCCCCCAGCCCCTGACTGATCGGGATGCTGTGCTGTTCCATGGAGATGATGGTTTGGGGTTGGTCAGGCCAGGAGGCGGGCGGGGCAGCCCTGTAGTGTTCCTTGAGGAAATATGGTTTTTCCACATCTTATTGGAGAGATGAGTGGGATTGTGTCCTATAGGATCTGGGGACCATGTTGATTTGTAATCACTGAATTTTGCTAGAAGATTAAATAAATTGTACGTGTTAGAGAAACTTATGAGATTCAACTAGCCTTTAACTGTACGATGACTGTAAAATCCTTTGACTGCATTTGTATCCGAGACAAGCACAAAGCACAGAACCATACAACAGTTAATTTACCATACCAAAAAAAGCCATGCCACATGTAAGTTAATATTTGCTTACTTTATATATGCTGACAAAAACAAAAATCCCTAGATCATTTACAATAATGTAACCGGTTGCAGTATGTTCAATCATTGAGATGAACAGCAATTTTTACGTCCACACTACATTTCATTTGAGAATTTCTTACAACTTTGGGCACTACTGACCTTTAATGAAACTGCACCTTCTTCAGGCCATAAACTTGCAGAAAACTGAAATGAGTATTTACCACTCTTGGTCTACTAATCTAACGCTACCTCCTAAAGATGTCCTCCTATAAGATCAAAGCTTTCTCATGAATCACAAATTTCATACGGAGTTGACACAACAGTAACACGTAAAGAAGGCCACTCAGCTGTGTGACAGCTGGACTTTTAAACAATCTTGATAGCACATATTCTTTTTTTTACTAGAAAGCATTACCAAATGCCTATTAGGAAAAGTTAAGACCAATAGTGGATATCCCTAACACATTTCAAGAACCCTTTATATAAAAGTCCAATAAAAGAGAAAAAATAACACACTCCCAAAAACATCACTATCGGTCATGAATATTTGGGAGCTCTTCCTAAACCGGTTTTCCTTAAGAAGGTAGATCACAAATTCTCCCACACCTTCTGACACCAAGGGACATTTATCAAACCAAAACCAAACCAGAAGTCAAAATTGCTCAAGTAATTTTTTTTTTTCTTGTTCTGTAATGTGAACCAGCGAACAGAGACAGGGCAATCTGGGGCAAAATGCACTTGTGTCATGAATTATCTTAATCAGAACTCAAGTGCGTGTGTGTGCAAATATAGGTATTAAGCTCTATTCACTAACAAAAGGTAGTAAATTACTTATTTGAAACAAAGGGTAAAAATCCACATTTGCAATATGCCAGGGTGTCACAAAATAATACATTTGGGAATCAAGACCATAAAGCCTTCAGCAAGTAAAAGCGTGCTTCATTTTACAGTTGCATCAGTGTATTTCCACAACAGAGTAACTGTCAATAGCAAGCAGATTTCAAGCACTAACCTATGAAAGTATATGAAAGTGCTTAAAAAACTGCTTTCACTAGACTCAGTTTGCTTTACAGATATGTGAATTCTAAATCCCTAATTCAGATGATCCGCTTTCTGGCTGTGAAACACTGGTGTGTAGTTTTACAAGATGAGCAGAAGAAGACAGTATGTGTGCCAGGCAATAGTCTGGTTTCCTCAATTCAACTATGACTTCAATAATTTTTTATCTCTTGGGTCTTTCTTATGTGCTAGACAAAAACTAAGCAGAGGTAAGAAGCTGATACATATCATTCCTTTCCCCAGGCTAGGAAAGAGAAATCTTTTATGTCATTGGGATGCTGCATACACAGATATTGCTTCAAACCAAAGCCCACAAACTAGCAGCAGAAACACTGTTTTTCTTGAGGGCTAAACAGGATTTTCAACACATTTTGTGAAGATGCTGAGATAATGTATAACACAGCTTTTATTCAGTAAGATGCAAAACCCGTAAAGTTTGGGCCAAATGCAGCTCTCGGCTATGTTCGTCATTTCTGCTATTCACACACAATTCTTCAGTTTGAAGCAGTTATCAAGACAATGATGTCTCAAGAGAAAACTCTGGCATTTGTAAGAAGTTCAAAATCCAAATGGTTTGTCTGGAGCAAGTATTTTCAGCATCCTACTCAGAAGTGTGTGCAGAGACCATTTTTCACAAGAAAGCTTTGGAGACCTTCTTACCAAGGATCTGAGGCAGATACCTAAATTACTATTTACAGGCCAACCATTAAAAGCCAGAGGACTAAAAGCCCTCTCTCTCTTCAGGTTTCAGGGAATGATTAGTGCTATAAAAGGTGAGGTAAAAATGTTCCTTTCACAGGACTCCAATACTCTAAAGTTAAAATGAATAAAATCACTCACCTTATTACTCTAATTCCTTAACTCATACATACAGGAGCAGGTAAGTTTAAAAAATTACGACAGTCCCCCAATCCCTTACGCATGTCAGCAGATTCTGCATGTGGGTTTTTTTTTTTCTTTCCTTTTGCATCTGCTGCGCACTGCTACCCCATTCTTTAATTTGCGTAACTAAAAATTTTGTATCAGGGTGGGAGGAAGGGCAGAGGATCTTAGTCTAGTTTTTAAAGCAACACAACAGAGTATTTTATCATCAGGAGGAAAACTATCTGATCAGCCACTCAAATCGTGATTTCCAAGCTTCCTCAGAAATTACTGAAAGATTAAATATTCGAAGTGGAACAAGAATGAAGAACTAGTGAATAAGTGGAAAAATGCTTTGTCCAGGTAAGTTTTGGAGCCTGCATACCTGAAGTGCTATGAACGTTGGTGAAGGAATTGTCAGAGGCACTGTAGGGCCAGGCACCAGGTGAAGGCAGCGAGGTGTTGAGGGAAGAATTAGACCCTATCAAAGGGAAAAGGAGAGAGAAAGAGAAGAGTAGGCCAATTTCATAGAGTTTCTGTAATACTGTTAAACCTCAAGAGCGCCACGATTCGTACTAATGCCAAGCTTTCACGTGATACACAGCCACGGTGCAAAGGCACATAGGCTTCCTTCTTAGTCAAATACAATAGACTGTCACCCTGTTACGACAGGAACACCAGAATATTCTCAAATATCAGAACAACTTAAATAATCACATACCAGTTGTTCACTGGTTTACCTGTGGTGTTGTCCCGCAGAAGTTGGTGGTCAGTATCTACAATGGGAGATGTGGCTGTCCCCCCTAGCACACTTCCAGGGGTCACATAGGGGTCAGATTCAGGGTCAATGTTTTGTATACCTTTCCATGGCACTCCTGGTTGGAACTCTGGGACAGGAGGGAAAAAGGAATTAGATGCAAACAGGGCAATGCCATTTATTGGAAGTAACTGTTGAAGATATTCAGGAGGATAAATAACTGTCTTCTACACAGTTCCTCAGAAAAATCAGACTTTTCTTAATAAAAATCTGTTTCACATTCCTTTTTCACATATTCCACAGCACTATCTCTAGTGTCTGAACACAAGTCTACACTACAAAAAAGCGATGCAAGTGCACACGGTGTTCCTTTGACTATTCCTGTTTCACTACATTCAGATGAGGCTTCAATAGTTTTACCCTTCCTTAACACATTATATATTTTTTAAGATATATAAGATTAGATTATATAAGATTAGATTCTGCACACATACATTGTGTGTGTGCGGAAGCCTTTCTCAAGGAAAGGCTACCTACCTTAAGAGTTTGTAAACACAACATTTGACACTTTACACTGCAGGTACACACACACTTTATACATTACCTATCAATACTGAGGTAATGCTAAGGTGAGATGCCTTGTGGTAAAAGCAATGTATACACTCATTGACGTTCTTCATGCTTCACAATGAGACAGAATATACTTATCATGCTTTAGTTCCCTTTCAACTATAACTCCAGGCATGCCAGATTTTTAAGACAAGAGGATGAGTTATATAAAGTATGAACACACAAAAACCCCAGTTACTGTAAGAAAGATCAGTAACTTGGTTCCTTCTCTGAATTTTTTCCTTCAATGAATAAAGTGCTGTGGTCAATTTTGGAAGCAGTGATAAGAAAGTAACACTGCCAAACACAAAAACATGTAAAGAAGCTTCAGATACCATGTGACAATTTGGGTAAGTGTGAAAGGAGTGCCAAGGTGGCAGATTCACCCCTTGTAGATCCAAGTCCAGGATATGGAATGATACCTTTATTTCCAACATGAAGTTCTGAAATAATTAATCACAGAATATTTGAGTGTAATTAAAAATCCATGATTAAAAGTGGGATCCAGTATGTGCTCTCTGGAATGAAACCACGTAGGGTGAATCTGGCACGGAAGGGTTCATTTCAGTCACCTTTGTAACAAAGAAGCATAGTAAAGACTATGATTTTCACAGACATATACAGAAGAAAATGTGATACTACTGGTTCAAACAATTGGCACAGCAAGGGCAGTATTAGATTGTGATAATGCACTGGCAGGAGAATCTTAGAGAAGATGTAAGAAATGCCCCACTGGGTCAGAACTGTGGTCCATCTAGCCCAGTATGCTGCTAACAGTTGTAGAAGAGATACCATTTAGGGATAGAACACAAACCTGGCCACTATCTGTAGGCTACTGCCCTCACACTCTCCCAGCATCCATAGTCCTTCTATCTAGGATGTCGGAAATGCCCTCTTATCTACTAGCACCTGCTTGTGAAACTGTTTCTCCATGAGTTTATCCAATCACTGTTTCAACTGTACCATCTGTCTCCAGAAGCTCTAACAGCAACCCATTCCAGAAGTTCACCACTCCCAACAGAAAAAAAAAAAAGTTCTCATCTATTTAAAATTTATATCCTCTTAAGTCCAGCATTTGAACCACGGTTCTAGCGTTGCAGGATTTGCAGAACTACAATTCTGTATTTATCTCGCCTGCTGCCTTCATGATTTTGTAAACCTCAGTCATTTCTCCCAATCTTTAGTAACTCAACAAAATAATCCAGGATACCAGGTATCAACATTTCTAACAGTATGAGCAATCAGCACTGCATCAAGGAAGGAATCTGTTCGGCTACTGCCAAAATACTGCAATCCCCTGACAAACAGGATCACCTTATGCTTAAGGAACAAGGAATGCAGCTCTTGGGTCTAGTCACAAGACCTTCTCTGTTCTGAGATAAAGAATCCATGAACCCAGGTTAGGACCTGGAAATTGTTTTTAAATAAAAAATAAAAAATAAAAGGGTAAGTCCAAGTCTTGCCTTTGTAAAGATTTCTGAGAATTGGTGAGACTGAAAATTAAGTGCATAGTAAGCTCTCATCAAAGAGTTAAGGAATATTCAAACAAGGCTCCAAAAATGAGGCATATTGTACATAAACACATTCACTCATCAATATAATCCTGGTCTGGAGAAGAGTTTTCCTTGAACTTCAGCATATTGACAAATTTCCAAACTATCCTTTGGGACTGACATTTCTTCTTATGCACATTCTCCAACTCTCCCTTACAGACACTCTCTTTTATTTCTAGATTAAATAAAGAAAACATGAAGTGCATTTCTCCACTGATATTTGAAAGGTCCTCCCAAAAAGTTCAAACATAAGATTATTAGGAAAACCATGACGGACACATTCAGGCCTGTTTGCCTGGAGTATATGACTGAACTGCTCCTGAATGGGAAAATTACAGTGTACTATTACCTAGGTATGCAAGTCTGTGTGACATAACCAAAAGATATTGTTCTCACCAATGCAGCAAAACTTGCTCTCACCTCCAGCTGTGATATCAGTTTGATTGGGCACCACTTCATTTATCTTTGTGCTGAACAATACTGCTCTCTTGAACGGCAGAATTTCTGCAGCAGATGGCATTTAGGAGGAAAACGTGAAAGGTGTAGTCAGGGTGAATGCTGAGTGACCACTGTATTCATTCAAAGGAAAAACGCACCCATTTCAAGAGGTTCTCTCTTGTAAACTCATTTTCGTTAACAACTTATTTTCCAACACTAGGAAGAAAAATTTTATCTCCATGCCAGGAACTGACAGTGGGCCTCATCTACAAGCTTGCAGAGAAAAAGGACCTACAGTGTAAAATCATTTTGGGTCTTTACTCTTTATTAGGGATGTTGATAAGGTGGATCATGATTTCAGCTAAGATTTCCTTCTCGAGGAAGCCAATAAGCTAGAGAGGCTATGAGACAGCTGAAGTGGCTGATGGTTGTGGGACAATAACACTTGTCCCAATAGTCTACGGACCTCGTAAGAGAGGGCTAGCAATACAGCAATAATTGCATAAAAGCCACATGCCAAAACCCATGATCTGTTACATGACATCTGCAATCAGTCATGGGCTACTCATTTACACAAGAAATTAGGGATGGTACTGATGATCCCAGTGAGACTTTATGTTCAGGATTTGTGAACTCCAGCTATCCTCTCACAGTGGTGAGGCAGCCAGCAACAGCAAAAATTTTACTTATCACTGACAGTGGGATGGCAGGTATCACTAAGGAAGCTCTATGATATCAATGAGTGGCAAAGAGTAGCTATTCAGCTTCTCACTTCTGTAACAGCCTTCTGGTACCAAGAACCTTGCCAGAGCCAGTGGCTGCTCCAAAACCTGGAAACACAGAAGAGCTGATCCTCACATCCTTCTCCTAACATTCCAAGCAGTACTGTGTTTCTCAGTATTATACAGGGGAACAGTGACTAAAGAAACAAGTTCAACAATGAGTCTATCACAGGTCCTGAAAAAAATTAAATTTGGGGGGTTTCTGGCATTATGAACCGTAACTCCAGCTTAAGAATCTCAGTACTTAACAACCAGGCTGACAGAAATTTAATGCAAATGCACCTCTACAGAGAGCAGTCAGTGGTATGAAATGTTGTGTGCAGAGGCTCTTGAGATAACTAATTCTTTAACTCTGTTAGCTCATCAGAAAACATTTTCTTGCCAGAGTTAGACACTGAGGGGTTCCCACATAAAAAGCTTTAACTAGTAGGTTTCCTGCAGTTGCACCTGTCACGCAGATTCCTAGGCTTTCTGATGCAAGGTCTGTGCTACTGGTTTACCCAAGAGATGTACCTGCACCTTTACTTTTTTGTGCTTGAGGGGATACACAGCAGAGGATTTGCAGTTAGGAATGTTTTCCTGGAATGTTACGAGTCTAAGAGGCAGAGAAAAATCACAGCATCCACTATTTGCTGAACAGCAGTGGTGATTAATCCGTGCAACTTCAAGGACACCACTCTGTTTAATGAATGATTTATATAGAAAATTACGTGCATGTTACTTTTCCTAGATACTTGAGTTTTCTATTGGAAAGATAAAATTCTGCCAGTGAAACTCTAGAAGGCTTAAAGAATGTGCTACTGCCTGTAATCCAAAAAGCAAGAAACTTCTACTCAAGCCACAAGATTGCTGAGCAGTACTGAAACATAGCAACACTCTTCTATCCTTCACGCGACATGAGCAAAGGTGAACCACAACAGCGTAGCACGCACATTGTATACATATTGTACCAATACTGTTGGCAAAAGAAACCTTGTGGTCCGCAGTGGATCATATTTGTAAGCAATCGCCAGAAGAAAAGTTCATGCTACATAAAATACAAAAGGTCAAGACGAGAAAATCCTGTTCCCACCATCACAAAAAACAAGCTTTCACATCTTTTGCTTTCTGATTCCACGCTATCAATCAGAATTTTTACACCCTGTGTCAGCCTAACACAAGGCAAATAAGGAATCAATACAAGAGGATGGAGCTGGTATTGTGTATTCTATGAACAAGTGTTCGCATGAAAATTTCTGTAAGTGTAAAGTCACCAAACCACAGAAGATAAGAGTTCACCTAACAAAAAACAAATACTATTCAGGCAATTCGGCAGTTAGTCCATATTTAGCCCAGCAACTTTTTTTTACTGGAAATTCAACATTTATGATCTAATTTAAAACCAAGGTAGGCCACGCAAATATTTTCCTTGCAGTGGTTATTTAAAAAGTATGATGAGGAAAGGTCCCAGCACACCTACTCTAAAGCTAGGACATAATCCCTGCCCTTATGCAATACCTGGAGGCCAGCTGGCGTTGCTGGATTTGCTTCCAATCTTGTTCGTTGGTGGAGATTTGGCAGGTAACCAACTATCACCAGCAGGGCCTGCATGGCCACCTAGTGGGTCGCCCTGAATTATGTCAAACTGGTTGTAGGGCGATCCTCCGCGAGCCTTTCCAGGGGGCACTATTGCACCTGAAGCATTAAAAAGATACATTTACACTCAGGAAAGGTTGGGGTCCTTATGAGTATGGAATACTAAAATCAAAAATATTTAAGATGCATACTGGTGAGGTAAGATACTAACTAACTTGAAGCAGTTTCATCTGAGCTATTTCACCTCTGTCAAGATGATACTGCAAGGGCATTCCCAAAAGAGCCAGTCCCCTTCTCACCATTTTTGTGCATATTGGCATCTTGTGAAGCCACAGAGGGCAGCCCTTCCATCATAGTCCACTGCTTAAAGCGGGATTCTGTTCCAGCCTCTTTCCCTCCCACCATGCCATAATCCATGCCACTTGAGCCAAAGCCTGTGAAACAAACAAACAAAACTCCATTGTCATTCGCTCTTTTTGGTTTAAATATCTTCAAACAAGGAGTCATTTGATCATAAGAAAGGTTAAAAAAAAAAAAAAAAAAATCAACAGTAGCAAATGAAATGTTCAAGAGGCAACTTCCAAATAAGCTGTTAGGTCAGTATGCCGCCAAGATACGCTTTGTTATTAGGTATTCTCCCCACGCAATGAAAAATAATGCAATTTGATCAAGAGTTGACACTTGTCGTAACCTTCACTCTAGTACTTATATATAAACTACTCATTTCTGGACCCAGACATAACTGGCTAATATAGTAATGCAATTACCATATTAATATGGTAACTACAGGCAATGCATCAAATCTCCTTCCACAGAGCACTTACCTGAACCGTATCCAGGTATTTGCCCTTTGGTCTGTAAATCTGAGAGACCCACATTCAAAGGATTGGGTACCATGCTGTCTAAATGTGGCTTAGGCCCAACAGGGTGGGATGGTGAATGCTTCATGCCAGGCTGCCTCTGCTGCTGCTGCTGGAGGGCACTCACCATACGAGCAATCTGCAAATGAAAGAAAAAAAATGGGGATGATATATCCTTACTGTAACACAGAATTCCAGTAAACATGAAGAAATAGTGACTTGAAAGAGATCCAAAGGACCCTGCTCTCTGAAAAGTGCGATCTGAAGAGAGCAGATGACGTTACTAAAGCCAGTGCCATCTTTGCTGCAGACTGCATTTTCCCAATGCACTTTATACTTCATATGATTGACAAAAACAGTGCCACACCTGTTGCTCCTGCTGTTGTCGCACAGCTTGAGATAACTTCCTCTGGCTCTGTAACAACTGCTGCTGCTGCTGCTGCTGAAGGAGGAGCTGACATGCCTACAAGATAAGTGGGTGTGGGAAGAGAGAAAATACAGAGCTCATCAAGCGAAATATAACTGCCAGGAGCTAGTCACTAGCAAATGCTTTGCTCAGAACTTAGGTAAACCATTTCTCATTCCACACACTCAAATAAAATGACAATGAATGCATTAGAAGAATACTATACCCTTCATTTGTTTCTAATTTAACAACATGCAACAGTATTACTAGTACCTGCTTTATTACCATGACTACAAGTCTGAAGAAAACGTCATTAAAAATCAGCAAACAACTGCTTTCTGTACAAAGACATTGCTTAAAATCATTACTAACCCACTGCAACATTCACAGTAATTACACAGGCCGGTTTAGTTTATCAGCTGCCCTCTAACAGGGCTGTATTTTCCTGTACAACAAAGAAGGAATACTTGTACAAAAATAACACAAGATCAGTAGAACAAAACAGAATTAGAACAAACAAAAACAAAACTCTTCCAGCAGACAATTTGTAAACACTTTGTCTCACAAGATTACTAGCTACTTACTAATTGAAACTGGGGAATCTGTGGAAGCTGGCTCAGCATGGCAATCTGTTGTGGAGAAAGCTGGGGGCCCATATTGAAAAGACCAGGATTCAAGCCACTGTTGGGAAACTGTTTGAGCATGGAGGCCGAAACCTGCATGGAAACCAGTTACATATCCTCAAGAAATGCACTGCTATGAGAGAAAATGATGAAATATTTCTATAAAGGAATGGGTATGACACCAATCTTAAATGGTGTTCCAGGAAAGACGTTACAGATTTGTTAACACATCACATTTAAACATGCACAATCTACGACTTGAGCAGAGTGAATACCTCACTTGATTGACAATATACAGTATCACATGTGCAGATGCAGACACACACACAAAGGTTCCTCCCCCAACCAATCGGTTCCTAGAGACTGCACGAAATTAAAATGCTCATATACATGCAGCTAGCCAGTAATCACAGTACTGCATTATCACATTAAAAACGTACTGCTTGACAAGGGAAAAGAAAGGCATTCAGGCAGTCACTGGAGCAAAGAAACAGTGCCTCACAGGAAGAGCTAACCTCTTTGTATGCTGAACAAGCTACAGTAAAAGATAGGAGTAGGTGGAGAAGAATCCCCCCCCATTTCTCCCTGCATTATTTGAGAGTTACACAAGTAGAATTCAAGAGAATCTCCAAAAGTCTTCACGAAGTCCAAAGCAAAAGGTAAGCTTATGCATTTGGAGACCCTGAGGTCTTAGAGCTCTTAGAGCTCTGCAATGTGTAGCCCTTCATCAGGCCTCTCTTTCAGGGGGGCAGGAAGCACAGGACAAGGCTGCTTGAAAAAAATTAAGCAACCTGTCACACTTCAGAAAAACTTTCAGTTTTCACTTTTTTTTGTTGTTTTTAAAATACTTTGCAAAAGCCTATGTAAGACACAGGATTCTTGAATCCACTTTGAGGTTTAAAAATACTGGTAGCGAGCATCTACCATCAATTGCCTTGGAGTAAGAAAGAAGGCTAATCCTTCTGCACTGAGTTTTACACACTTTCAACTATGAATTTTAATTTTTTATCTTTTCTAAGTTTTCGATTTCTTCACATCAAGTCAAGACTAAGACAGATGTATAAGTAACCTCAATGTGCTCTGAAGGCTGTAGCCCTACTTTTTACAAGTAACCAGTTACTATAAATTCCTTACCTGGGGAGAAAGAAATTGGGGAGGCACTTGCGCCCGGATATTGGGGGAAGGATTTAGTGGCTGCACTGGTGTGTGCATGCCCCTCGATTGTGCTGTGCTGTTTCCAAACAAACCATGATTGCCACCCTATAAAATTAAAGCAGTAGTGAGAAGATGAATCTTTCAGGATAATGGATTTCTATACTATTAACTACATACCAATAACAATGAGGCAAGTACGGACTCAAACAGACTACCCTTAGAATTATGGAGATGTTTGCCCTAAATCAGTAATATTCTACCTGGGTTAAAACTGCTGTACTACATTGTCGAGATAGAAGCTCTTTCTCCTCTACATTGAGGAGTCATGTTTATCCACTTACTTCAAAGCACATAACAAAGCTGATGTTTTATATTTTGCACTTTATATGTTGGGAAATGGAAACTTGGAGTACAAACAACACGCGAAAAAAACATTCCATTGGCTTAAAAGTATGGCTAGACGGTGTCAACAAGAATTTTGGGCCATCATTTTAGAAAAGTCAGGTACTACTTCTGAGTAGGTTGTTGAGATATCACTCATAAGCCTATTAGTTCCTCTGCAGGCCTTTCACTAACTGAAATCGGAATTCAAAAATTGTATTAAAAGATTTTCCTTCTGTTATGAAAATTTCAGCATTCTGGATTGGGATGTTTTTCTTTTCCTTTCCCCCCCCACTATATTGAAGAGCAGGAAAATTTTCAAGTGAGGAAAAAATGTTTGGTTTTTTTTTCTCTCCCAGTGATTTAATTTCTAATGCAAGAATACCTGCTGTTTCTTTTGAGTTTTTTTAATGAGAAGTATTTACTGTTTTATAAGCAACTTTGTAATAATAAACTCTACTGCACAAAAAAGACCAAAGAAAATTTGTGTTTATGTTTCACTACTTCAGCCTCTGAGCAGACTGCCCTTTATTTGCAACATCTTTCAACAAAAGCCACAGGAAATGTTATGGAAAGTCTCCTACACTAACAGTTGCATGCTGTTGCTTCTAAAAGCTGAAGCTCATACTCCAAAAGGTCCTTATGTGCCATGATTCTCTCATCTCATTTTCAAGACACTCAGAATTTCCTGTCTTCTGCTGTAGATCAGGATGTCTATAATCCTCAGACACCTGGGGTTCTAAAGAGTGCATTTTCCACCCCTCAGCCATCATCCTCTGTTCTCCTTCTCCATGCAGCACTGCTGTACCCAACATAAATTCATCGTTCTTCCAAAATGAGATTGTGCAGGTCGCCTCCAAAACCTTTCCTTCCCTTATATACCAGGATTTCATAAACTTTGCCTCCCTTCTATCATAATACTGTGCATCCTCCACTATCCTTTTGCTAAAACAGAAGTCTCTCATCCTGCTTCTATACTGGCAGCATTATGGATTGCCTTATTCACCTGCATCACATTTCACCTCCTTAATGTATCTTCTCTTTCAGAAGCAACTCAAGATGTCATACTAAGCACAAAGGAGGATAAACAAAAGACCCCAAGAGACAAAAGAGGTTTTATTCTGGAAAGAACTGACTGGGGTCAACTACACATTAACATTTTTGAGGCTTGAAGCTGCAGCTACACTTTCAGCGCTCCCTAAAGCTTAACAGAGTTCTGCACACCGAATCCAAGAACATGCCTGCAGATTTTGGACTTAATCTGATGTTCAACACTGACTGTGTCACATAGAAACAGAAAGACAACACAAAGAAACACCGTCATGTTAGGCATGTGACTACATAGGCTAGTCCAGTTGCAATACTTAGGTTCTATTCTTTCATTTCCTAGTATTCCTGCAACATCTTCTTCTAGCATAATGCAAAATATAACAGCCAGGAATTCTTCCAAACTGCAGTTAATCACTTCATTTCTTCCCCACTATTCCCCCATATACAGAACAAAAATATCGCTACTTCAAGAGTTTTTAAAGGCTGCTAAATCAACCCTTTCTTTGGGCTGTGGGGAAGGGAGACGGGAACAGGCACAATGTAAAATGATTGCAATTTTTTAAAGGCACATTTCTACATACAAAGTCCTTGGGTGGAGTCTGGAAAAATTCTGTGTTGGGGGTGGTGGGCAAATGAACAGCCTCTAACTGGGTTTTAGAACAGCAGTTGAAATATAAAGGTTGCCACTAACTTCATGACTTCTGAAAAGCACACCTATCTGCTGCTGCGCTGTGATTCAGGAAGTAAGAGGCCAACAAAACCAGATAGAATTAATTTTTATGATAGGAACCAAAGTGGATTGATTCTCAATGGCCTGATATAGCTGAAATTTCTATTAACAATATTAATTTGTTTAGTAGGAAAACAAATGCAAGCAACCAACTAACCAGGATTAAGCCCAGGTTGCAGCCTTATAACAATGCATCTTATAAGGTGGCCTGCTTACTTGTCTAGCAGCGAAGTTTTGGGGACTGAGCCCTGAGCCGATTGCCCCAAGGCCGACGTTGGATAGTGTGGAACCAGAGGGAGACAGCTTGTAGCTGGGAGAAGGGGAGAAGGGAGAGCAGGGAGCCTCATCCCCAAGGCACCCATCTTGATTGGAGAAAGGCAAAGTCAGCTGAAGCAGCAGTTAGCCAACAGCAGGAGTTGGTTAGTGAAGCAACAGAACGCAAGAGGAGAGAAAGAGGGACGGTGAGTGACTAGGAAGAAGCAAAGTTAATTTGTAATAGCAATTACAAGGACAAAAATTCTTGACAATTAAGATTTTGGTCCAAGGAGATAATCGATAAATTCCTAAAGGTTTCTTTTTAAAAATATATTTTGAACTCTCATGAAGCTCATTTCTGACAGTGGCTATTACCACTACAGAAACAAACAAATCTTGAATGAATTCCTAATGTTAGCACACACCTATGAACATAATTTGTTGGGAATGCATTAGCTCTGCTAGTGGTATTTATTAATTAAGCCACCAGAGGGAGCTGACACAACTGTTTTTTTTGGTCTGTTATACCAAAATGGAGGAGTTAAAAAAATTCATTGACAGTAACACGCCTTCAGAATTTTTAAATCAAATTTCTTTTCCATTTTACATATGATAAACTGCATTAAAAAAAAACCCTAAAGCATTCTGAATCTATTGGACGCTCTCCAATTCATAATGTGAAGCAATTAATGTTTGATAATAACAGTGAAAGCTTCTACTTAAAATAGGCAAGAATATGAAAGAAACGCTACCATAACATACAACAGATGTCACAGAGAAACAGATGTCATACAGAAGCTTACACTACACGGACACACAGCATAAGGGGTTGTGGAATTTAGAAAGGGTGTTTCCAATAAATGACAGACATGAAAGCAGAAAAAATTTGGAAGACTGTGATTACTTATGTTTACTTACATCTAAACCAATTTTTTTACAGTAGATGATTGTAGTCAGCAGCCAAAAGAATCACTGTGATGAAACCTATAATGAATTTCATTGCTACCAGTAGTTTACCCTTCCAAGAAAAACAAAGGAATTTCTTTCTGTCCATATTAAGAGCAGTCTGTTCTAGAATAAAAAGCCTCATTCTCCCCAGATAATTTAGTTTGTCTATGCACATCTGACACCTCTGTTTCATATATACACATTCATTCTACAAACGTAACTCCCCCACACCTTTTACTATTGAGTTTGTCCAAGGTTACTGAATTTTTAACACTTCCAGAGGAGGAGGGTAAAAACTAGGACCTTGAACACAGAGATATATAAAGATATTTATATAAAGATATTTCTCTCACCTTCTCAAAATAAGGCCCACTATCTGTGGTTCCCACGTCTTTGGAATTAGGTGGACGGAACCCAGACCGATCCTTTCTCATCATGTCATTAAAATCCCCGAGATTCATAGCTCGTTTATCTACCTCAAACTTCTTATCTGGGAGACCACCTGTGGGAAAAAAAATAAAAGATGAAAAGATGAAAATTAGTGCCAATAATCTCTACCACATTTCATGACAGCAGGCTCACAGCCAAAGAAAGTATCTTTAAGATCAGGGTATAAATTAGATCTGTCTTACAACTTAGCATAGCTACAGTTGCTATTAAAAGCATTGAAAAATTAAAGTGGGAAGTTTCATTTTTAAGACTGAACAAGCCAATTTAGTTTAGAGTGTGAAGTATTTCTCAAATTTATGTACAGATAGAAACATATGCATTCCTACAGCAGCCTAGTTCAACTAATGATATTCATTTATACATAATTCTCAATGTCTTCCAAAACTCCCACTGTTATTTATTGGTGTCTATAGACACACCACTATTTAAGTTCTCCATATATTTTACTTAGCCTTTACTGGGTTTGGCATTGAGAAAGAATTTCTCAAACTGCAAAACCACACACATAATTTGATCACAACTCTCCTACAGTCATGTGAACTTAACTCTTGAACACCACAGATCATCTGGTATAGCATAACTTCCAGACAGGCAACCGATCTCCCCCAGCCTGTATGCAATGATTATACAACCAGTAACAGAGACACTTTTCAAACAACCCTTACAGTCTCCTGCCATTGTTTAGTGAGTAATCTGGTGGAACACAAGGAAGAGATGTTAACAACAGATGATCAAACTGTAACATACACAGTGAACAAGACATTATCTTTCTCTATAAGCTTATCATCAGCCAATTGCTGACTGAAGTTTTCTACCGTACACACTGAACTGCTGCCAAGGAACAATTTTTTTGGTCGTATTTGGCACCTGTAAGGTATCAGATGCATCTTGTTAAGCTCAAGTGGATGGAAAACATCTTCGTTTTAAAATACGGACATGATAGAAATTAGCTTTACCGGTATTTTTAGTTTTAAATAGTTTCATTTAGTAGCACAGACGGCCTTCCCAAGAACAGTTTAAAAAACCTGTCACCACAGTTAACCAAAATCTCTGACTCTTCCAAATGAAGTTGGTGATAGATATCCTATCCCACTGACAAAACACTAAGTCTTTATCAAACAGAGCAGACAGCTAATCACTCCAATACCTTCAACACACTCACCTGTTCCTCAAAAAAGCTTCTCAAAGCCAGCATCTCTTCTTAACATCCAATCACAAACTATTAATACTCATAGGTATGTTACTGCCAAGAACCTATGAAATCAACCACTAATTACATGGGTTTTTCTTGCTGGCACAGCTTTCAAAGTTGATCCAGCTTCATCCTCTCGGATGCCTTCAACATCATGTATCACAAAAACACTTGACAAATCACCTACATATCTTGGCTTGTAACTGGAGTCATACTGACCTATATGAGCTCATTCCTTTCTAACATATCCTAAAACACTAGGACTGGCTCTGCAAAACCAGTCACATAAAATGTCACGTATATCTCAATCCTGTCAATACCCACATCTAACCACTACACATAATGCCAGTAATGCACTATCAAAAGGCTTGTGCACTTTAATTCTAGACAGGAAGTCCTGTCCATTAGTTGCCTGAAAAGAAACTGAAAGCGAGACAGAGTTGCATCACTATCTGAAATGAAACTGGGTCAATGCCAACACAAGATGACTAAGCCACAGAAACACCCTTTTGTCTCTTCAGTTATCCTGATGATCCAATCAACTCCTCAAACATTACTGAATGATGCCTTGTAAAACAGCTTGTTAAATAACATGTAGAGCATTAAACAGCACCTTTAAAGGCTTCTAAAGCATAGATATGCATACCGCTTAGTGCTGAGGCAGCTGCTTGAACTACAGTATAAACAAGGCCTTGCTAAAAGAGATGATAGCATTCATTTATCCCATTCATAGAAAATTCTAATGCAACCCTGAAACCTATCGTGTGAGTCTGTCTTTTGCACTTGCCAACAAAAGCTATAAATAATGCAGGTGGCTGAAGGCTAGCTTTACCTTACACGGTACAAGACGACCGTTAAAATCTGCAAAGTTGGAATTTTACCCTCTGCAGTAGGCAAGAACACTTGTGCATGAATAAATATGAAGCCCCAGATCCTCTACATGCAGAAATGTAGAACAGGTTAAAAGTCCAATCATCTTCATAAAAGAAGACATTCCATCAGTTCTTGGATTTTTCCCACTATTAACAGCTGTGAGAAACACTGTGAAAAATGCAAAATGAAACAAGAGCTTGGAGGATGACATTCATGCCCTAGTGAGGAAAAAGAAACCTATTAAGTAGATCTCTCCCACCACATGCATGCAGCTTAAAAGAAAAAAAAAAATTAATAAATTGAATTCTATACAAACAAAATTATATAATGTGATCCTGTACTGGGAGATAGGAGACAGAAACTGCTGAGCAAAGTTACCTGAAACATTTCCAAACAAGACTGAATGTGGTGAAAATACATACATCCAGTGGGGTAACTCAAATGGAAAAAACACATTTGAAATGTGTTTTCTGCTTGACCACAAAAATGAAAACATTTTAAAGATACTGTTTAATACCTTTGCCATAAATCTACGTCATCCAAGCCTACTGAGCATGCACATGCACTTAGATATTGAGGTGTTGCACCTGAATGCTAAATCAGGTTATGGCTTTGTAACATATCTACAACAGACAGCTGCATGAATTGCATTTGAATCAACAGAAACTGGAAATCAATCTTCCAGTCTTTACAGGTGATTTTAGAATTCAGCGATCTACAGAGGTTGAAATTAATACATTTAAAAAAAAAAAAAAAAAAAAAGGACAAAGGTGGTTGTCAAACAGAGGGGAGGAAAACAAAATATTAAGTGGTTCTGACAAGCTACTTATTGTAGCAAACTTCATGCCTCAGGACTTACATACTAGGAGAGATCAATGGAGAAAAAGTTGTATCCTATTTTCAAAGTAAAACAAGCTATCCATTGAAGGGATTTGATAGAAAAAATAAAAAAAAAAAGAGGAAGCAGATCTGCCTCAGACATGCTATTGATCCATCTCTTTTCTCTCTTGGTCAGTAAATAAACATGTCACTCCAGCACCTTGCAATAAAAGCACCACACTTTTCAAACAAGACGACTGAGACCAGTGTAGTAAGAATTATTTACTGACAACTGAACCTATTTTACGATGCATGATGATCAGAGCCAAGGTGCTCCATGCATAACAAAACCAAAGTTTTCTTTGATACGTGTGGTCTCCAAGCACAGATTTAACTCTGAGATCAATGTGCATTTATCCATAAACTGGGAAAACATCATGCTGGGAGTTATCTAGTTAGGAAAACCTGGTATGTTGTAATCCTGACTGAAAACCAGTTGAAGAACAAGCCTACCTCATAAGTAAGTCCAACTTTTAAAGTTTAGAAGTAGATACAGGCTGAGCAAAACAGCTTATAGTCTTCCACAAGCAACTGCCATAAGCAACAAGAGCAAAACTGCTAAGCAGAGAAGTAACAGAAAAGCCTCAGGAAGATCTGTTACATTCTTAGTCTTCGAAATGGAATACAAACTATAATAAACGCCTCTATCTAGGATCAATGATGCCATCATTAATGGGCATACTAAAGAAGTGCAATATATCAAGACTAAGTATGCAACCTTTCTGCACCATTTCACAGGATACTCTAAGCGTCAGCCACCTTTCCTCACAAGGTCTGATGGTCTTAAGGTCCTTGACAGCAGAAAGTTCTAACGGAACCAAAAGCTTAATTTGGAGATAAAGAAATAAGAGAGCTATAATCAGCATAATCCAGGCTATCATCCTTTTCATTTGTATATTTTTAGATCTGTTCTTTAACAGCAACATCTGAAGGCAGGTGAGAACTGAAGATCCAAGAAGGTGACTCATCTCCCTCTAGAAGACCTTTAGAGAAGCATGATACTATCAGAGCCTGAATTCTAGAGAGGCTGTATGAGGCCAAAGTGGAGAGATCCAAAAATTCTGTTACCCAAAACTGTGTTGTACTATATAAATGCACACTTTAACATCTCTTATTGGGATCCTTAACTATTCAGAGGAAGAAAGCAATTTTGGGAAAAATTAACTACTTAATCCTCTATGAAGTGTGATACACATTTTAAGAATGTAATGGAGTCTAAGCTGAGAGACACTGCAAGTCTTCAATTTACATTAGAATACCAAATCTGGAGTTGATATTAGTTGCAAGTAAGTTTTGACTACCACAACTCTACCTTTGGTATACTTTGGGTATGGATATTCCCAATAAAAGAAGTTTTTTGGTTGGGAAAATCCTGACTACAGCATCACACTTAATGCTACAACAGTGGCAGATGAGGAGGTACTAAAGCTGGTGACAGTACTGGTGCAAAGAGGGTCAACATCAGAGCAGACTTCTTGCAAGGCATAATATTGGAATAATTTGGTCAACAATATAGAAAGACACAAAAGAGGTATGGCAGAATCAGAATGGCACAGAAACTGCAATTATAGCACAATGGCCAGTTTCACAAGAACTGCCTCCTGTAGTCCCTAAAATCTACTATTCAAATCAAGAACGAATATTTACACTGCCTGCATTTGCAGGGTTTGAACTTGTGCTATCTAGTTTTCCACTGCTCCCAGAAGCTCCCACGGTATAGGTTCAATTTCAGTCACATGGCCATTGTATCACTAGGACAGAAGACACTTTAGAGGAAAACAGTATCCACTATTGGATTACTTTCTGGGGCAGGGGGAACATCAGACTAGTCAACTGTCTTGCCATCTGTAAAAACATAAAACCAAAGGTGGAATTTATCTGAGTTGAACAAACAGCTCTTGCTACTATGTCCTTCCCTACTGTCACTATTTGATGTTTAGAAGCAAAAAAACCCAAAATCAGGTAACGAAACAAACCAAAAGTTGCCACAAAGACAGGATGCAATGCACCAAACTGTAGATGTACATGATGCCAGAAAGTGAGATTACATAATACTTAGCACACAGTCAGTCATAGACGTGAACAGCGTAACTTCTTTGGCAGGTCATACCTCACAAGTAAATAGATTCTATCCTTGATGTTGGATACAGCCAACTTGTATGACACACCCCATGCTATTCTAGCTTACAGCAATGAATTTCAGAACATATTTTGAAACTAACTGTACTTGACTTGTACACACCAATTTTAGTTGATCCAGAGATCCCACAGACTGTGACCTGACACAGAACTACTTTTCCAGATGGCTCTTCAGAGATACCACCACAGGATCCATTGGTAATTATTTCAATTGACAGCCTCCCACAGGAAATTCAGAACCACCAGCAGAATAAGCATTGATTCCAAGTCAGTCATCTCCTCTAGCCAGCCCTCCCCTTCTTACTAAATCCTTTCTGTCATTCCAGCAGCACTCTGTGCCTGTGTGCATCCATGTCCCAAAAGCAGAAGCTTTTGCTATTACATAGAAGTAGCTGGAAATAAGCAGCTTGGTACCAGAACGTTTTTAAACATGAAACAGGTAAAAGAGTTACTGCGTAACAGCCATATTGTGGGTCTCAGTGCTAATGACATGAGATTTGGCATCAATGGTGTCTGCACCTTTATAACAAACTTGATTTGCACTGATACAGTGACCCCTTCCAGACACAGAATCACTACACACACACTTCTCTGGAGCCCACAGGGCATACCTCATCTACACAGGAAATTCACTGCTCTAGATGAGAGCTGAGAATACTACTACTACTTTGACATATCATCCCTTGGAATAAGAATTACAGACATCTGGCTTTTGACATTGTAACTGGGAGGAATCTGAGGCCCCTGTGACATTCCCGACAGTTATAGAAATAGGATGAATATCTCTCTCCAAAATTATTGTTGGGTTTGTACAGCGGCAATGTCCTTTAAGTGGACTAGAAGATCTGTCTTTGTAGACAGGCATATGAGGTGATCTTCCTGCTTCTGTAGATTTTGAAGAAAAAAAACCTGAACAGTAGTGCCTAGAACAGGAACGAAACCCTCCTCCCCTCTGTAAGTATCAAAGACTACCCTGCACAAGTTTTTAGCCTTACTAAGCCTTCAAAGACTTGATAACAAATAAAATAAACAATCGGAACAGCAGATTTAGATCATCTCTTTTTTAATATATACCTTAGGAATCTTGTAGGGAAATCTCAAACGGCAGAAGATTTCAGAAACCTGTGGTATTTCTATTGCAACACCATGATAGTGAATATTCAGGGACAATTTGGAGAAGAACAGAATGCAAAACTAAATCTGATTTCAAGATCAAAAAAATTTCTGTGAGAGTTCACTACTTAGAAGTCATGACAAATCCAAAGGTGATTAAAGGGGATTAATCCAAAGGGTCAATTCCAGCTCTCATTTAGGATAGTGTTTTCCACACAGCCCATCCCACTTAAGCTGCATAGGCTATCAAGAGTGGAAAATCTAGTTCTGTTGAGCAGTAACTTGTAACAGCCTGAGGCAAGCAATTGAAGAAATCAACGATAGAAGATATTCTTTCCCCTCACATGACCTCCAGAGAGCTGTGGTAATTGGGATGTCCTACTGCCAAGAGCTAAACCAGTCCTCCTCTTCTACCAAATGAAGAAGGATCTTCACTTTCTTGAAACAGTACCAATGAATACAAACTACATGGATCAGAACAGTCTTACAGGATGTCCCCTCCACATGTTATAGCTCCATTCTGTACAGGTATACATCCCCATCTTGCATACCAGCATCAGCTGCTAACTGTTCAAAGCCTACAGCCAAGATATTGGATGCTATAACTCTATCCTTCTATTATGAGGAGTGCTAAAAGTAAGGAAAACTAAAACCTTTCCAAAGCACAGCATGTCATCCACATAAAAATAATACACATGATCTCATATTTCAAATGCACTTAAATTAAATTATACGCACCTACAGACAAGTCCATCTTACTGCCTGGAATGTCCTCAGTTTGACTCTGGAGGGGCGGGGAAAAAAAAAATAATCAGTTTTGACTTCTATGAAATGCTGAGGAATGTTTCAGAAAGCAGCCCATGATGGTTAGTGGTGGAATGAAGGAAGGACACGCTTGTGCCAATGGAAGTTTTATTTTAAACTAAAATCAAACACAAGGATTCCCGATACCACCCTGGACACACTTCACCTTGACCCCCTAATGCTGTGTGTGGCAAGTTTACCCATATGAAACCAGACACATGAACACATGCGACGAAGAAAAATGGGTAGACAGCTGCTCTGTGAAATGAGCCTCTGTCCTCATGTTCCAGTGGTCGAGAGATGAAACACTGAAAACAGTGGCCAAAATGATAGCTCATCCTCATGACCTGCCAAGTCAAGTCTTGAAATGCGCTGCCAAGTTATTCTTTAGTTGGCAGTCTGGGACAGGGTGTTCCCACAGCTTTCAGAAGCATCTATGGTCTAGCAGACTGAATTTGAGCTTGGGAGCCAACAGACATTACAAACTAATCCTAGTTATGTCAGTGACAGTTTGTGCAGCTCTGGGCTTCTAACAGGACCTCTGCATTGTTATCTTTTGCTAGCCTCCATTACATACTATTCCTGCTTCACAGGATGACAGTTGGCACGATATTGTGTAAAATGTTTTATAAATTAGCATGTCAGAAGTTCTTAAAAAAAAAAAAAAATCTGTTAACTATTTTTAAGGTACTTCCCTGCAGATCTGTCTTTTCTCTCCATGATGTACCGCTTATTTATTCACTTATCAATCAATCTTTAAGCACTGATTAATAATGAGCTCTTTTTGTTCTAAAAAAGACCCTGCTGCACAGTATTTTAAATAGCCAAGATAGACACAGGGCTATAAATCTCCTTTTCTGATAGGTGGCTGAGATTCTGAACGAACAGCGTTGGACTAATCACAGATGTCTGACACTACAGCCAGGAGCTGAGGCCTCTACCTTGAGTGCTCTAAACAGCATGTTATGGGAAGAAAAAAAACCCACAAACAAAACACCAACAACAAACAAAACACCAACAACAAACAAAACACCAACAACAAACAAAACACCAACAACAAACAAAACNACAAACAAAACACCAACAACAAACAAAACACCAACAACAAACAAAACACCAACAACAAACAAAACACCAACAACAAACAAAACCCCCAAATCCTATTACTTGCAAGGAAATTCCAATCTCATAACAACAGCTGTCATAAAGTAACTTTGAAGAGTCAAAGTAGATATTGGGTTTTTCTGAGAAGCCATTCCGACTAGCAAGGAAGTGCTGAATACCCAGCTATTACAGGTACTATAAGCAACATGCCAGCATAGCAAATGCAGATAAGTAAGTAGTTACACACTGTGGAACGGCTGATCTTTTGACTTATTTAAAGCTTACTGCTTTTTTACAAAGTTGGATTTTATATTTAGAAAAATTTACTTACTAGCAAGCCCATATTTGAAAACTGTTTGGATAAAGGGTTCATCCATGAATCACTATTTCCTCCTTTTAATGCGCACTGAAGAGAAAAAAAAGACAAAAATACCTTTAAGCAACTTCTTGATTTCTTAAATTTTGTTTTATCCTAGAGATGCACAAGTGTCGAACGAAAATCCTGGTATCAGAGAAATTAACACTCCTGAACAAACTGCCTTAAGTTTTTGCATGGTTGGAAACATTTACCAAATTTTTTTTTTTTTTCTTTTCTCTCTCAAAATTGTTCATTGTTAGGTATGCTGAACTGGATGAACACTTACTATGAAGACTGTTTATCACACCTTCAGTTTCATTGTGGAATCTGGAAAGCTTTGTGAAAGTTATTTATTTTTTACTCTGTTACAGTTTAATACATTCTTTAATCCACCACATTCAGAGGTAGATTTCTTCCTTGACTTTCTTCCCTTTAGTATGGTTTCTGTTACATGGGCACTGTGCTGACCTGGCTCTCTATTTGGCCTTTCTGTAATTTACAGGTGATCAAAACCAAAACTGAACACAGTTCAACAGAAAGGAAATTTTTTGGAAAATTGCTTTAGTGGTTAAAATAAGAAAGCTTTAAGTGAGAAAAAAGTTCATGAGAAAAATTTTTGCAAAATAGAAATTGTGAAAGTCCATACCATGCCACAACAGTATTTCCACGTCCTAGGAAGCTGCTCTCCACTTGCCTTTTGAGTTTGCCCTACCTATTTGATTAGAAGTATACAAAGCATAGTCCTTCTAATATTAATACAGTACCAAGTGTTACTGTACTAGAGAACTTTAACGCAAACAAGCCTTAGAAAGCAATTTACTCAGAACTATAGCCAAGTTCCTGCTCCTGTTTGAGGCCAAAGGTCAATCAATAACAATAAACACAAGTCAGACCTAAATCCAACAGTTAGTAGAAATAAGGAGTGCATGTGCCAAAGGGACTGTGGAATCCAAACTTCAGCAGGCTATGCAAGGAGAACAGCAGCAGCTTAACACAGAAAGATGTGTCAACAAGAGAAGAGCAATAGCCTTGGGATACTTATTGCTCAGTTTCATTTAGTAATGGCTCTGCAGCTTACATACCAAAAGAATTCCACACCTACTGGGAGATTTATTAGTCACAACAGGTGTAATACATGAAAACAAATCCAGAAACCTCCCATTTTTTACACTGTTGTTACAGGCACCTTTCTAGTTGAATTCTGTAATACCTTTTTAAAAGAAGAACTATTATAATGCTCTAACATATCAGTCATACTGCTTTCAGACAACACAGCAGTTATGAATCATTCAAGCATTTTACCTTCATTTGTGTTTTCTTTCCTCCTTGCCCCCAGCTTGTTGAGTTGTGGGAGGAACTGCTTCCCTGAGAGCCCGCTGTGTTCCAGACTCCTCCCTCCTCCTCCTCTTCCCAGCTGGAATGACGCGTTCCTGTCACTGGCCCATCACTTTCTCCCCAGCCATCTTGCATAGATTTAGAACCTTCAGAAAAAGAAAAAAAGCTCAAAAGCAGCCTACAATACCATGCAGCTGGTGATTTGACACTGCAAGACTAGCTGAGATCATCAGAACCCCAATGGAGTTAAAAAAAAAAAAAAAAAAAAAAAAAAAAAGCATCTTCATTCTAACAGCTGTAAAAACTTGTGCGTGAATCCCAAAACCCAAGAGATTTGGTGGCGTGTTAGCATGTCATGTTTTGCAACTATTTTAAAGCAATGTCAATCCTTAAAGATATAACAACCATAGGGACCTCTTCTCTTACACAGAAACAGCTGCATTTGGATTTCTTTAAAAGGCAACCTATTATTTTCTAGTGTAAATGAAACACTTCAAGGACACTTAAAAACCAAGAGCGCTGAGGACCCTGGTTCAGGGGGTTTATCAATTATTTCCTCTCTTCCTTAAAAAACCTTAATACTTCCCTTACACTAAACCCTCACAAAATTACAGAAACAAAGAACTTTAAGGAATAACAACTAAGTAGAATCTGAAGGAGACGACCTGACATACGAGACTCTGGCATACGTAACACCAAAAGTAGTTTAATGTGAAAAAAACCTCTCTACTTGAATTTCTGTTCTTAACAATGCCACTAAAAAGACTTCCTAGCAGTGCCTTTTAAGTAGAGACACCATCAGCAAAAAGCTACCACCACTTCATCGTATCAATTCAGACTAAGAACTTTTACCTGCTGGCTTCTTTTCTTGCTGCTACTCTCTAGCACCAGCTGCCAGGCAACTTAGAATTCTAACGTCTATTGACAAGCCAACAAGAGCCCAAATCCTCATCTTGTCCACTATCCAACTGTTCTCCTTTCTGCTGTAATTCTTCATTCTGCATATTTATTCCCCAAGCATTTATGTCCTTTAAAAAAAATTTCCATCCTCATCACCTTTTTCATAACTAATTCTTCAGTTGTCTGGGGTTTGAGTGTGGATATCAGGGACAGAGACATTAACACACATAGCAGAAAATGTGAATATAAAAAAAGTCAGGAATTCTAACTAGTCTATCAAGGGGAACTCTACCTTGATCATGCCAAAAATAAGTACAGCAGCATTTCATGGCAGTTTAAGAGCTACCTTAAAATCCATCATAAATAACACTCAGATACTTCACAGGAAACATAACTTTTTAAAGTACATTCATTTGTGCACCAAAATTGAGCACTGCTTAGAAAACATACTGGTCCAAGTGCAAAAAACTACCTCTTGACCCTTTAATCATGCTACTTACACAGAAAAGGCTACATTTAAGGATTATGACTGCAGAGTCAAGAACTTAATCTGGAAATGTCATATATGGGGTAGTCCCTGCAGCCTTCATTTATTTCTGGCCACGGTGTTTAAATATAGTACTATGATCCTGGTTTTAACTACATGATCATAGATTATTTTTCTGCATTGACAGCTCTCAGGTCTGAGATTCTTGAACATGAATCTGGACAGTGGTGTAAAGATGACTTGTCTGTAGGATTCCTGCTTCATTTTCTGCATTTGTTGAGTGAGGAGGCACAAATAGCTACAGTAAGCAAAGGAAACTTTCAAGGTAAAGACAAAATAATGATGTTACAGAAAACTGAATTTATTCCTACTTCTGCCAGAGAATTCCTATGCAATGCTGGTGAAACTACATAAATCCATTTTATTAAACAAGTGGGCAATGATGTACGCCTCCCTTCTTTGGTTCTAAACTCACTTACTTTTCCAATCATTGCTAGTCTCTGTTTCCTGTCCTTACCTTCAACCATAGATTATGCCTTTGCAGGCTCTTTGTCCCAATTTCTTCTTCCAACTTATCCACAACATTAAATATCTCCCCTAACATCACTGAATAGCGTAGTTTTCTTCTTCATTACTTCTGGGTGCCAGTTAGAAAGGAGTTGAAAGACCAGTCACAGAACACAGGAGAATGAAGATCTCAGCTCTCACTGGTGACCTACTACACCCCAACCTGAAACAGCTGTCATGGGGAAACTCCCTATATTTTGTTCCTCTAGAGACGGGGACAGCTTACATACAAAACTGTACACATATGCCACAGCTCTTTGGTTATGTCACACATGCAGACCAGTTAGGACAAGCAAGTGAACATGCACAGTCTTTAAAGACTATCTTAAGTATTAACAAATCCACAGAATTTGCAATGGATTATTAGCATTTCAAAGGCTCTGATTTTGGTCCCGTTTAGGTGGCTTTTTACAGATGAAAGAAGAGATCCATCTAAAAAAAGTCTAGCATCCTGAAAAGTGCCAAGTTTGTGTGGCAGGCAGAGGAAGTGCTACAGCCATCCAAGAAAGGCTACTATAATGTTAACACTAAGGAAGCAATGCTTTTTTCCCAGTTTTGTTTCATAAATGGCCAAACTATTTAATTGGGGTGGCAGGAAGGTAGAATGACCCAGCACCATCTGTATAGAGCATTTCATTCCAAACAATTACACGTTGCAAAAGCAACTTGTAACTGGAAAGTTTTACAGTGGGTATCATCAGCCAAGTTCAGTTACAGTCCTGTATTATCAGTATTTCCTACTGGAAACTTCATATCCAAATGTTACTGGCTTTGGCTATAACATTGCTATGTCGTATCAGCAGGTGATTGCTTTTGTTTGTTCTATTTTCCTTAAAAAGAGTGAGGTAAAATTTTTACAAACAGCTTACATCAGCAGGAATAATTTCCACAAAAATAAAACTCTTAATACAGCAAAATTTTAACTTCAAAGTAAATTTTTAAAACATCTCAACAGCATCTCATTCATGGAGAACACAGCTGTAGGCAGGTAATATCCCAAAAATAGTCATCCATTTAGGTTCAACCACAAAAGTTCAGTTCTTAAGAGTTACAATTTTCTACACTCATACAATTAAAAAAAAAAAAAAAAAAAAAAATCCATTGAAAGGCAATTTGCACTACCAAAGCATAGATCACCATGTAATGGCCTCCACTGTGAAATTTGTCTGTATTGTACATTCCTTTTCCTGATATTATCAGGAAAAGTGACTTATCATGTGACAAGTTTATATGCTAAGTAACACGTGGGCAGCCAGAGAAGAAAAGACAATTTGAGAAAAAGACACATCTACTCACTCTCATGCTCTAATGTTTCAACACTTCCACAAATCAGAGCTGCCCATTTAATTGTTTAGTTAAGAAATTTTTCATTACCTTAAAAGACAAAGTTCCAGTCATTTGTAAGCACTTAATCACTCATCCATCAAAATCTTACATGACATTCAACATTGCTTCTAGGCCTCAGATAACAATTCCTTGATGGGTGACCTACATCAAAAGGCCAAACACTAAGAATCTCCAGGACCATTGCAAAGAAACTGGTATCTGGCCTATACTCACTAGATTTCATGGCATTCGGGGCGTTGGAAGGTGCATTCCCCCAGCCTGTTGTCGATGCTCCTGTATCATCTACTTCACCCCACCCAGGACTGGTTTCATTTGGCTCACCCCAGGCGGACGTACCATTATCTGGAGCAGGTGGAGTGCTTTTGCTCCAGACTGCACAAAGGAGAAAAAGTTTTCATTACAGATCATTTAGACAATGAACTATTTACTGCAGTGCAGCACCATGTCATTAAGCTACTGCTTCATTCTTTCTGTTGAGGACTTTAGATTCTCAATAGCGTGGGTGCAACAGAATTGACAACTGTTCACATCAAACTTAGAGCAGGCACTGACCTCTAGGGATAAAAAAGAAGAGAATGCTATGATGAGTAATATTCTTCTCCCAGGTTAAACGTGAACCCCACATCTAATGCTGTCGTACTATCTGGTGAACTTCTGTGACTAATTAAAAGCACCAGACTAACTCAGGGTTTTCATATAATGAAGAAAGAATAAGGACATATTTGAAGTACATACTAAAATGAAATGGTATTCTTTAAAGCATGTCTGAGTCAGAGATTACATAACAATAACATCTTAATATATTTCCAGGCTATGTAACTTTTTTGTGTCCTTATTTCAAAGAAGAAAATATTTTGCTAAGTATTCTTTATCATACAGCAGAGCGAAATTGAGCTAAAAAACTAAATCACAGACTCACTCAATTTCAAGTGTTACTGAGTGTTTCAGAGCAAAAAGTTTTTGACTAAAAATAGTAAAGAATTTGTCTCTGTTTCTCTAATAATTAAACATAAAAAATGTGATATAGCCTGGAGAAGAGGAGGCTGAGGGGAGACCTTATCGCTCTCTACAACTACCTTGAAAGGAGGTTGTCGTGAGATGGGAGTCGGCTTTTCTCCCAAGTAACAAGTGATAGGACGAGAGGAAACCGCCTCAAGTTGTGCCAGGGGAGGTTTAGATTGGATATTAGGAAAAATTTCTTCACCGAAAGGGTTGTCAAGCATTGGAACAGGCTGCCCAGGGAAGTGGTTGAGTCACCATCCCTGGAGGTATTTAAAAGATGTGTAGATGTGGTGCTTAGGGACACGGTTTAGTGGTAGACTTGGCAGTGCTAGGTTAGCGGTTGGACTCAATGATATTTAAGGGTTTTTTCCAACCTAAATGATTCTGTGATTCTATAATTCAAACTGTTCTTCAGAGCTCAGATTGAACATGCAGATTTGTCAGCTAACAAACATTTTCTTTTACTGGCAAGCTGACCAGTATTCAGATCAGTTACTGAGGCACAACGAGCAGAGGACTGATTGATTCAAATTTTAAAGACACTTTTAAATACAGAACCAGATATTCAAATAAGAAATTGGTTTTCTTTATGAAATAAAACTATTAGGAATTGGAGGCTAAATGAGCATCTCTTATGCATTAAGGTTACATTCATGTATAGGAGCTTGCTGAAAAAAGGTACGAGACTAGTACCTGATGCTTGTGATTTGCTAGTCATTGGAGTAGGCAGGCTCTGCTCCCGTGGGGCCTGTCCTCCTTGTGAGTTCTTGTCCCACAGGTTCACATTCTTGTAGTTATAACTGCTAGGATCTCCCCACGCTGAAGTGCCATCATCAATATCCATTTTTCGACTGATTGACTGTGGAGAAGGTTCTTCCCAGCCACTAGGCTCCTCCTCTTTGGGGGCAGCTGGCTGTGGTCCACTGTTCCAGTTTGGGTTTGGAGGTCGCCCATTACTTGGAGTTTGGGGCGGTGGACCCCAGGAACCAGAAGCCTCCTGCTGTTGCTGCTGCTGGTGCTGCTGCTGCTTGTTCCAGGAGTTGGGCTGTCGACCCGTCTCATTCCATGTTGAAGTTCGTTTACAATCATCCCATCCACCCTTTGAAGCAGCACTCGTATTTGCACCATTACCCCAAGTTCCAATCTCATTTTGCCCACCTTCACCCCAACCAGACACTGGCTTGTTTCCTGCACTTTCCCAGTTGCTGTTTTTTGTTTGGTCAACTTCCTCTCCCCAACCGTTCTTTCCAGAAGACCATCCTTGATTAGGTTGTCGTCCACCCCACCCCTGATCCTTACTAGAGCTGTCATTCCAAGAGGAAGATGATTTTTCTTCTGGTCTTCCTCCTCCCCAGTTAGAAGAATTGGGGTTCTTATAGTCATTCCATCCTCCAGTATTTTTGGGGTCCTTCCACTCTGTTGGGGTTGAGAGCTCACCCCACCCAGACTTGATTTGATTGCTTTGGCTGGGTACATCGCCCCAGCCCCCTGAGTTCTTTGTCTGTGTGGCAGAGCTCTCCCACCCCTCAGTTCCTTTATCAGACTTCCCCTCGGGCCGTGGCATCTCTTCAATATCCCACACGGTATCTTGCTTAATTTGAGTTTGGCCCCAGCCTGTGTTTGAAAGCACTCGGGGGTCCAAATCAGTCCTGCTCAGCAAAGTCTGCAAGACTGCCTGGCAATCAGGATGCGTAGGCCTATATGATCGGCGTCCAGAATTGTGACTGTCACTACTTCCTGCTTTGTGGTTGCTTCCAGTGCTTTGACCTCCAACCTCACTTCCTGCAGAGCTGGAAGATCTTCCCCAACAGGGAGCCTGGGAATTGCCTTGGTTTTCAGGAAGAGGGTGGCCTTTTTGATTGTCCCATGCTCCAGTGCTAGAATTTGGTTGGTTTGGACCACTCCATTCTCCAATCTTCAGTTCATCAGACCCAGACAGCTGTTTCCATTCTCCCTGAGAGACCCCAGATGTTAATTTGTTCCCTTCACCCCATTTGCTTTCATTTGCATGCTGAGGGCCAAAGTTCCAAGACCCACCACCCGTAGACCGGTTATTGTTATCCCAAGAATCACTTCTTGACCCATTAGGTTTTTGAATAGAAGCTCCTTTCCAGGAGTCCTCTCTATCCTTTCCATTGTTCCCATGGTTTCCAGAATTGCTCTGTCCAGAGACTGTGTCAGTTCCAGAAGACCCCCTAGCTGTACCCCAAGATCCAACACTCCCAGTCTTTCTTTCTCCAGTGCTTTGTGAAGGGGCGTCAGTGCTTCTGGAAGGGTTCCCCAAGCCCATTTCAAACGGCATTCCCTTATTCTCCATAGGGTTTGGTGAACTTAAGTTCAAGGAGTTAGTGTTTCCATTTTTTGGTCCATCAGTGTTATGAATTTGAGCCTGTTCTCTGCCAGAGACAAAGTTAACACCCGCATTTTCCATCTTTGACTGCTGTTCCCTAGAGGTCTGACCTACTGTGCTAATCTGTGCATTGGAGCTACCACTATCAGATTCCAAAGTCCCTTTTCTAGAACTGCCCTCTTGAACCAGTGCTGGCCAAGCAGATGGGTTGCTATTTGGGTTAAAGTTGCTGAAGCCAGAACCGGGGCCGATTCTGTCTTGTCCACTCAAGTTCCTCCAATTACCTAGTCCATTGTTACTCTCTGCAGCAGGGTTGGAAGATTGAACAGATTTAGCCTTGGGATCAGATTTCCAGGCCCCAAGATTACATTCATTTCCAGCGCTTCCAGACTGGCACTGGCTTCCTTTTCCTTTGTTACTAGTGGTGCTTCCTGGCAGAGCATTCTTCTCCAAGCCAGGGTTCGAGGCACTGTTGTTATCGGTGGTGTTTTCGGAAGAAGACTCAGCATCTTTGCTGGCAATACAAGGCCACTCTTCCATGTCAGACCCGTCTACAATCACCTTGTCCCAGATGTGAGTTGGGTTGGCGTTGGTGCCGCTGCTGGAGGAGGCTCCAGGACCCCAAGTGGAATTTGCATAATTTGAAGCAGCAGCACCTCCAATTGCTGAATCTAAAAAAAAAAACAACCCACACCCAAAAAGGTCATTAGTAATCAATTTTACTTACAAGCACTGAACATCACATTTTTGACACCACTGATTACTGTTTTCATTAATAAGAATCCTTCCCTCAAATGTGTAACAAAGTTGCTTTGGAAGAACATCAGGCTGGAAAACACCATTGAAAATACTGATAAAAACTTCTTTCAACAAACTCCCCACAGCATTTTGTGGGCATCTGAATTCACCGTTGACTCACTACTACTGCTAACAGTCCAGCTCTAAGTTCAACGTAATAATTATAACCCAGTTAATGAACATTACTGATACTGGTTATAGAGTTTTCAAATACATTAAAATCATTCTATATATAGAACAAGAATGTGTATGTGCACACATTCATACGCGTGTGTGCGTACACACAGTTAGCTGTTGGTCTGCTACTCAGCTGACTCAAAGCAACTACAATTTATTACAGATCAAAAGATAAAAGATTGAGACAAAACATCTAATGAATATATAAAACTGAAGTCGTCTATCTTTCAGCTTCGAGTATCTTTTTCAAGTTGATTTTGCTACTAGGAATTTCTTTCAACCCTTTGCAAAACAAATAAAATTATTTCCAAAAGTTACTGTAAATCAAAAGAATCCAAAGCTACACAAATTGCAATTTCTATGTAGTAACGTGCAAGCTGTATTCAGTATGTAATTACCCCACATTTGTGTCACTCCTATATTTACCCTAGAAACCACAGTTTGTGGTTTTGCGAGCAGCTAAGCTGATCTCTCCGACACTGGATGGAGGCTAGTAAGAGATTTCACTTCTTCTCTCTCTCACCAGCTCTACCTATTTCAAGGTCCCCAAGTTTAACCTCTCATTTGTGATGGTTCTGATGGCAGTTAAGCCCTTTAACTAAGTCAACTGTACTCACTAACTCGATACAAAACTGTCTACTTTTTGATGGGTTAGTTTTTTGCTGGCTTAGCACATTGTACAGGGTAACCTGCAAGTTCAATGAGCTTTGGAGTCACTATAAGGAAATTAGCAGGATGAATGACAATGAATTGGGCCTCTTTCTTTCATCTGTGGTGAACTATTATTATGTCCTATGTGGTATGACTTCACATGGACAAGATATTTGTATATAGTTTTAAAGCAGACATAAATTAACAGAGTGCCACAATGGATGAAGCCTATGTCAGTGCTGGCAGCATGATGTCTGCATATATGCAGACATGTTATCATCATTAATTTAAAATGTCAGCCAAAATTCCCTTGCCATCCACATAACTACCTCTGATCCTCTAAATAATTTAAGTCCATTAGTACTTTAGTGTTGTTATCTGTATAGGGTTCCACTCGTTTTTCTATGTATTTTTAATACCAAGGGACCCTAAATTGCCCTCACCACAAATTCTCAGTGATGAAGACTAAACACGCTCCCTTCTACAAAACCACATACTGAACCCTAACATATTAGTCTTATTCAGTTATCCCACCCAACCAGTTTAACTTATTTTGCAGAGCATAAAGTTCATAGTAACATCTGCATCAGTATTCATACCTGAATATATATTGTTACTACCAATACTGGCTCATATGACAGCTTTCATGAATATAAGGCATAATGACCTTTAAAAAGTGGATTTTTTTTTCCCACCCTAAGTTCCTATGTTATATAGTCAAAAGTGAAGACCACAATTTCTGGTTGCTAATACTTTTAATAGAAGATGAACAGATCAGCTTTCAGCGCCTGTCTCAGGCTTTCAGTTCATTAGCTTAACCAATGAACATCCAACTGAATGCCTTCCAGATCCCCATTCACTGAGGGCCACCAGTAAAGATCCACACTTCACAGCAAGGTTAGAGCTCTCTTGTAAGCTTTGAATACTGATGAACAAAAGTTTGTCTTCATCCATTAAAGCCTAGCCACCGAGATCTAAAAGACCAAGCAGTTCCCATGCATGTTCTGTTCCTTTCTGTTGCCTTAACTTCAAGTGTAAACTTAACAATAGCAAGGAAGTGTGACTCTGTTGATATTTCTATCTGGCTATCTTTTTAGTACACTGACCAAGCCCTTTTTTTTCCCCTCCAATTTAAAAACTTTCTGATTAGACTGATCACAAGAATAGCTTAAGGAGGATAGCCAAAGACAAGTTCAAAAGACTGCAAGGTTGCTGTCTTTTGAACTTAGCAATGATTCAGCAAATGAATGATGCATAGGCAGCTATGCACTTAGCAAGATCTTCACATAGGTGATTTTAACAGAGCGTTCCACATTTCATTTCTGTGAAGACATTCTAAAAGTATTAAGATCAGGATGCTTCCTAACATAGCGTACTAGGACATGATTTAATGGAACGTTTTATAAAACCAGCCTCCCCTTGCTATATTTGACAGTGGCAACAAAATTTTGGCAATTTATGGTTTTGTCTTAAGATAATGCATAAGGGCTCTTGGTTCTTAAACAGACTCTTCCTTAATAACAAACATGTTGAAGATGTAAACAAGTTTCTGATCTGACTAAAATGAAAAATGTTACTAGCAGATGACTACTTTTAAGGATGAAAATATGGAACTGAAGTAAGCGAAAGTATTGACATGGAGTCCTGAAATGAAGATGCAGTTTCGCTGTGAGAGATGGTGGTGATTCTTAGAGGGTATTGTAACTATTGAAAGACTTTCACCAATAAAATTTAAGCTCTGTTTTCCAAAATTGCCTTGCACATCCTGAGTATCGTTGGTATTGGAAGAATTATATATACCACCCTCCACCGCAACCACCCGTATTGCTAGGAGACAACAGTAAATTTGGTGCCATCTTTCAGGAAACTAGAGCTCTGCCATCTTACAGAAACATTTCAATTCTGGTAGAAAGAGATACATGTAAAGAAGGATTATGTATTGACTTTTTGTATTAAAGCCTCACCAACACCATCTATAGCTATCTTGCAAATATAACAATGCAAAGAAGTAGGTAAACTGCATTATCTTCCCCTTTGGGAACCTACTTTTGTCTTCACGTGGGGTGAATTAATCACAGTATCGGTGTCCAAGTGCCTGACAGAATTGGGCCCAATCTGAAATCCAATTTGTAAACAGCCAGTACCTCAGACAGGATTAATGATGTGCAAGACAGACAGCAACACCATACTTCCATAAGCACTTTGATGGAGCACCCTATGTGACAGCCCCGGCCCTTCTCTTGTCCAGCTGCTCATTCCCACTCCTCCAGCACGCCTACTCTCACATGCTAGCACATGTTCCCACTGATATTCAGTGAGCTGAACTGGTAAATCACCCAGACTGAAATTCGCTTTAAAAAAAAACCATGGGTTAATTTTAATCCAAGTCAGCTCCCCAGCCCAGTTAACTGTATTATCGTGAAGAAATTTGGATGGGGTGAGGCAGGTCTGAAGGACCCCTATCTTTCTTGGCAACACTCTGGACTTACATCATGATAAAGCAACTAACCCTTGGCATAAAAAGTTGCCACACTCAACAAAATACTACCATATAACATCTTAGATGTTAATGCACCATTAAACTAAATGTAAAAAATATGCTAATTCATAAAATCAAATTTCAGTCTCAGAAAAACAAATATTAGGTGTCAAATTAATTACACAGAACTTAAGGATCCTCTAAAATACTTCAAAATGGTCCTCATATGGTACATCCAACAGCAAAAAAAATGCTGTTGATGAGAAATTTTGAAAGCTTTTAGAATGCTTCACTACCATTGAGTCTCCTTTGTCAGTCTACTACAAACACTGTGAAGGTACACCAACGCTGACATAATGCTAGGATTTTATAAATAGTCAAAAGACTTTGGGGTGGTTTCCCCCCCTCCCCTTCATCTTTCAGGTGTTTTTATCAAAATCAGCCATCTCTAAGAGACCTGTTTTTAAACTGATCAGCTAAAACTTTGCCACTGTAGTTTGAAATTCACTTTCCCCTCCCCCTTATTAAATAGGGAACATCAAAGACAACAAGATAAATAATCTGTCAAACAGGTATTTGCTACAAAGGAATTCAAGTACTGAAACCACAAATCAAACGGAGTTATTCATTCTCCTAGAATCCTTTTTAATAAAGACAGCCATCCCACCTAGATTACTTGACTCTGGAGTTCCAAGTCACCTCTATTTTTTCTTCTCAACCACAGAAAATTATAAAAAGTTTATGCTCCCTAAAGACTGTGGTAAAAACACCCATCCCATTAATCTGGCATGGTTTTCAAAGGCAAACTCAGACATAGTGGTATCGTCGTTTTTTCCTTTTGACTTTCAAGCATTTATTATTTCTTTTTTAAACACCCTTAGTGTTAGAACTGAAGTTGTCTTTGACTTCTCAGATCACCTACATTTTTCTTTAGAAGGCAGATGTCTTAAGTGGAATTTTGTTGTTTCTACTATAACTTAAGAAGGAAATATTACAGTTACTGCAATTCCCCAAGGGTCTAAAAAACTCAGGAGCAGTCAATTTCCTCCTGCTCATAAAACAATTAATCTTAAAACCAATTTATCTTCTGGAATTCAAAGTGAACAGAAAAGCAAAAACAGGAGAGTCACCACTTTCATAAAAAGGTGAGGAGAACGGAGAAAAACAAGATTACTACTAAAAAAGTCAGGAGCAAAAGGACCATCTTCCTATTTCATCCCAATGAGAAGTGACAGACACCTGCCATTTGCAGACCTGGTATCTACACGTCTGTTTTACCAGATCATATAAAAAAGTGACAAGATAGGAAATCCATGTCAAAGAAACCTAGAGAGCTATTAAGAACTACTCAATGACAACCATAAAATGCTGCTTATCTGTGCACTGTGTTTACCTTGCTGCAGTCTTAAGAGCATTACAGCATCAGATTCAAACCACCCAAAACGTATTTTAAAAAAATTAACCCTCTTTCTTATCCCTTCTAGTAGTAAAAATTGCATCAATTGCCAACAACAGCAAAAGAAAAGTCTATACACTAAAATAAGAAGTATTTTACTAAGCTCTCCAAAAGAAAGCTGAGTTTTATTATTCAATGATAGGCTTATGCACAATTTTAGCAATCCCTTTTCTGCCATGCACACACACATGTTCATTTAATATTAATATTATTATTACTTGCCTGTTGCAGTCCCACTGTCGCTCTGCAGCAGTGCTCCTGTCACTGGTTGTGCGTTGTTTGGGTTTGCTCCTGGTGCTGTTGGGGGAGGAGGCCCTGCTCCACCCCCAAGGAGCATACAGGATGGTGGAGGGGGCTGCCCACGTTTCAGTAACACTTTGTGGTCCTGCTGGCAACGGAATCGCGGCGGCACCTCCCGAGGCATGTAGCGGGCGGCGCTTGGCGGTTGTCCGTTCGGCACTGCCACCCTTTTGGCATTGTTGCCACCATTGACTGGTGGCGATGGAGAGTTGCCAATTGGGCTGGCAGCCACTGGTTGGCTTAAACTTGGTTTCGTCACTTCGGGCACTGAAAAACAGGAAGAATGAAAATCAGAAATTTTTCCACTTAAACCTGTGTTAGCTACAAGAGCTCACTGCAACTCTTTCCTTTTTTATAATCTCATTCTTCTCTGAAATACTGTGCAACTTCAACCTTATCAAAGAAAAATTTAATTAAAGAAGCAGAAATAAGCAGTAGCGGCAAACCTCTTGCTTCCATGTGCAACTCTGTACCCCAGGATGAAACTGCCCTCAGCAAGTATTTCGCTCTAAGCCCCAAATTTCTTGGAAACATAAAGTTGGCAAAGAATACCACCCCAGGCAATGAGTAATTTTAAAATATGAGCAGTCAAATATAACCCCCACTCTGTTCCCTGATCTTCAACTGGTTTTTGGATTGTTATGCATCACCCTTATGGGAGATCTGAAATCAGATCCCAAGTTTTCACCTGCTTATTAGGCTACATGGCCACTGCCAAAACAAAGGGGGGGGGGGAAACCAACCTCCCCTTGGATTCAGAGTTAACAAATCTGAGTTCTCTGTACTGCTCTTAAATAATGCAGTAATAGTTGACTCTCACCCAAAAGGCAGTCCTACATACAGCGTTTGTATTGGGCTCGGCTAAAGTTTCCCAGCTGGTCACCAGGTGCCCCTATAAGCAAGGACAAGCTGCTTCTGAGGGATATTATGCATTAGAGAAGAGGAAAACCACAAACAAATCCTTGAGGAACTAACACTATCACAAAATTTGCTTAAGAGACTCTAGACTTGTGACCCCTTACTCACATTCTCCATGTGCTTTTTTGAAATAGAGCAAAAGAAATTGCTAGTCAGGCACCTAGAAGGTGTAATTGCTATGGCATCAGACTCCAAAGGCAAGGAAAATTTAATACATCTACTCTAGCCTTTATTGAAGATTAATACAAGAAACGGACGTCCACAAACCCCTCCCCAGCAAAGGGAACATCATCAGTAAAACTTTTCCTCTTACAAATGTGTGATCAAAACACACGAGTGTCTCTTTGGCAACATGAATGCATTATTCCCCGTATTTTATTTTGGTAAGGGTTTTCTGGTTTCTCTATACAGGCTTCATTGCCCAAAACACCAAAAAAGGTATTGTTAGCTGTAAAATCAAGTTACTATCTTAGTTCTTTTCTGTCAATAATGGCAATTTCCCCACAAAATTTTTAGAAAACTGACACATAAATCAAGGTTAAATATATTTTTAGATCAGCTAAATAAGCTTAACTTTCAAGATGCTCACTCATCAGTCCTGCCTTATCTGTTGAACTTCTGGGTGCCTGAACTTCTCTGAAGTTTCCAAAACCAAGTAATTTTCACTCATTTTGGTACCTCACCGTAAGCAGCACTTTCCCTGTCTCCATTCCATTTAAATAGGTGGTTTCCGTTTTTGGTTACTTGTCCAAAACCTTTGCAAAACCGAAAACTAAATATTTCAGCTAGCCTATTTTATCCACAATCCTCATTCCCTCTTCAAGTATTTTGATGCTGACAACATGAATAGTTTTAGGTTCTCCATTTTAATCACCTCAGCTTTTATTTCTTCTGAATACACATCTTCAGTATTTCATCTTGACTCACAACTCCCCTTCCTTTTCCAACAGTTTTGATCAAGATCCGAATCTTGGCTCAAGTCAATAAAAAATACTCTTTAGGATCAAAGATTCTTACCTTTGGTTTTTTGATCTGTGACCTGCAAATTAAGAGCAAGAATGTAAATAGAGTTTTAAGAACCTCAAAACAAACATTGAACAGACTGCACTAAATCACAACCTTAATTTAGCACAAGAACAGTATTTATTGTTGCATGAAAATAATCAGCTGATGAACTACAAGTCTAAACAGTATTCCTAGTCATATATATGAAGTTTTCAAAAACACTACAGCTCTTGTAATACCTTTGCCTGATGCAAAAGTCCCTGGCAGAAACAGTAATTACTTCACTCAGGATGATTTTTAGTATTTACCCCCCTCCTCATCCCAAACATGGACTTCCAAAGCACCAATAAACATGTGCTATAGCACTACAGTTCTTTCAGATTTTGGAGGTGAAGTATTACAGATAAAATGTAACAACAACTTCCTTCTGTGAGAGTATCTTTACAGCAGACTGCTGGGGCTAGCAACAAATTCCCACAGGAGTAACCACGGGTGAGAGCAGCAGTCTGTCTCTCTGCCATCTTCCAATTTTACCTTTCGCATGACATCTCTTCCAAGGAGAAGAAATCCTAAACCTTATCTGCATTCATTGCCACAATTACAAAAAGTACCAGCAATACCTACAAAGCATCAGACTTCAAGATCTCTTGAACGCAATAAGAAGTTGATTAATGAAGTGAGCCATCATGCTGGTCAATGTACTCAATATGTGGTTTTGCTGTACTTCTACATTCTTTCAGCGTAGCAGATGTCAAGCTACAGCAGAGACAAACATACCACTGGTATATTCTTTGGAATCACGTGTATTGTAGCATGTTTTGAACCTGTCGATCATGAGTTCCACTACACAATAACAGAAAAACCCCTAAAGATCATCATGTGTCAGGTTCTATGACACCTATTCTTAAAAGAAATTGCTGAACTAGTCCATAATTCTGGAAAACACACAGTGACAGTACAGAATGAAAGCACAAGTAAAAAGCAGTTTATTGTTTAAACCAACCAAGCCAGAACTCCTTTGTATGGTAAAGAATAAAAAGGCAAACTGCACTCAATTGCTATGGCATCACTTACTTTGCAAAGACGAATACTACAACACGCAAAGTGGAACATTCACTATAATACAAAATCTTAAGCATCATAATGTCACAGAATTATGTAATCCAAAAGTCTCCAAGACACTAAAAATGCACCTGTACCAAAACTGTGTCTGTACCAAGCCAGACATCAATTTTCACTTCACTTATGAAAAATCCCATATGCGTCAAATTACATCTTCTGTAACACAGTTAAAAATTGTTACGCGCTTAAGTGACTCTGATGCTCCACTACTAAAGGAAAAGGAAGAGGGAAAACAAATTATTCATTAATCCAAGCTGGTAATGCTGATAGGTTTACTATTGTCAACAGTAAACACGTTCAGTAAATTAGTAACTTGTCTACTTGGAAGAACCTCATTTTACCAAATCTTCAAAGAATTCTACATGATAACCACAGTTTGCTGTAGAAAAAAAAAACAAAAACAAAAACAAAAACAAAAACTTCTGCCTATACTGCATCTCTCTCAGTCAAAATGATCTGGTTTTGTCTTTTTTTTTTTTTTTTTCTTTTTTCTTTTTGCCTAGAATACAAAAGCTGAAAAAACATGACACTGTCTCAGATTTACAACTGTCATCTCTCTGTAGGCAACCTATAAGCATTGTCAGGGCAGGAGCAGCTATACTGAATGGGAAGGTGGAGTCAAACTCAAGTCTTCTGACAAGCTACCAAACAGCCCCTGGGACACCAACCACAGGAATTTAGTCTGTGAATTTGCTTGCATAACCTCTGTTGAAGTGATTTTTTTTTATTTTTTACATTTCAGAAGATCCAGACAGAAAGAATTGTTTCATATTATACAAACTCTGTGTCTACCCCCACATCATTACTGCTTATTTGGTGAACACTACCACAGTCACTAAGAATGAACACACACACACACACACACATTTATATTCTGTCCATTCGGTTGCCTGCTTTGCTATTCCTAGATATCTCCAAGTACTACTGTTTGGTCTCTAGGAGATTAACTTATTTAGTGTTTACCCTTCCCAAGATTTTGGCAAAATATCATAACATGCAATCATACTGAATAACTCAGTAGGTGAGGGACCACACAGGAAAGCTGGCAAACCTCCTTTGTATTCAAAGTGCCGATTCCTCAGTAAACACTCACAGCACTGTTATCAAGATGATCAGTACAACCTTTTCAAGTTTCTCTTACATAATTGAGTATCAGCATATAATCCTCAAGTCACTAGACTGTCTTTACCAGGGTCTGCTCCTCCTGGTTCCTACATATACTTTTTGTACTTGAACATTAAACAGCAGCAACACTGAGGCAAAACAACATTGAAGAAATCTTATTCTGTAACTACTGATCTTTTGCAGTATTATTGGGGATGTATCAACACAATGGCTGGATAAAGACAACAGAAATACACCAGTTTATCCACACCTAATTTAAACTGAAAGATTCAAATTGGTGAAAAAGCCAGAGTTAAGACGACCCCGGATAAGCCAAAATTTAACTGAAATTGGTGCTGGCTGTTGTCAGCAGAAACCTACAGAATCTAACACAGTTAAGCAATGTCTGATCTTTCACAGGATCTGCTGTTACTGAAGCAACTGAAAAAACAGAGACTACTGAAACAAAGTAAAACCGCCTGCTCTTAATTTCACATAATCACTGAGGTTGGAAGGGACAGCCTCTGGAGATCTAGTCCACAGTTCCCACCGCTGTTCCCCACCTGCCTCCAGGAGTCTCCCCAGCTCAAAGCAAAGTCATCAAAACCAGACTGCACAGGGCCACATCCAACTCATTTTTGATCATCTTCAAAGATGGAGGCACCACAACCTCTCTGGGAAACCTGTTCCAGTGGTTGCCCAGTCCTACACATGCACAAAAAAAGTCTTTTTATGATTAAGTGGAATTTCCTGTATTTCAATTTGTGCACAATGCCTTGTGCCTTGTCACTGGGCACCACTGAGAACAGCCTGCCTCCATCTTATTTACTCCCTCCTACAAGATATTTATATACATTGATTGATAAGATGCCCCTGAGCCTTCTCTTCTCCAGGCTGAACAGTCCTAGCTCCCTCAGCCTCTTCTCATTTGTAAGATACTCCAGTCCCTTAATCATCTTAGGGGCCTTTTGCTGGACCCGCTCCAGGATGGTTACATCTGTCTTGCACTGGGAAGCCCAGAACTAGACAGAAAGAATTTTACCAGTAAAAAGCATCGATAAAGCTGCAAGAGACTCAATTTCATATGTCAACTCCTAGAACAAACTACTAGATTTTCAGCAAAATAGAGAGCTTCTAGTACCCCAAATGTTCAAACCCATTTTCTAAGCAAAAACAATTTTCAGTGACTTTATCAATTCTCCAAGGCTCAGTCTGATACACTTCGGCAAAAGTGCTAATAGCTACAGAAAATGTAAAACCTAAGTGATACTTGGCAAAAAATAAAGGGATCCTTCAGTAGTAAATATTTCATATAAACTTTCTTAAGGACATACCAAAAAAAAAAAAGTATCTTCTTGCTCTAGAAAATACTTAGCCAATTTTACCGCAAGAACTGCAAAAGCCTGGCAGCACTTCCATCCCCAAACACCTCAAAACAGCAGGAGTTGCATAGATCAATAGAGCCTATATTCCATAATTTAAGTTTAAAACTTTGTATCACAAAACTTCTTTTACTTCACATGACACACTAAGGAGAAGAAATGTCTAAATTAAACACTTAATTTCCAGAAAAATGATGCAAAAAACAGTCTTTAATGAAGCATCACTCTAAACAATCAAGTTTTTAAGCTCAAATACAAACAATTTAACATCTTACCACCACCCTACCCTTATGTTCCAGCTGGATAAAAGAATTCAAATATCAAAACCTACCTTCTGAGCAGATTCCTTCTTTTTCTTATCCTCTTTCTTCCTTTTCTTGTCTTCCATTAACTGTTCTTCCCTTTCTTGCTCCTTCTCTCTGCCAAAACATGAAAAACAATGGTATGAGCACAGTCAAGTTGTATAAGAGCCACATGTACTATATCCCTTTTCCCCCCAAGAAAGGAAGAAAAGCTACTAGATTCCTCTCATCATCATACTTAATTTGCATTTGAGGGTTTCAGTCTAACTGAGATAAGAAGAGCACCTTCTAGTTCGGTGTAGCCACATTCACGCCACTTGCTGCACAAAGGAAAATTCCTTTATTTGGATCAGGCCTCTTATGGCAGTACCCTATATAAATTAACTACACACCTGATACTAGAAAATATCTTCAAGACATTTTGGCCAAAGTACCCTTTTAATTGGGTTGTGCTATTATTTAATGAACAGTCTCATGAATCTTTTCATACGGTAAAAAAGAGGGAAGTTGTAATTTAATATAAGATGGTTTGGTCTGATACGACATTTATCTTCACAAGGGGAAGAGATTATTCTATTGCCTGTAGCTATGTCACTTGTAAGAGACTGGAAGTGTCATATCAAATCAAAACCATCATTTATTATACAAATCACTAATTTAATTTCTAGCCTATTGTACCCACCCACAGAATTTTTGTGATGAAACTTGTAATATAAATTACTTTCCAGGGAATCTATTTTTTCCACAAGAAGATTCTTTCAAAAAAGGAAGAAAAATATGTGCAGCTGCTATTGTTGTCAAGCTATCATCTTGTTGCTATGTTTCGCATCAAATACGAAAGTACCAGAAAGTGGTTAATTTACTGCATATATGCTATTGGCTGAGCTGTTTCTATGGTGAATCACGTTTTCATTAACCATTTCTTTTCACATCTTCTTAAAAGCAAATTTAAGACCAAGTTTTCGGCTCACTTGGAGTAATTTCTTTTTATAGGGAAAGATTAAGACAAAGACAATAATGTAAAAAGATGACCTGACAGATGAGGGATAGGATCAGACACCAGAGATCTGTACTTTACAAATGGGAAACAACTAACAAGTATAACCCATGATCACAGAATCATAGAATCATTAAGGTTGGAAAAGACCTCTAAGATCATTGAGTCCAATCATCAGCCCAGCACCCATGCCCACTAAACCACGTCCCAAAGCGCCACATCTACATGTTTTTTGAACGCCTCCAGGGATGGTGACTCCACCACTTCCCTAGGCAGCCTCTTCCAATGCCTGACTACCCTTTCGGTGAAGAAATTTTTCCTAATATCCAATCTAAGCCATTTCCTCTCATTCTATCGCTTGTTACTTGGGAGAAGAGACCGACACCCGCCTCTCTACAGCCTCCTTTCAGGTAGTTGTAGAGAGCGATAAGGTCTCCCCTCAGCCTCCTCTTCTCCAGGCTAAACAACCCCAGCTCCCTCAGTCGCTCCTCATAAGACCTCTTCTACAATGATCTTTCAGAACAGCATTTTATAAAAAACAGAACAGCTTTATAAACAAAACTGGAGTTTATAATAGTAATTATAATAGTACTGAACTATTTCTTATATTTATGCACAAATCAAAGCTCTTTTCTGACCACAGTTTAAAAAGCTTAGTTGAGTTGGTGTTGCTGTCACACCACTCAGACTTCTCCTTCCATTGCATTTATATGGTATAGGTAATATTTTTGTTTGCATTTTCACTAGATATTGCCAAGCCAGTGTACAGAGACATTTACATAACTAATCAATTCCTACGAAAATATTTTAAGATGCTATATGTTAACAGCTTCCTGATTGAGGACTTCGAAGAACTCTCTTAAAAAGACGACATTCTATGGACAGTAATAAAATGTCTTCCTGGTTTCCTAAAGTTAGGCTCTCATTCTTCACAGATGGAGACAATGGATAAGGGCAAGATGAGTCCTTAGTAACAACACCCTGAGATTAGCAAATGCAATTCATACATAATGGCAAGTTCAGACTGCATTTAACAAAGTTTGAGGCAAGCATTCCACATCATACAGAACAGCGTTTTATGCACTCTGTCTGGTATTGCTTAAGCCAGATCAGTTCTTGCTCTTTTCTGTTCTCTATAAAATGTTAAAGCACACTTCCAGCCCTAAACTCTGGCAAGGAAAAGCCCTGCAAGTTTTTGAGTTTTACTTACAGCACAAGACATGAAGCACTGGGGAGGTTACTAAACTTTGCGTTGTCTGTCATGGCATTGAGACAAAGTTTTCTGTTTTCTTTGAGCCACAGATTGTAAGCAATATGAAAAAGCTCTCCAGTGACACCCTTATCTTTCAAAATTACTGTAACTCCGAATTATGTTTACTACTTTTGTACTGTCAAGCTATGTGTGCCTTTTGGGCTGTAGTGCTACTTACAAGGATACTGTTTCCAAAAAACTTCCTTGCAGCAGGCAAAAGTTTAAGAGCTGCCTTAAAACAGCTGCTGAAAAAGGGTAGGATCAAAATACAAAATAACTTCCAGTAACTGCCTGGCACACAGCCAGCCTTCCTCTTAAAAGCACCTTCCTTAGTTTTGTGAGCAGAAGAGCAGGGCATGGAGAAGAATGAGAAAAAGGTCATATTCACAATCAAAGCTGAAGTTATGGCTTACGACGACATGTAGCACTAATAATAAAAGGAGCCAAGAATAGAAGACTCATAGCCTGAAAGTAAACACCTAGTTGTGGTCATCTGTCTTTGTGCTAAGTTCAGGACAGGAGATTGCTACTGCTGCTGCCTTGTTTTCAGACATATACAGACAAATATCTGTGGTACTAAGGCTGCAGAGAAGCCTTTGTTTTGCACGACAACCTTCCCTTCTTCTGCTCTTTTAGTAGAGATATGCATTTAATATTCCACTGGGCACATCTTCAACAGCTACAATATAGCAATAATCAATACTTAGTAATTTAGGCTTCAATTCAGGTAAGCACACACCTAAGTTCTACTGAGGTGGAAGGGATCTATCTGAACACTTGGGCTGCACCACATGTACAAGACCACAAAGTTCCTGATAAAGTGTAACTGAAACCTCACGAACATGTAGGAAGCATGAAGTTATATTCTCCAAATGATAAGAGCAAGAATTGATGCTATAGACACGCTAACAATGTACCACTATGTTGAAAGTCCACGGGGG